>CM038677.1:107092870-107326667 GCA_021605205.1 Aegilops longissima | reverse complement strand
CGGATGGCAGCCGGCTCCTTGTCTCTTCTTCCGCGGACGCCACCAGTCGGCGTCCAGGATGTCGCGCCTTGGTCTCGGCGGGGAGGCGGATCATCATTTTGCCGGTTGGGCGCCTCAGTGCGGCAGCCGGCCTCGTCTTGCTTTCGGCGCTGCCGAGGAGTCGCTGGACGCGCTCCGCCATCTGGCGACGCTCTTCGCCCTTGAACTTGTCCAACTCTTCTGCTGCCGCCTGGGCGGCTCGTATGTTTTCTGTGGGCGTGGCGTAGATGGGGCGGTGTGCCCCAAACAGGCTGGCGATGGCCACGCCGCACTGCTGGACCGTGCCGATGCGGCTAGGCCCACCAGGAGCCGGCGTGCCACCCACAGCGCGGTCCATCTCGCGCTGGTAGGCCTCCGATAGGCGTCTCATGTTGGCTAGCTTCTTGGCGCTCTCGACGAGCTGGGCGCGGCGTGCTTCCAGCATCTCGGCGTCGGCGTCTTCTGGAATGGGTGTCGTTAGGTCTCGCAGTGCTGCATCGAGCGGGTCATGAGCACCTCCGCCGGAGTGCTCGCTGTGGCCGATGACAAGCACCTCCATGACGGTGCTTCTGCCGCTCTCCGCGCGAGGAAGCGGCTCGTCGTAGACCACCATGTTGGTAGGGAATGCGTCAAGTGACGCGGTGTCGGAGTCGACAAGCATCGGGTCGGTGGAGCCAACGGACTCCAAATCTACAGCAGGCTCGCTGGTGACGTGGAGCTTATCGAGGAGGCTCGCGAGGCGGCTCTCAGGGCCATCGGTGCCCGCATCAGACGCGGGCTCGTCGGAGACGCGAACCTCGCCAACAAGATCGGCGAGGCAGCTCGCCGCACAGGCGACCTCCGTGCCATGCAGCGCGTCGGTGCAGACTCCGTCTGGCGTGCCAGGCTAGCTGCGCTCACCAGGGAGGAACCGGGTTCCCGTCCAGAACAGGTCTCCGGACGGCGGTGCACCTCGCCCCACGGTGGCGCCAAATGTCGGGGGTTGGGTGCGACATATGCCAATGGATGGCTTATCATGGTGGGAGCGAGTAGAACGTCGCCGGTGCCTGGAAGCGGGATGAGGCGTAGACACAAACGCCGGCGCACTTTACCTAGGTTCGGGGCTCTCCTAGGAGATAACACCCCTAGTCCTGCTCTGCGGGGTCTCTACATGATCACTAAGGCACTAGTGAATACAATGATGCTCCTTGAGCTGTTTGCTAGAGGTAGAAGAAAGCAAGGCTAGCCCTCTCCTCTCTCTATGGTGAGTCTAGTTCTAACAGGTTGGGAACCCTTTGCATGGGTGCCCTGGGGGGTTTATATAGGCCTACCCCTGTGGGTACATCGGTAATCTTGCAGGTGAAGGACCCGGCTGTCGGCGCCTCCGCCTCCGGCTTCTCCGCTGCTCTTGGGGCTCGCTGATCAGCGGACCCGCCGATCGGGCGGCCCCACCGACTGGTCTGGTAAGGAGCCGACAGGCCGCTCCCGCCGCTCGCGGGTCTTGCCGGCTGCTGATCACTGTAGTTGTGATGCTAATGACGCAGGCTTGATCGGGGGAGCGTGGCTACAGTCCCGCCGCTTGGCGGGCGATCACTATAGCCATTTCGTGTCGTGGTCCGTTAATGGCGACGGTCCCGAGGGGAGTTGGCGCTTTCTTGGAACTCGGCCGCCTCCAGGTCCGGCTTCCTCCGCCCTCCGGGCTTCCGCTGCCTGGTAGGGCCCGCCGTCTTCGGGCCGTACCGACAGGCGGTCGTGGGAGTAGGGCTCCGCCTGACAGGGATGATGTCAGGGGTGGAGTGGCAACAGTGCCGCGCCGAGCGGAGATCTCCGCCTGTACGGAGCACTGTGGCCACGCCCGACCCTGGATCTGGGAGGGATGTGCTACACTGTAGCCATTCCTTGTCTTGTCTTTCTTGATGAGGGTGCAGACTTTGCGGGCACCACGGGCCGACTGCTAAGGGCCGGCTTCTCTAGAAGCCACCCACTAGGAGTCGGCTTGTCTTAATGTCGGCTTCTGGAACTCGGCCACCAGAAGGCGGCACTTCGTCTTGATGCCTCGAGGGGCGCAGCCAGCCCCGATGTCTTGAAAGGCTCTGGATCTTGGGTGAGCCTACCCGTGGCCCATTACTCCGACATGTAGCGCCTTATCAGTAGCGCGGCGGGTACCCACGCTACTGATACACCAAATACCCGCGCTACTGCTAGGCTTTTCCCTAGTAGTGCCCGCTCCAACTGTATATGCATCGGCTTGAAAATGGTTGGTATAAGGATGGTAATTTACCCATGGGCATGGCTACTTATGGGTACCCAACCCGCATGGGTAGGACAGGGGCCCATGGGCAGTGCCCGAACCCTACCCAATTATTCATGGGTAGAGCAGGGGCCTTTGGGAAGTGCCCGAACCCTACCCAATTATTCATGGGTATGGCACGAATATAATTTTGTGCCCATGGATATGCCCATACCCTACCCGATTATTCTACTGGTGGGTTATGTGTGTTATAAACCCTAAGCTATCGAGTCTTTGCATGTAAGCTTCGCACCCACTCCCATCCTCTTTTAAATAAACCAATTACCCAACCATAGAAATCTCTCGATGGCTCACACCTCCTCTACATATGGAACTAGGCAATTACTCCACCATCCGTCAATGCTATCTTGATCTACCTGAAGGGTATCCATCGAGCATAGATACACATATGGTATGGGCATGGGCATGGGTATTTACCCGATTGGTGGGGTATGTGTATATTTTTGCGCCCATGAGAAACATGGTATGGGTATGAAAATATTGTACCCACATCATACCCTACCCATTGAGATCCCTGGGTTGGTATTTCATTCGGTGTAGCATAGATCACATATAAAGCGAGTGCGTATAATGGGAATTACTCCCTCTGTCTCAAGATAAATGTCTCAACCTTAGTACAATTTTATACTAAAGGTAGTACAAAGTTAAGACACTTATTTTTAGATGGAGGGAGTAACTTGCAGAGGAGACATGTTTTTGGCAATAAAAACTCAATCATTCTATATAGCCAAAGCGACCATAATAAGGCATACACTCCCATTCTTATAGCATTCTAAACCAATTTAAAATACCGTCCAACCAATGACCAAAATTATTGGCAACACTTGTGGGCCGATACAAATTGGACGCTATTTGGATGACTGGCCATGTAGGATACACAAATGTGCACTGAAAAATAGGTGTTTGATTATCTCTTCCTTAGTAAAAAAGGTCACACTTCATACTTCCTTGTCGATTGCGACGGTCAAGATTGTTTTTGGTAAGCACAACCCCCTATGAAGATAAGACAAATATTTTGACTTTTAGTGGAATTTGACTTCCGATTTTTCTTGTTATTATAGAATGAGATCATCTCTGAATGCATGGGCGCATGGTACATAGAGGTGATTGTGAAGTACCCATATGTAGTGAGGTTTCAGTCAAACACATTCCGTCTTTGTGTCAGGTTAACCGAATCCAAACGAGGTAATTTTTTGTCATGACATAAGACGAGGGCCAATCAAATCTCGCCTGAAAGATACCTGACAATGACATTTATCTATCTGCTTCTTTGCTGAGGGCATTGTCTGGAGATTATTTGGACTTTGTCCAGGATGAAAACCCATGATCTGACCCTTGTGGTTGATCAGGTGCCAACGGCACTTGTACACTATTCCTTCCCTGAGTACTCTCAAAGAACCTTTTTCACAGTACAAGTGCTGCCAATGGTGGTGGTTGTTTCTGCTGCTTCGCTGATCACTTTGGCAGGGTCCTTTTTACTCTTTGTTTTTTATTCTGCCTAGGCATAGCTTCGATCTTTTATGACTTTGATTTTTGCCGGCGTATTTCTTTGTGTGTGTGTGTGTTGGTATTGGCTATGTCCATCCTAATTATGCAGAGACCGGATATATATTTTTTGTGTTTTGTATACTCTTGATGTTTCATGGCGAGTTAATAAAAAACACAGTTTATCGGAAAAGAATGTAGCAACTTAAGCAATGTAAAAAAACTTCAGGACAAAAAAAGATATACTTGGGTCTGATACTATCGTACATTAGCATTGAAAACACCCATTTATTATCCGCATGAACAACTCAATGTGAAAACACAAAGCGATGGTGATATACCAGGATTGTATATTTATCAAGGGAAAAAATGTTGGCAGGCCATTCTCTCCATGACTACAATATGAAAACTACCACTTTTTGAGGAAGGTGTGAAGCTGTTAATTACTTAGTTGTCCTTGCAGCAATTTAATGTTCAGAGTTTCATACACATCTAAACACTTAAATTTGTTAGATGCCTCAGCAAGATAGAAATCTTGATGGTGGACATAAACTTGGCAGGCACATGCACAAGCTAGAACTCCAGGTGGTGGATATGTTGTACAAATGCTATCTCTTCTCTCTCTACTTAGTTACTATTGAAACCATGAGAATACAGTGTGACGTCTTTCTGGACATACTTCACCTGTTTACATAAATGGTATTTCGTATAGACCACAGAGACTTACACATAATTCAGTTGGAAGGAAAATACACCAATTGTATGGTCCAAAATAGACTGCACATTTGCAAGCAGAAGAAAAACGGAGAAAAGGTAACAGTAATCTGGCCTTTTCAACTACTTCTTTTTTTCTTTTTCTTTTTTTGCGAAAGACCTTTGCAACTACTTCTTGATTATTATTCAACCAACCTTGGTGAACCTGAGCAATTGATGAAGCGGCAACCGGACACTGTAACCCGGGGAGGGGGATCTAGATTATACAAGTACACAAGATTGTCTTAAAAGATTAATCTAGTCAGTATTGAACTGTCTTAGAAAAGCCTAAAGTTGAGGACTAATACTAGACAGGTACATCAAGAAGGAAGTCAATTGTCACAGCTCATGCTGAAAGTGTGTTGGAAATAAGTCATCAATCGTTGCCCATAATGTGACATACCACAGTGGTTGATTTAGGTCATGCATGAATTGTTGCAACATTTTTTTTTAGAGAGGAGGCGCTTGCCCGGCCTTAAGAATGAGGCCCTAACGAGTACAAATAGTCAGCATAGAGCAAAGTTATGCAAAACAAAAACAGAAAGCAGGGCTACAAGGCACGAAGGCCCAAACAGCGACGCAGCGCCGGGGCATGGCGGCGGCGGGGGAGGACCGCTCGAGGCGGTCGGGGTCGGAGGAGGGCGGCACGCCTGCCGATGCATCCCTCAATCCGACACGCCAAAGCTCAGCACACTTGGCCTTCAACCGGTCGATGAGACGATTCACGCCGGGGCGGTCCCGCTGTCTCGTCAACCCCTTCCAGAGCTGCAATAGAATTACCAATTTATACACAACATCAGCCGGATGTCTAAAAAAAATTCCCTCAATGGTAGCTTTGTTCCTCGTAGTCCAAAGAGACCAAGCAAGTGCCCCAACGCCAAGCCAAGCTAGCTTACGCTCCTGGGCACTGCTAGCCATGATGAGCCCATACAGCTCGGCGAAACCACTCGGGTTCCAGGTACATCCAGTCGCCTCTCTAAGTGAGCTCCACACCATCCGCGCCACAATGCATCTGAAGATTATGTGGCCGCTAGATTCCTCTTCTCTGCACCGGACACACATGCCATCACCCGGATCGTGCCTTCTTTGTATCTGGTCATCGCTGGGAATACGGTTCCTAGCCAGCTGCCATAAGAAGATTTTAATTTTTGCTGGCATTCTAGCTGTCCACAGCGAGCGCAGGTTATAAACTGGGGGGGGCTTCGAAGATTTCCTTATACAATGAGACGGAAGAAAAGCCTCCCGATGGCTCAAGCCTCCACGTGACCTCGTCGCGCTCAGCAGAAAAACGCACAGAGGCCAGGGTCTCCCGAAGAGCCTCCCATTCTGGGGCTTCGCTAGGCCCAATGGGTCTCCGGAAAGAAGGCCGTAGGCGCCCATTAATTCAATTGTTGCAACATTGAATCAAGTCTACTATGTTATCGCTTCTATATTTGGGTTAGTTCAGTTTTCCTTCTGATTTATCACAATTATAATGACATAACTTTCCTTCTTTATCTTTCAAGCCTGTTGAAATTATCATTTGTTCTCTGTACTCACTCAGATCTGAATTTGAAAGATTCTGTATTTTTTTAGTAGCTGCGAAAATGTAGACAGAGGTGAGAACTAGCTGCTTGATAATAGAACTATGCAGTTACATATTGCAGCTTCCATTGTTGTTGCTTTTCAAGTTAGCATGTTGCTCTCGTACATTTCCAGGTGAGTTGATGTGACAATGTGATGCCATACCCCCATCTCATACATTGATGAAGACTAGAGCATGTAAGTTCTGTTGCTATTACTTGCACTTAGGTGGGTAATTCTGGTGATATGTGAATATGTTTCTTTCTTTGGTTATCTAACCAGTGTTGCACTGCCCCTCCTACAGTTCTTCCACCTTGGTAATGCAATTTCCTTTCCAGTTCAGCAGGGATCCTATATTTCGCACATTTTGATACATGTTATTGCCTGTGTACTCTGAGTTTTATTTTCCACAACACGGTTCTACACGCTTTGCTTCTCGAAGTATGCATATTGACATTGTACAGCTTGAGAAAAGGGAGAAGCTTCAGAATCTGGCTATTTTATTGTACCACTATTTTGGCATAATTACTGTAGTACTTGATGAACAAATATTTAGTATGAGCATGCTTTTTCAGATGAATAGACATGTCAGTTATAAATTGGAATAGTTGTTATCATCTAGGGCCAACAACTAATGAAAGAAAAAAAATCTTCTGTTTACTTAAAAAAAGTCATGTTTTCATACAATAGTTTTAGCAAGTGAGTAAATGATCACAGCAAAGGGCGAAACTTTCCTCTTCACAAAAGAATTATGCCTACAGATTCCTCCACCAAGATCTGTGTCATCCAACCTAATCCAACGGCTCAGGTTGAGGCCCTGTTTCTATCTAGTCGCTTCCCCCTTCTATATATACCCTTCTTCTCCTTCCCCTGACTCTGCACACTCTGCACCTGAGCAATACAACTCGAGTGATCCTTCTTATACCCTTCCTTCTCCTTCCCCTGACTCTGTAGCTCAGCAACACAACTCGAGTGATCCTTGTTAGCTAGGGAGAAGCAGCGTCATGGAGGTGGGGCTCAGTGCGGCGTCGGCGATGGGTCGTCTGTGCATCCTGCTCCTGCTGCTCGGCAACGCCGCAGCCGAGGTGCTGCCGGCGGACGTCTTCCAGCTCCTAGCGCCGCCGCCCCTGCCCCCTCACTCCACCCACCAGCCGGAGCCGGCCCACGGCCTCACCGGAGAAGAGAAAGCCTGGATAGCGGTCGGCGTGTCGGCTCTCGCGGTCGCCGCCGTTGCGCTGCTGGCGTACTGCTGCACCACCGGCGGCCACGTGCAGCTGCCACGCGCAGCGGAGCCCAGGCGTGCCGAGATCGTTGTCCGAATGCCTCCTCTTGACGTCCGAATGGCCTGAGATATTGTACACGGCCTGTTCAACACTTGGCTGTTGAGATTTACTAGTATAAGAGTGAAAAAATTCTAGTTGTGGTAGGCATCTCTGCCATCTTATGGACTATTTGTAAAGTAAGAAATAACATTATGTATGATGAAAACTAGCTGACAGATTCTTGTATTCCTTTCAATATGATAACTAAACGAAATCACTAGAAATCTGACGTCAGATTTTTAGCAAACCAGTGCGAACTCCTCTAGGACCGTTAGATAGCCACACACTAATCTCGGCGTCGTGTGCCTGGCTGCAATCCGTCCTCGTCAGCAGAATGCAATTGTTCACACACACACACACACACACACACACACACACACACACACACACACACACACAGAGAAGCTCTGAGCCGGCTGCAACTTGGGTCTGGACGCCGTCGTGATAGGCCTCCACGCAACGGAAGGAAAACACTAAAGAGGAAAGCTGCTCATTTCTACAATGAGAAGGAAAAAGGCTTGGAGACTAAGAAACTAACCTCCTAGGGCAGAAGTAGATGTAAGTCACTCCCGTACTACTCTTCTTCCTTTTAGCTACTACTTCGCCCCCTCCCAGAAATTTCTATTGGGTATGTGGCGTGTTGCTTTTGTATAGCAACTTCAATACTATGGATACTTGAGGATGCCTTGTGTAATTCAAATTCAGTTATTAATAGAACGCACTAAACTATAAACGGTACCCTTTGTAGCCATTCGACCTTTGTAGCCATTCGAGAAGCAGGATAATTCCCCCTTACTGAATCAGACGGAGAAGATTCATGACACGGAGTGGTTGCTACTTCTACTTTGAGTTGTAATGTCCTGAAATTTCTTTCTGGGAGTTCAATTTTTTCTAAAGCTAAGGATGTTACAACATAATCTTATATTTGGAGTTGTAATGTCCCATCTATTCTCTTCACCGTTTCAACTTGTCATAAACACCAGAATTATTTCCCAATAACCGAAGGATCCATTCAGCATGTTCGTTCCACGCTTAATTGACTTAACACCACGCAAGAGACTGATGAACCAACGGTCATTCATTGGCATTGGTCCCTTGATCTCCCTCTTCAGACCATCATTTCATATACAGTTACGTGTACAAGGTAGACAAGCAACAAAGAAAACTACTATTAGCAAGGAGCTCGACATCATCTTAAACCACTCAGTCTCAGCATATCCCGATTGCCCTGCACATGCAGTTCTACCGATCCGATGTATATGATGCTGCATATGGTGTGGTATAAGATTTAAAATCAATGATAGCTGTAAAAACATGATCCCTTCAACAATAAAAGCAATATATGTTGATCGGCAAGCTTTACTTTACTGAAATAAATAAGGAAAAACTTTGTTTTTGCCACTCTAGTTTTTGCCCACTTTGCTTATGCCACTCTAGAATTTGACATATCACTTTTGCCATCCTTAGCTTTTGACAATTATCACAATTGACATTCCATGGCAAAAACAAAATTTTCAGAGTGGCAATTGTGATACATTTCAAAATCTAAGAGTGGCAGAAGTGATATAAAAAATTATTGCTTTTGCCATCCAATGGCATTTGTGATGTATTGTCAAAAGGTAGGAGTGGTAAAAGTGAGATGTCAAATTCTAGAGTGGCATAAGCAAAGTCGGCAAAAACTAGAGTGGCAAAAGCAAAGTTTTCCCAATAAATAAGGTACTCCCTCCGTTCCTAAATATAAGTCTTTATAGAGATTCCACTATAAACCACATGCGGATGTATATAAATGCATTCTAAGTGTAGATTCATCCATTTTGCTTCGTATGTAGTCCACCTAGTGAAATCTCTACAAAGACTTATATTTAGGAATGGAGGGAGTAGAAAACATGCATTAGAAATATCATAATTGGTAACCACACCAAGTCCTTGAATGTCAACACCACGACTCGCCACATCAGTGCAAATACGCCATAAGGATGTTGAAATGAAAGCACCTAGTCTTTTGTCCCCATGAAGAGAAGAAATTTAGTTATTTGATATGGGAAGCAGCAGTGGCAGACCCAGGAAAAAAATGGAGGGTGTGCACACTTCAAAAAAAAAATCTGCCTAATCTAAGTGTCATATCATATATGGCAAAAGAATAACACAAATAGCTCAATCGAGTCTCGCAATATTATCTTTCAGAAAATCATTTCAAAATTGTGGAATTACAATACAAATAGTCTTACATGAAAGATACACAAGAATAACTTCAATTTGCCCTTCAGCTGCAACCTTCTGCATTTTGACCTCATGTTTTCAACAAAATGGACATAACACTACCAATCCTCTTCGTCTTGAGATATGCAATTATAACAAAACAAAAAGTAAAGAGTCCTACAAATACAAAAAAACGGTGACGATTGTTTCGCTCAAAGGATAAATAGTCTTTATGTCTTTAAGCGAACAAGCATGTGGCTTAAATGGGCTGCAATGGCCTATTTCCATGGTCCAACAGGCTGCGGATACGGGTGATCCATGCATCCGGCTGGTCAATGGCAAGTGTTGCAGAGCAAACGGCCGGTGGCGAAAGGAGGGGAAGAGATCGGGCGACAAGGCAAGCGGCTGAGGGGAGGGAAGCACGGGGAGCGGCCGCGGGAGGGAAGCACGGGGAGCGGCGATGTCCGAAATGCGGACGAGCAGTCGAGACGGGAGATTAGGTTTGAATGGCCGGCTCTTGTATCCTGTCCGTGGACTGCCCCCTTCCGTCCGTGTACGGATGCGGAAGAAAATTTATGGGTCAGCGTTGAAAATGTCATAATATTAGGTATGGTCATGTGATAGATCGAAGTTGTCTCAAAAAATAACGTGGTGGATTGAGGTGTCCTAATTTTTTCGTTTTTTTCCGTTGGAATCTACGCGAGTCACAGCTAGAGTTTCCGTGGAGTTGATCGATGGAATAGATCTAGCTAGCTTCTACCGGGCTCATGCATGTACAGGAGTCTTTGGCTGGACACGCATGTGGTGCAGGTAGTAGAAAAATCAGTCAAGCTGCTTATATGGTTTGCTAGGCTTGCATGTACGTGTACAGCTTCAGGTGAATTAGTTCTAGTACTATAAATAAAACCAACAAAATCAGCAGAAAGATACATATAGTAAAAAATTCTGCAAAATGCTGGGTGTGCCACAGCACACCCGGCACACCCTCTAGGTCCGCCAATGGGTAGTATCTTTGTTATAAAAAATAATCATGTCTAGAATAGAACTCCCTTCAACCTCTTCAAAACACTACCTCATTGTCAAATATTTTTGTCTCTCTTTATAGAAAAGACGAGAAAGTAACCTAACTCATCTAGGTAGTGATAGAGAGAGCTTTAAAACCAAGAGTTCCTAGTCCTTCTTAGGGACATGGATCCTCTGACTTTGCAATCCCTGCCATATCCTGCCTTTGAGTCACTGTCGGATGGGCTCCATGCTCTGTGGGCCATGTGTCAGTGACTCAAAGGTAGGCTAAGCCACGGCAGAGGATCCTCATCCCCTTCTTAGACTAGTCACAATGGGTAGTCTAAAGATGTGTGTTACTAGTCACAATGCATGTTACTAGTCTATGTTACTACCTCTATAATGGGGAGTAACATATGTGTGGTGTCATGCAACACTTCATTTATTAGGTTGTAGACTCATCTTCTCTTGATAAGTGTGATGTTACAGTAACTAGCTATGTTACTACATGCCCCTCTTTTCTCATTAATTATTCGCCACATCATCTGTTTTGCCTAAAAATGTGTGGTATTACCACCTATATTACTCTCACTATGGGTAGTCTAAAGTGAGAACAAGGAGTCTAGTTTGTTGATGCATATGTCCGCACAAAGATTATGATCATGTTCCCTGATAACTCATTCCATCGGAACATGAACAAGATAACAATCTTGAAAAAAAAAAGATGAACAAAGGATGAAGGGAAATCAGTCCGGCAATCACTCTTTTTTTGCGGGGGAGTCCTGCAATCACTGATGGTACATCACTACAGATACTAAGCTCCCAAGAAATGAGAGCATTTGGTGCATCGGGGCTGTTTTGGCGGTAAGTGGGCCCAGTTTCATGGATAGTCGGTTTTAAATGGGCTTGTTAAGAAGATCAACCATCGCTAAAAAAAAGGATCGACAGCTATCTCCTCCTCTTTGTCTAAAAAAAAGCTATCTCCTCCTCTTCCTCCTCCCGTTTCCAGCGTCGCTCTGCCGTCCGCGTCCCCAGCCCGCCGCGGCATCCCCTCCCCCCTCCCTCGGTTGTGCGTACCATGATGGGGCGTCGAAGGGGGCAGGATTGCCAGAGAAATCGGCGGCAATGACGCAATCTTCGGCGCACCCCTCTCCGGGTTCCCCTCCCGGTCGCGCCTGTCCTTTCTCCACCACGGGTCGAAGGCGGGCCAGACATGGCGTCGGCGACTGTGGACGAGGATGGGACCGTCGAGCTGTAGCGTAGGAGGGCATGGAAGGAGGCGACACTAGGGTTTCTGCGCGCTCCTGTACATGGACAGTGGCATGGGCGTGATCTGGGAGATGGGCGAAGTGTCGATGGCGCTCGGACGTGGCGAGGTTGGCAGCGATAATTTCGGTGTTGGACTGAAGCTTGGGTTAATGTTTTCAGGTATATACCTTTCTTGATGATGCTACTTCCTCATCAATCAGTCACTCTAGAAATTAGGGATCTGGGAGATTTAATTATGGGCAAAAGTAAATTGCAGATGCAGCAACTATGGCATATGGGTCAAAGGGAACCTGCTGCAGTTCGACGGCAACTCCAGCCAGCATCTTTCTTGGTTTCCTACTCATGTATTTCTGTAGGGATTGTTTTGTTTGATGTCCATGGATTCAATTCTATAGAGGAGCGGTAGTACTACTTTGAGATGAAATTTAGCTTCTTTGCTAGATTGGTCCTCTGTCATTATTGGTTAAGCAAGAAAATCCACTGCCATGCAAAGTTCTTGAACCAAATATTTTTGGGTGTGCAACTAAGATTGATTTTCATAATTATTCATTATCACTGGACAATATTATTCTACAGAACCGGCATGGAAGACGAGAAATCGTAGGAGATGACAGTTATGCTGGTCAGGATCACTTGGTCCGAAGTTCTCTTCTGACTTTGTGATTCCGTTTCTTGCTGATACCAGTTAAATCAGCAGTTGGTCGATTCCATCTCTTGCTTACAGTTTACCGGTGGGACTATGGGTGTTGGCAGGTGGCTGATAGCGGGGCCGATTGACTGAGGAAGCATGCTGCTGGAGATGTCAAGATAATGATCTTGGTGAGTGATTTCACTTTTATGGAAAAAAATGCAGTTTGCTGCTTTACAAGTTAAACTATTAATTTGGTTGTTAAGTCGAAATGGTGTTTCTATTTTATTTCTTATTGATGATGCACCTGATCAGCCGCCCTTCATTTTAGAAAAATTCAATTCAAATATTCTTTTGTTCTATTTCGGGATGTAAACTTATCTGGACTTCTGCAATTCTCACATTCTAACTTACTGACAATAGTAGAGAAAGAAACAATGTATGTTCCTCATCACATGTAGGTAATCTTATTACATACATATTATTTCTTGCCACTTCATTTGAAATTCATTTAATAAGGCAACATGAACACGAAGCGTAGATAACAAACGGAGATTCACCAAACTAGCCGTGGTCCTTCTTTGTGCTGCGGTGGATTTCACTTCAGCTGGCAACCTCATCAAAAGTTTTCCCTTGCCATATATCTTGGTATCCATATCAGGTGAATTAGAATCTTCTTCACCGCTCAACATTTTTCCTTCTAATGCGGAAGTAGCCGCTTTAGTGGACCAGAAAACATGATGAATATCGTGCTCTTTGAAATAATCTACCCATCTCTTTCCATATGTAGGCCAAATTTAGAAGGACGTCATTTTTCATACAGTCAAACTATATAGTACAGCAAATAGATCACAATGGACATGGTGTAGACATGATATTTAGAGGTGGTAAATCAGCCTTGTTGACAAGGAGCATTGTTTACTTGTGTTCATCAAGTTCTTTTGCATATACATGGCATATACAGGTTATATCATCGGATCAAGAAACGGCTGCAGAATCTGCAGTAAAATGCTTTAGGTGCAACAACTGATTTTGATGTCAAACACATAAATCTGGCAAGGAAGCACAACTTCGGATTAACATGGTTTACATTTGTAGCAGAGAACATGGCAAGTTCATCCTAATATGGAGAAAAGAAAAACAAGACGTATCATGCTAGCAAACTAATTTTAGCAGAGAAGATATATGAGAAGGCTGAATTCTACATGGTTGCTCATGATAAGGATGCGGAAAGATGTTAAGTGGATCCCCAAATATTCCTTCAAGTCAAATAGATCCTTACCGGCATGTCTTTTCAAAAATGCATTACCAAGTGACTACTCATTTTTATTCATGTTCTTTATTTTTCCTTCACCAGATTTGTTTTTGTTTTAGGCTGTGTGACAAAGTGGAATTGCAGAACTCTTTTATATATACACACTGGAAGTGCAGTTTCAATAATTCTTTGGTCATGCCTGCTGATGGTAGTCACCATCGTATAACCAGGGAAATCTACAGTGTAGGTTATTTGGTCCCCTTTCATGCATGAGTCGGCAGCGGCATAGCCATTCCTTCCATGTGCTATTACCAGTTGTCAAATTGTAAAACACAACTCTACAAGTATGCTTTCTTAATGTAGTTCTAGCTCTATGTTTTTATGACACCCTGATAAACTCTGAGCCCATTATCTGTTCTTATGGTGGGAGTAATTTTTGTCATTGTAAAGTTTCACTGATAATATAGGAGTATGCTTGAATAAGATGAATGAGAGAGTTAACTGAAGACTAAAAAACGGCGCGGCAACGCGCGCTATCACACACTAGTAACATGTATGTCCGCGGAAAGAGGCCAGCCAGCCAGCTTCGTTAGCGCCCTCGCGACGAGTGAAACTTTTTTAAAACCAATATTATAAATACCCCTTGCAAAGGTTACTCCCAAATGTCTCTGATGGCAACTTGTGGCGCAACGAATGTGTGCTAAGTGTCGCAACCAAAGAATTTTGATGAGGTTTTCTTGCCAGAACGGAGGATGTGAGGGTGCTTTATACCTGCTCTTGTTGATAGGTTTCCACAAACGGAATCACTAAGTCTTGACTGAGACTTAACCAAGTCTCAGTCGATGCTTTATTTGTAGGATCTTAATTACGTTGAGATCCGTGCAATTTTTTATTTTAGTTTTGCTTTTTTCTTTCTTACATGTTATATTACTTTACTTAGATTTGATTTAAGTCTTAGTCGACTTAGACCTAGACACGCCTTTCGATAAAATTCTTCTATGCAAATTGTACTTCCCACAATGGTGTACTTGTCTTTTTGGTATTAGTGCATGTGTGCTTCCTCTGTTAGTGAGTGTTTGTGTTTGTGCGGAGGGCGGAGCCCAGACGGGGAGGCTGGGCGGCCGACGCAGTCGGACCTCGCCATCGATCGCGTCGACGACCAACGTGCGGGCGGAGCTGGCGGTCTGCGGCGAAGGCGGGGAACGACAAGGCAGGCGGGGCTCTGCGGTCTCCGTATCTGGCCATGAACGGCGCAGCTGGTCTGGCCAGAGCCGAGCTCGAGCTGAGCCATGGCGGCAGAGAGAGATCGGAGGGAGGAAAATAAGGAAAATGGAAGGAAAGGGAGGAGGAGACAGTGGCGGATCCGTCCGGCGAATGGTGGCTCACCGGAGTTGGAGGTCGCCGAAGCGGCGCGGTTCCAGGAGACAGGGCCAGCCTTGTCATGTCAGGGGCCCTTACACAAGACCACAAAGAGGGGCCCTCGTTCACACAAAAATGTGTAGTGCTTAAGCATGGTAAAAAGATCAAACATTTTAGCACACAAAAATGTGTACTCAGGATCAAGGCAAGGGAACTGGGTTGAAAGCTGGAGTCCGGAGAGCGTGGATGATGGACTAAGAGCATCTTCAGCCGTTGGCCCCTCAAGCGGCGATTTTACACGCCTCCTGGGGCGAGCAGGCGCTAAAATCGGCGCGGGGCCGCTCGCCCCAGGGTCGTCCCAGACGCGTTTTTTCTTAGTTTAAGAAATTTGAATTTGGCAAAGTTTCACTAAAATTCTGCAAACTTGACATTCATATTCAACATGTTCGGTGTTTACATAGATTATTTAAAAGAAAACATCTACGGGGCGAAGAAGTCGATGAGCGCGACGAAGTCGCCGACGTCGCCGCCGTCCTCGTCGGCGGCGGCGGCCTTCTCCTTCTTGATGGCGCGGCCGCCCCTGCTGGACCCTTGCCCGGCGTCTCCATGACGGACCGGCGGCGGCGGCGTGTCGTCGTTGTCGCAGTCGTCGAGGACGACGATGCCTCCCTCGTCCCGGCCATGGCGACGAGCTTCAAACCGTGCGAAGGCGGCGCACTGTCGCTCCATCTCTGTCTGCGCCCAGTCGTCGCGCGCCCATTTGAGGGCCGCTTCATCGTCGAGCTCCTCCTCCTTCACGCCGCCGGTGAGCCCGAGCTCCGTCTTCACGACGGGGAGCCCTGGCTCCGGCTTGACGGCGGCGAGCCCCGGCTCTGTCTTTGGCTTGACGAAGCGCGGGGGAGCCGAGGAGGAGGCGCGCCGGCCGCCCTCGTTGATGAAGATGCTGGCGTTGCGGGTGCGCCGACCGAGCAGCGTCTCCGCGGCGGGCTCGGCCTTGACGCGAGGAGCGCCGGTGAGCCGGAAGAGTGGGAGGAGGAGCAGGAGGAGGAGCAGGAGGAGGAGGAGGAGTCGGCGAACCTCCTGGGCACCCACGGCCCGGCGCTCTGGCGGGGCGTCGGGACGGCCGCCGCGGCAGGGTAGGCCAGCGGTGGGTTATTGCCGCCCTCGAGGTATTCCATCACCTCGTGCAGGGTGCGGCCGGGGACGCCCCACCAGGCGCGGCGGCAGTCGCTGTTCTTGAGGCCGTCGACCACCAGCGCCCCGTTCGTGGACGCCAGCCGCTGCGCCTGCCGCCGCTGGAAATAGTCCGCCCACACCGCGTGGTTGTCGGCGGCGAACTGGGGGAGGGCACGCTGATCCTCCGTCAGGGACGACCGCACGCGGTCGACCTCGGCGGCGAAGAGGCCGGGGCGCGCGTCGGCGTCGGGCACCGGGGAGATGGGGACGCCGCCGTTGCTGAGCCTCCACCCCGTCGGCCCAGCGCGCATGTCCGGCGGCACCGGGATGTTGGCCTCGAAGAGAAGCCAAGCCTCGCCCTCCTGGAGCGAGCGGCGGCCGAAGCCGTTGGCCGCCGCGGAATCGCCGGGGAAGCGCTCGGCCATGGAGAGGGGAAGGGGAGAGCGGCAGAGCTCGACGACGGACGGGAGAGACGGCGGCTGGTTTGGGCTCGGCGGACTCGGGCTGGTGTGGCCAGCGGCGAGGGGAAGGCTCTGGTTTTATAGCCCAAGTGAACGCGTGGCGGAAGGGGAGGCATCGCCGCGCCAGCCAGCCCGTGACGCACCGCCCGTGAGAAATCAATTGCAAGGCTGACCGGCAGCCTTGCCATTGATTCCCCCGCGGGAAACCGAGGCGTTCTGGGGAAGACGAGGCGCGTGCCGCTGACTCGGCGGGCCCGCCACGCTTTCGCGCCAAAACCATCGCCCCAACGTCCCCGTGCGCCCCCCAGCGCGCCGGGTTCGGCTCGGGTCCGCCGACGTCAATTTCGGCCCAAGCCGACGAAAAACAGGCTCCTGAAGATACGACTGGGCCGATTTTTGGGCGACTGCATGACAAAAATGCCTCGGGAAGGCTTGTTAGGGGCGCGGCTGGAGATGCTCTAATTTGCAGCCTTTGCCGACCGACCGTTGCAACCTCCCTGCGCATAATGCATGTTCACACGAAAGCGACTTCACATGAACTGCACTCGACTTTAACTAACGAGGTCACAATAATAACTATTCTAAATTGAGGAGAGATTTGCTGGAATTCAACCGAATCTGGCACCGTCTTTCCTTAATTGCAGCAAATCGCTGAAATTGCATGTGAGAGGTGACTGGATCACCATTAACAGTTTCTTTAGATTTATAAGGAAATAACAATAACGAGAGGAGAAGAAACGAAGTGTCAGTGTGGCTCGTTACCCTCGTTTTTTTTTTCAAACCGAGTTGCCCTCGTTAGGAATCACACAAAAATGATAGACCTATGTAATGTTTTTACATACCCTAATTAATTTTCTCTAAATACTTGAAAGTGTGCACGTGGTATTTGACTGTCGCGAGCGGCCACGCTACAAGTCCGTCACTCGCTAGCCGCATGCATGTGAAATAATAATGCAACATTGTAGCACCTTTCACCTTCTAGCACTTTTTATTTGCCTAGTAGTACTAGTAGTCTAGTATTATACGTTATAGTAATGATGAATGTGTACATACATTTATTCGGGTTTAGAAACTTTTTAAGTCATATTTTTCAAACCACGCCTCGAAATTCAGATCCGTTTTGACAATTAGAATCCTCGTGATGAGATCTTTGAAACTAGATCCCACATGGGTATATTTCGACAAAAAAAAATCGATGCCAACTTTGGTGCTATATGGTGGGGTCTATTACTACATGTTGCAATTTTAGTACTACATGGTGCAACTATTTCCAAAACCAATTGTAGACTTTGCATGATCCAACTTCTTATGAGGTTGTAACCTACCATTCACGACAACAACCTTTTGTGTTATGCAACTAGTCTACTGTCCTGGCCTACTACCTAGTAGTGTATGTGCAATCCCCCTACTCGTGGTAGTAGTTTTCACTGTTGACACACACTACCCTATCTACCCTACCAACGATATGTGCAATTTAGTCGGTTGTTTCAGCCAACCGCCTAGTAGTCAATGTGCAAATCCTTCGCCTTCCTATTTATGGATGTGTAGTTTTAGTTGGCAGAGGCAACATACAGAGTTGCACATAGTCTACTAATCAGTTGGCCGCGGCAAAATGATGAATCTGCACATCTCACTGGCAAGGATAGTTATGGTGAAAACTACACATCCATGGGGAACACCGAAATTTTGCATATAGATGAGGCGCTAAAGTTCCACATCTCATTAGCATGGGTGGTTCAGACGGGGTGCTAGCAGGGAAAATCACACATCAAGGAGGGTACCGGGGAAGTTGCACATCACTGTTAGGCGGTTGCCCGAGGCAGCATACAAAGTTACACGTCCACTGCTAGTCAGTTAACCAAGGCAACAAATATTGAAATATGCACATCCACAGGCAGGGAAAAAGTTGCACATCAATTACTAGTTAGTTGGCCTAGGCAATAGAGAAATTGCACATCTCGTTGTTAAGGGGTAGATTAGGGTGGAGGTGCATCTTCATATGCACATCTCCGCAGAGTTGCACACCGTCATTCGCATAGTCGCACACACCTGACTATGGGTTGCAGACTCTTGTTGGTATAGTCACACGCGTGGTCGCGGAGATGCATAAGGATGGCAATTTTACCCATGGATACGGGTACCCACGGATACCGTACCCGCATGGGCAGGGTATGGGCATAATTTTATACCCATGGGTAGTACCCATACATTACCTGTTAAGTCACGGGTAGGGCATGGGTATAGCATTTTACCCATGGATATACCCATACCCTACCCATTTACACCGGCAAGTAAACCTTACCCATGATTCACAAGTGTATCTATGTTAAAGTTGTGTTATGAGCTTGTGAACCTATGTTAAGTTTGTCACCAATTGTCGATTTGAATTGAGGTAATTGTCATGTACCCATCTTTCTGTTATTGAGTTGAGATAAATGGTTTTTTGTCAAATATGCTATAGATGAATGTAAAATGGAAAATAACTTGTGTACTGTTTGATCTACCCATTGGGTACCTAATGCGTATGGGTAGCTATCGGGTATGGGTATGGATAAAGTTTGATACTCATGGGTACGGGTATGGTTAGAATTTTGTACCCATTGACTACACAGGTATGGGTATGGTATTGCTCTACCCGCCCCATACCCTACCCATTGCCATCCAGGTGCACACTCTCATCGGCATAGTAGCTCACGCATGACTGTGGGAGTTGCACACGCGCAGCGGCATAGTCACACGCGTGGGACCGCAAAGCTGCCCATTTTATTAGACAGTTGGCCGGGGTAGTAGACAAAGTTGCACATCTTACTAGTAGGGGTAGTTTGGGGCTGGAGTTACTATCAGTGAAAACCGCAAGTCCACGGGTAGGGGGGGAAGTTGCACATCAGTTTGTCAGGTAGTTACACATCGACTGCTAGACAGTTGCAGCAAATGGGGACTAAATTGCACAAAAAATAGTTCGTTGAAACATAACCATGTCGGATCTAGTTTCAAAGAGCATGTTGTGAGGACTCCTATGGTGAAAGGGGTCTTAATTTTGATGTTTAGTTCAAGAGTTATAACTTTTTCTATAAAAATGAAAACTCAAATTAAATGTGTTCACATTTGTTTGCATCATTAAAAACCACACATCCACTGATAGAGAGAAAATTGCACATCAACTATCAAGTAGTTGCACATCGACTTCTAGACAGTTGCACCAAACTGGGAATAAATTGCACACAATTTTTTTTGTTGAAACATATTCTATTCTATAACTGATGTTTTCTATCACTAGTATGCAATGACTCGTATTCCAAGCTAGCAACTGATGTCTCTTGAAGCTACGTCGGTATTTCCCCAAAGAGAAAGGGATGATGCAGCACAGCGGCGGTAGGTATTTCCCTCAGATATGAAACCAAGGTTATCGAACCAGTAGGAGAATCAAGCAACACAACGTAAACAGCCCCTTCACACAAATAACAACACCTCGCAACCCGACGTGTTAAAGGGATTGTCAATCCCTTTAGGGTAACGGCGCCAGAAATTGTGTGTTGGCGGGAGAAAGTTGTAATAGATTGAATAAATAGATCACAAATAAAATAAAATGCAGCAAAGTATTTTTGTTTTTTTTTTTGGTTTAATAGATCTAAATAAAAAGTGCAAATAAAATAGATCGCAAAGCAAATATATGAGAAAGAAGACCCGGGGCCGTAGATTTCACTAGTGGCTTCTCTCGAGAAAGATAGCAAACGGTGGGTAAACAAATTACTGCTGGGCAATTGATAGAACCTCAAATAAATATGATGATATCCACGCAATGATCCTGACATAGGCATCACGTCCAAGATTAGTAAACCGACTCCTACATGTATCTACTACTATTACTCCACACATCGGCCGCTGTCCTGCATGCATCTAGTGTATTAAGTTCATGGAAAAATGGAGTAATGCAATAAGAATGAGACATGATGTGGACAAGACCTATCTATGTAGAGATAGACCCCATCGTTTTATACTTAGTAGCAACGATACATATGTGTCGTTTCCCTTTATGTCACTGGGATCAAGCACCGTAAGATCGAACCCACTACCGGGCACCTCTTCCCATTGCAAGATAAATAGATCAAGTTGGCCAAACAAAACACAAATATTTGACAAGAAATACGAGACTATAAGCAATCTTGCATATAAGAGATCAAAGAAACTCAAATAACTTTCATGGATATAAAAAGATAGATCTGATCATAAACTCAAAGTTCATCAGATCCCAACAAACACACGCAAAAAGAGTTACATCATATGGATCTCCAAGAGACCACTGTATTGAGAATTCGGCAAGAGAGAGAAAGCCATCTAGCTACTAACTATGGACTCGAAGGTCTACAAAGAACTACTCATGCATCATCGGAGAGGCACCAATGGAGGTGGTGAAACCCATCCGAGATGGTGTCTAGATTGGATCTGGTGGTTCTGGACTCTGCGGCGGCTGGATGAATATTCCGTCGACTCCCCTAAGGTTTCTGGAATATTGGGGTATTTATAGAGCAAAGAGGCGGTCCGTGGGGCACCTGAGGTGGGCACAACCCACCAGGGCACGCCTGGGCCTCCTTGCGCGCCCTGGTGGGTTGTCCCCTCCTCGGGACTCCCCTAGGTGCAACCAGGGCCCAATATCTTCCTTCTGGTCCATAAAAATCTCCGTAAAGTTTTGTGGCATTTGGACTCCGTCTGATATTGATTTCCTGCGATGTAAAAAACATGCAAAAAAACAGCAACTGGCACTTAGCACTATGTCAATAGGTTAGTACCAAAAACTGATATAAAATGACTATGAAATGATTATAAAACATCCAAGATTGATAACAAAACAGCATGGAACAATCAAAAATTATAGATACGTTGGAGACGTATCAGCAACCCCAAGCTTAACTCCTGGTCGTCCTTGAGTAGATAAGTGATAAAAACAGAATTTTTGATGTGGAGTGTTGTCTATCATGTCATATCATGTTCTTTTCTTTATAGCATGGACATTTGGACTTTTATGTGATTCAAAGCAATAGTCTAGTTTTTACATAATAATTTAGATACTCAAGCATATCAACAAGCAACCATGTCTTTCAAAAATATCAACGCTAAAATAAGTTATCCCTAGCCCATCATGCTCAAACATTGATCCATTCATGACACACACTCGAATATTAGCTACACCCAATACTTAAGTACGATCATATTGCCTCTTAGTTGGTGCTTTTATAAGAGAAGATGGAGACTCAAATTAAAAATAAAAATTTCATACAGTAAAAGAAAGGCCCTTCGCAGAGGGAAGTAGGGATTTGTAGAGGTGCCAGAGCCCAAAGTGAAAAATTAGAGATACAAACATTTTGGGAGGTGTATCCATCCCACCAACAAAAACGACTTAGAGTTCCAAACACATTCCATGCTAGATATGCCATAGGCGGTTCCCAAACAGAAAATAAAGTTTATTCCTTTTTCTACCATACTTTCACTTTCCATGGCTAACCGTATTCACGGGTGCCTTCCATACCAACACTTTTTAAGGAATTTATTATTTGACAACATAAAGTAAACTCATTTTTGCATTTCAGGACTGGGCATCCCTGAAACCTTTGCCTTACTCTCGTGCAATGACAAGTGAATAAACACTCATCTTGAGAATAACACATCCAGCATGGAAAATATTAGCCACATGTTATCGTTCCGCGAGCGAAACAAATACACAAAAGAGAAGTTTATTTTGAAAATTAGAGATGGCACATGCAAATTTGCTTAGAACGGCAAAAGAATGCCGCATATAGGTAGATATAGTGGACTCATATGGCAAAACTGGTTTAAAGGATTTTGGATGCACAAGTAAACATAATTAACACTGAATAGTGCACCACAAGTACAATATAATTTCATTGCATGACTATTGACTTTCGTGCATGCATAGGGAATCGCAAACCTTAACACCAATATTCTTACTAAAGCATAATTACTCATCAACATAACTCACATATCACATCATCATATCTCAAAACTATTACTAAGAATCAAGTTTATTTTGTCCAATGATCTTCATGATTTTTTTTCTTATCCTTCTTATCACTTTGGGACTAATTTTCATGTGTTGCTTTTCATAAGCTCAATCAAATATTGTTGGGGAACACAGTATTTCAAAATATTTACCTACGATCACGCAAGATCTATCTATGTGATGAATAGCAACGAGCAGGAGAGTGTGTCCACGTACCCTCATAGACCGAAAGTGGAAGCGTTAAGTAACGCGGTTGATGTAGTCGAACGTCTTCTCGATCCAACCGATCAAGTACCGAACGCATGGCACCTCCGCGATCTGCACACGTTCAGCTCGGTGACGTCCCTCGAACTCTTGATCCAGCTGAGGCTGAGAGAGAGTTCTGACAGCACGACAGCGTGGTGACGGTGTTGATGAAGTTACCGACGCAGGGCTTCGCCTAAGCACTACAACAATATAACCGAGGTGGAACTCTGTGGAGGGGGCACCACACACGGCTAAGACAACTGTCAACTTGTGTGTTCTAGGGTGCCCCCCTGCCCCCGTATATAAAGGAGCAAGGGGGAGGCCGGCCGGCCCTCATGGGGCACGCTCCAAGTAGGATTCCTACTAGGAATCCTATTCCTAGTAGGTTTCCAACAAGGGAAGAGAGGGGGAAGGAAGGAGAGAGAAAAGGGGGTGCCGCCTCCCCCCCTAGTCCAATTCAGACTCCTCAAGGGGGGCACGCGGCCATCCCTAGAGGCTCCTCCTCTCTATCTCTCACAAGGCCCATGTTGGACCATTAGTTCCCCGAGGGTTTCCGATAACCTCCCGGCACTCCGATATTTATCCGGTAACCCCCGGAACTCATCCGTTGTCCGAATAACATCGTCCAATATATCATTATTTACGTCTCGACCATTTCGAGACTCCCCGTCATGTCCGTGATCGCATTCGGGACTCCTAAATACCTTCGGTGCATCAAAATACATAAACTCATAATATCGATCGTCATCGAACGTTAAGCGTGCGGACCCTACGGGTTCGAGAACTATGTAGACATGACCGAGACTCATCTCCGGTCAATAAACAATAGCGGAACCTAGATGCTCATATTGGCTCCCACATATTCTACGAAGATCTTTATCGGTCAAACCGCATAACAGCATACGTTGTTCCCTTTGTCATCGATATGTTGCTTGTCCGAGATTCGATCGCCGGTATCTCAATACCTAGTTCAATCTCATTACCGACAAGTCTCTTTACTCGTTCCGTAATGCATCATCCCGTAACTAACTCATTTGTTACATTGCTTGCAAGGCTTATAGTGATGTGCATTATCGAGAGGGCCCAGAGATACCTCTCCGACAATCGGTGTGACAAATCCTAATCTCGATCTATGCCAACTCAACAAACACCATCGGAGACACCTGTAGAGCATCTTTATAATCACCCAGTTACGTTGTGACGTTTGATAGCACACTAAGTGTTCCTCCGGTATTCGGGAGTTGTATAATCTCATAGTCATAGGAACATGTATAAGTCATGAAGAAACCAATAGCAACAAACTAAACGATCATCATGCTAAGCTAACGGATGGGTCTTGTCAATCACATCATTCTCTAATGATGTGATCCCGTTAATGAAAACTCATGTCTATGGCTAGGAAACTTAACCATCTTTGATTCAACGAGCTAGTCAAGTAGAGGCATACTAATGACACTCTGTTTGTCTATGTATTCACACATGTACTAAGTTTCCGGTTAATACAATTCTAGCATGAATAACGAACATGATATAAGGAAATATAAATAACAACTTTATTATTGCCTCTAGGGCATATTTCCTTCAAATAGAAGTAAAGATCATGAGCATAAAAATTTTCTTTCTCTCAAAATAATTTAAGTGAAGCAAGAGAGAATTTCTTTTAAAAATTTAGTAACTCTCAAATAAATCTAAGTGAAGCAGGAGAGCACTTATTCAAAAATACTAAGCACACCATGCTCAAAAAGATATAAGTGAAGCACTAGAGCAAGTCCTAGCTCATAAAAGATTTAAGTGAAGCACAGAGAGCAATTCTAACAAGTCATGAAATAATTTTGGCTCTCTCAAATAGGTGTGTCCAGCAAGGATTGATGACTTAAAACACAAAATAAAACAAGCAAAGACTCATATCATACAAGACGCTCCAAGAAAAACACATATCATGTGACGAATAAAAATATAGCTTCAAGTAAAATACCGATGGTCGTTAGAAGAAAGAGGGGATGCCACTCGGGGGAATCCTCAAGCTTAGTTGGTTGCTCATTTTTGGATAATAGCTTGGGATGCCAGGGCATCCCCAAGCTTAGGCTCTTCCATCCTTCCTTCATCCATCGTAAGATAACCCAAAACTTGAAAACTTCAATCACACAAAACTCAACAAAACCTTCGTGAGATCCGTTAGTATAAGAAAGAAAACCACTACTATAAGTATTGTATCAAACCAATTCATATTTTGTTTTTGTATTATATCTACTGTATTCCAACTTTTCTATGGCAAAAACTCATCAAAGAAAACCATAGAGCCATCAAAATAAGCATACAAAATAAAGGAAACAGAATCTGTCAAAACATAACAGTCTGTAGCAATCTGATACTTTCGAATACTTCTGTAACTCCAAAAATTCTGAAAAAAAATAGGACGACCAGGGTAATTTGTATATTAATCTTCTGCAAAAAGAATTGGCATTTTATCACGTTCTGGTGATTTTAACAATTTTTTTCATGACTGCATAAGTTTCTGTTTTTCAGCAAGATCAAACAACTATCACCCAAGAAGATCCTATAGGCTTTACTTGGCACAAACACTAATTAAAACAAAAAAACACAATCATACCAGTAGCATAATTGTGCAAACACTCAAGAACAGAAAGCAAAAAAAAGCAAACAATAAATTTTATTCATTGGGTTGCCTCCCAACCAGCGCTATAGTTTTACGCCCTTAGCTAGGCATAAGGCAAGGATCTAAGTTTTGTCATATTTGGTTCGAGATCCATAAGATGCCCTCATGATTGATTATGGCCTGATTTTTGTTCTAGGGACGTGTTCCATACCCTTCCTCAAAGGAAATTGGAACTTAATATTGCCTTCTTTCATGTCAATCACGGCATCAATAGTGCGTAAAAACGGTCTACCAAGAATAATTGGACAAGACGGATTGCAACCAATATCAAGAACAATAAAATCTATGGGCACATAATTCCTATTTGCAAGAATAAGAACATCATTAATTCTTTCCATAGGCTTTTTAATAGTAGAATCGGCCAAGTGCAAATTCAAAGAACATTCTTCAAGATTAGTAAGACCAAGCACATCACATAAAGATTTCGGAATGGTAGAAACACTAGCACCCAAGTCACACAAAGCAAAACACTCATAATTTTTTAATCTTGACTTTGATAGTAGGTTCCCATTCATCATGCAATTTTTTAGGAATTGAAACTTCTAATTCCAATTTTTCTTCCAAAGCTTTCATCATAGCATCAACAATATGTTTAGTAAAAGCTTTATTTTGTTCATAGGCATGGGGTGAATTTAACATGGATTGCAACAAAGAAAATACAATCAATCAAAGAGCAACTATCATAATTAAAGTCTTTGTAATCCAAAAGAGTGGGCACATCACTAGCTAAAGTTTTGACCTCTCCAAACCCACTTTTATCAATTTTCTCAACAAGATTTTCACCCTCCGAATCATCGGGACGCCTTCTAACTAAAGTTGGCTCTTCTCCAGTCCCTTTTTCATCAATTTTAACTTTACTAAACAAGGAATCAATAGAAGAAACACCAATCATTTTAAGATCTTCACCACTTTTACGAAAGAAACCACTAGGAAACGCTTTTTCTAAAAAATCTCTTTTAGCTCTAAGCATAGAGGTTCTTTTCTTACTTTCATCCATAGAAACATAAAGAGCTTTAATTGATTCATCAAGCTTAGGCACAAAAAAATCATCTTGAGATTTTCCACATCATGAGCAATTCTATCAGCACTTCTAGACAAATCATCAATCTTACTCAACTTTTCTTCTATGGTAGTGTTGAAAACTTTTTGCGTGTTGATAAATTCTTTAATATTATTCTCAAGATCAGAGGTGTTCCTATTATTATTGTAAGATTGATTTCCATAGGAATTACCATAATTGTTAGAGGAATTACGAGGAAAATGCCTAGGATTAAAATAAACTCTATAAGCATTGTTGTTGAAATTATTTCAAGAGATAAAATTCACATCTATGGCATCACTATTTTGCTCAATCAAAGTAGACAAAGGCATATCATTAAAATCAATAGGAGCACTTTTACTAGCAAACAATTTCATAAGAGCATCAACTTTATCACTCAAACAAGAAATTTCTTCAACCGAATTAACTTTTTTATTAGTAGGAGCTCTTTCGGTATGCCATTGTGAATAATTTGCCATGATATTATCAAGCAATTTGGTGGCTTCACTCAAAGTAATTTCCATAAAAGTTCCACCCGCGGCGGAATCTAAAAGATTACGAGAAACAAAATTCAACCCCGCATAAAAGTTTTGTATGATCATCCAAAGATTTAACCCATGAGTTGGGCAATACCTTAGCATCATTTTCATGCTTTCCCAAGATTGTGCAACATGTTCATTTTGAAGTTGCTTGAAATTCATGATATGGGTTCTAAGGGAAATAAATTTTGCGGGAGGAAAATACTTAGTGATAAAAGTGTTGGGGAACGTAGTAATTTCAAAAAAAATCCTACGCACACGCAAGATCATGGTGATGGCATAGCAACGAGAGGGGAGAGTATTGTCCACGTACCCTCGTAGACCGTAAGCGGAAGCGTTATGACAACGCGGTTGATGTAGTCGTACGTCTTCACGATCCGACCGATCCAAGTACCGAACGTACGGCACCTCCGAGTTCAGCACACGCTCAGCTCGATGACGACCCGGACTCGATCCAGCAAAGTGTCGGGATGAGTTCCGTCAAGACGACGGCGTGGTGGCGATGATGATGCTCTATCGCGCGCAGGCTTCGCCTAAACTCCGCGACGATATGACCGAGGTGGAATATGGTGGAGGGGAGCACCGCACACGGCTAAGGAACGATCCATAGATCAACTTGTGTGTTCTAGGGTGCCCCCTTGCCCCCGTATATAAAGGAGCAAGGGGGGTGCGGACGGCCCTAGGAGGAGGCACGCCGGAGGAGTCCTACTCCCACCGGGAGTAGGACTCCCCCCCCTTTTCCTAGTTGGATTAGGACTTGGGGGGAGGGAAAGAGGAAGGGCGCGCCCCCCCCCTTCCTTGTCCTATTCGGACTAGGGGGGGCGCGCGGCCTGCCCTGGCCGGCCCTCCTCTTCTCCCTCATGGCCCACTAAGGCCCATTAACCCCCGGGAGGGTTCCGGTAACCCCCCGGTGTTCCGGTAAAATCCCGATTTCACCCGGAACCATTCCGAAGTCCAAACATAGGCTTCCAATATATCAATCTTTATGTCTCGACCATTTTGAGACTCCTCGTCATGTCCGTGATCACATCCGGGACTCCGAACAAACTTCGGTACATCAAAACTTATAAACTCATAATGAAACTGTCATCGTAACGTTAAGCGTGCGGACCCTACGGGTTCGAGAACTATGTAGACATGACCTAGAACTATTCTCGGTCAATAACCAATAGCGGAACCTGGATGCCCATATTGGTTCCTACATATTCTACGAAGATCTTTATCGGTCAAACCGCATAACGACATACGTTGTTCCCTTTGTCATTGGTATGTTACTTGTCCGAGATTCGATCGTCGGTATCCAATACCTAGTTCAATCTCGTTACCGGCAAGTCTCTTTACTCGTTCCGTAATACATCATCTTGCAACTAACTTATTAGTTGCAATGCTTGCAAGGCTTATGTGATGTGCATTACCGAGAGGGCCCAGAGATACCTCTCCGACAATCGGAGTGACAAAACCTAATCTCGAAATACGCCAATCCAACATGTACCTTTGGAGACACCTGTAGTACTCCTTTATAATCACCCGATTCACGTTGTGACGTTTGGTAGCACCAAAGTGTTCCTCCATGAACGGAGTTGCATAATCTCATAGTTACAGGAACATGTATAGGTCATGAACAAAGCAATAGCAATATACTAAACGATCAAGTGCTAGGCTAACGGAATGGGTCATGTCAATCACATCATTCTCCTAATGATGTGATCCCATTAATCAAATAACAACACATGTCTATGGTTAGGAAACATAACCATCTTTGATTAATGAGCTAGTCAAGTAGAGGCATACTAGTGACTATATGTTTGTCTATGTATTCACACATGTATCATGTTTCCGGTTAATACAATTCTAGCATGAATAATAAATATTTATCATGATATGAGTAAATAAATAATAACTTTATTATTGCCTCTAGGGCATATTTCCTTCAAAAAGCATCTTTGCACTTATTCCAAGAATCGATACTATTGCGAGGCAAAGAAGAGAACCAAATTTTTGCAGAATCACGCAAAGAAAATGGAAATAATTTCATCTTCACCACATCATTATCCACATCTTTTTTATTTTGCATATCGCATAATTCGATGAAGGTATCAAGATGGGACGCGGCATCCTCATTAGGAGTACCGGAAAATTGATCTTTCATAACAAGATTCAGCAAAGCAGTATTAATATCACAAGACTCCGCACTAGTGGCGTTAGGAGCAATCGGAGTGCCAATAAAATCATTGTTGTTGGTATTAGAGAAATCACATAACTTGGTGTTCTCTTGAGTCATGGTGACCACACAGCAAGATTGCACTCAAAAACAGATCCGGCAAGAAAATGGCGATCGGAAAAAGATAAGCGAATAAAACGGCAAATTTTTGTGAAGTGGGGGAGAGGAAAACGAGAGGCAAATGACAAATAATGTAAATTGAAAGGAGATGAGATTTGTGATTAGGAACCTGGTATATGTTGAGGATCCTCCCCGGCAACGACGCCAGAAATTCCTTTTGATGTCGCTTGAAGCTACGTCGGTATTTCCCCAAAGAGGAAGTGATGATGCAGCACATCGGCGGTAGGTATTTCCCTCAGATATGAAACCAAGGTTATTGAACCAGTAGGAGAACCAAGCAACACAACGTAAACAGCCCCTGCACACAAATAACAACACCTCGCAACCCGACGTGTTAAAGGGGTTGTCAATCCCTTTCGGGTAACGGCGCCAGAAATTGCGTGTTGACGGGAGAAAGTTGTAATAAATTAAATAAATAGATCGCAAATAAAATAAAGTGCAGCAAAGTATTTTTGTATTTTTGGTTTAATAGATCTGAATAATAAGTGCAAATAAAATAGATCGCAAAGCAAATATATGAGAAAGAAGACCCGGGGGGCGTGGATTTCACTAGTGGCTTCTCTCGAGAAAGATAGAAAACGGTGGGTAAACAATTTAATGTTGGGAAATTGATAGAATCTCAAATAATTATGACGATATCCAGGCAATGATCATTACATAGGCATCACGTCCAAAATTAGTAGACCGACTCCTGCATGCATCTACTACTATTACTCCACACCTCGACCGCTATCCAGCATGCATCTAGTGTATTAAGTTCATGGAAAAACGGAGTAATGCAATAAGAACGGTGACATGATGTAGACAAGATCTATCTATGTAGAGATAGACCCCATTGTTTATCTTTAGTAGCAACGATACATACGTGTCGTTTCCCTTTCTGTCACTGGGATCAAGCACCGTAAGATCGAACCCACTACCGGGCACCTCTTCCCATTGCAAGATAAATAGATCAAGTTGGCCAAACAAATCCCAAATATCGGAGAAGAAATACGAGGCTATAAGCAATCATGCATATAAGAGATCAAAGAAACTCAAATATCTTTCATCAATATAAAAAGATAGATCTGATCATAAACTCAAAGTTCATCAGATCCCAACAAACACACCGCAAAAGAGTTACATCATATGGATCTCCAAGAGATCATTGTATTGAGAATTCGGTGAGAGAGAGAAAGCCATCTAGCTACTAACTACGGACCCGAAGGTCTACAAAGAACTACTCACGCATCATCGGAGAGGCACCAATGGAGGTGGTGAACCCCATCCGGGATGGTGTCTAGATTGGATCTGGTGGTTCTGGACTCTACGGCGGCTGGATGAATATTTCGTCGACTCCCCTAGGGTTTCTGGAATATTGGGGTATTTATAAAGCAAAGAGGCGGTCCGGGGGCACCCGAGGTGGGCACAACCCACCAGGGCGCGCGTGGGCCTCCTGGCGCGCCCTGGTGGGTTGTCCCCTCCTCGGGACGCCCCCCAGGTGCAACCAGGGCCCAATATCTTCCTTCTGGTCCATAAAAAATCTCCGTAAAGTTTCATGGCATTTGGACTCCGTCTGATATTGATTTCCTGCGATGTAAAAAACATGCAAAAAACATCAACTGGCACTTGGCACTATGTCAATATGTTAGTACCAAAAAATGATTATAAAGCATCCAAGATTGATAACAAAACAATATGGAACAATCAAAAATCATAGATACATTGGAGACATATCAGCAACCAAAGACTCCAAACAGCTCTGATGCACTCCACCACCGTCGCCATGGCCTGTGGCAATGAGATATTATTGAACGTAACCTCAGGCCATGCGCACATCAGGAGGCGGTATCTTCACCACGATTTCGGCGCGCCTCGGCACCACGACGCGTGGCGCGTGTGGGTGGCCGCCGGTGGTGCAGCAATACACGAGCAGCGGAAAAGCGACGATTGTGAGCACTGACACATCGATACCTATGCCAACATTCGCTGCTCCCGTGAGGTGGTGCACCGGCTCCGGCTAGTGGTGGATGGAAGGGGTGGCGGAGCTCAGAGCTGCACGACCTCGTCCACTGGCTCATCGGCCCATGCATTGGTGAGCAATAAATTTCAGCAATTAAGGTGCTCGCACTGATTAGCCCATTGCTAGTTCAACCATCTCTTTGGATTGTTATTGCTATTTCAGACCCTAATATTTTCTTCTTCGGTGATTATATCAAGCCTGTTGGGGGGGGGGGGCATTGCCCCCCTCCCCCATGCCTCAAAGACACACATAGCTCCGTTGTTGAGTGCCACATTTGAATATAAACCCTTATTACATTTGTCACATCACCGAAATACAAGGAGCGGAAACATAGCGACACATGGCGTAACTCAGTTCACAATGTAAATGAAGACGGTGGCATGCAGGGTGAAGAATTCTTATTCCTCACCCACCTCCCCATGCACCCTGTAGTCACCATAAAAACGAAAATGCATGCGAGGTAATATTACGGTGTGTAGTTAATGACTCCTTACCATCCACCGTGAGAAACAAATGCAACATGCATGTGAGGTAAGATTATGACACGCGTGTGAGGTGAGGAAGATTATAACATGCAGGTGAGAATTCAATACATGTGAGGTAAGATTACAACATGCCGGTGAGGTTATATTATGATGTGCTTGTGAGATAAAATTACAAGCATGCATATTATGAAGTAAGATATGACGAATAGAGTTTATATATGTTATCTTGGTAACTGGGCTAAATTGCCATGGCTAAGTCATATGATGATTAAATAAGATGAGAAGAGCAACATGAAAAATTGTGTATATCACATATCTTACTTTCAAATTATGTGCAAGGCAGACAAGCAACAAGGAAAACTATTACCAAGGAGCTCCTCGGTCATCTTAAACCACTAAGCCACCTACCGATTCACCAAAGATACAACATATTTGATGGTCTTGCACATGCAGTTCTCTGGACCTGATGTAGATAATCATGAATTTGGTGCAGTATAAGATTTAAAATCAATGACAAAAATATAAATACATTATTCTCTCAACAATAAAAGCAATATACGTTGATCGGTACAGGTACTGACATAAATAAGGTAGAAAACCCTAGAACTCATTGGAATATAATAATTGATAACCACATCAACTCCTTGAATATCGAGTCCAAGGCTCGCCATAAGGATGTCAAAATATCTTGCTATGAACTTGTTTAAAGCACCTACTATTTTGTCCTGATAAAGAGAACAAATTTAATTATTTGATGTGGGAAGTAATACTTATCTACCTAATAATAAAGCACATAGTGTTTCTGCCCGCTCACCGTCGCGCCATTTTATTAAAAAAACGTCTGTTTTCTGTAAATTAACCCACAATGCATGTTTAAGTCACAACCGAACCGGTTTTTTTTTGCATTTTCTCATAATACCCCCTGACATTTCAGCTAATCAACCTCCTCAGAAGACTGTCTAATTGAATAGAAAACTCAAATTATTTCATAGTGTGACAAAGGATGGTAATATCAATCATGAAGATTTTTCTACGAAGGATATAGGACTTATCTAATTTCTATCTTTATATAGTATCTCCTAGAAAAGTAATGATGCATGTTTCAAATGTAGATAATGCAAATATAAGATCAACATGGTCAAAGTGGGTGCTTACCTGGCTCAGGAAACTCATCCAAATATTCCGGTCCCTGAGAAATTCCTCCTAGTCATTGTTTTCTAATCGCAAAAAAAGTAATAAAACAACTAAATAAATACCCAATAGTTCATAGAAAACCTAATGTTATTAAAAATGCTACGGTTGGATAGGTTTTGATTTATGACGAATTTATAAAAAAAAGGGTTCATGTCATTTAGTGGATTTGCGGTTTAGGAGATATTAATTACATTTAGTGGTTAAAAGAAATTTTCCAGCAACCTTCTCCCCTTCTATCTCCCTACTCCTCCGACCGCTTCTGATTCCATCGGGGAATTGATCATTGTTATGTTTATCCTCCGTTCCTCCAATTAGAATTTTGTTTATTGGTGTCCTAGATTTTAAGCGTGCACGTCAAATTTTAGAGTGTTTTGAGTTAATTTGATTGCTAGTATGATCATACAAGTGTTTCCTGCACTTTTATTGGATAATATTATTATTGTATGCATTTAAAAACAAAATACGTGTAAAATGGATCACAAGTTGAAAAGTCACTTTCTCATGTGGAAATTCATCCTCACGGAGAGATAGAGAGAGTGAGAGACAATGGCTTCCATGAGCACAGCCCCACCCACTTTTGCCAAAAAAAAAATCGCAGCCCCACCCCACCTCGTCAAGATTGGACTATGGGGAAGGCCAAGAAAGTTTCTACTATGACAAGACGTGACTAGGTAACAAGTGTAGCCGGCGACCCGCTCCCTCCCCTAAAACCCTCGCCGTCGCCACCTTCCCCTGCCCGTCTCTGGCGGGATCCGGCCGCCCTCGCCGGCGCGCGGCCCGGATCTGCCCCCTTCCCTTCCCCCGTCCTTCCTTCCCCGCCCATCTTTTCGCCCTCGCGCCGCCTTTCCGGGAGGCGGCCGGGGCGGCTCCCGCGCCTCTGCTCTCGGCCTCGCCCCTCTTCCTCTCCCCTGTCGTCGCCGGCGGGCGCCCCCAGCTCCGGCCCAGGGGGTGCCGCCGGCGGCAGGATCTCCTCTCCCCGTGTGCGTGTCCTCCTGGCCCGGGGCGGGGGTGGGGGACGGCGGCGGTGTCGCTCGGCAAGACAGCGGTCCGGTGACCCGGTGGGGTGGCCGGCGGCGGACGTGGTGGCGGCGCTGCTCCTTGGCGGCGGAGCGGCATGGTGGCGTGTCCCCGGCTCAGATCTGGGCCTTGCGGGCTCCATCTGGGTCTTAGCGGGTCGGTCCCCGGCGTGGCTTCGTTGATTCCTGCGTGGTGAGGCAGAGGAGCGGCTTGGACAGGGGCGGTGGCACCGACGGCGTGCCGGCTGCAGCGCAAAGGCGGGAACTTTACGGGTTCGGAGATCCCGGCCGGGCATGTGCGGCCACGGGCCTGGTATGTTCCTGCTATTGCGTCCGGTCAGCTACCGTCTTCGACGGTGGAGGTGGGGCCCTCCCGCGTGCCGACGGTGCTGTTGTCCTAGTTTGGCTCCTCTTCTTCATTGTGCAGGCCATGCTTCACGGTGCCGTGGTGAGACAACGGGGGAAGCTTTGTGACCGGGTTGGCGCAGGGTGGGGGTATGTTTGGTGGCGAGCTCCGGAGTGCCCGAGGTGAAGGTTGGGATCGGGAGAAATCCCTGTTGGCCTGGCCGACACCGACGCGGTGGTGCATGAGGGTGCCGCCTGACCTTCCTGGAGGGCGTCGGTGCTACCCTTCCTCTCTCCTCACCGCGTATCGGGGGAAACCCTTGGCAGCAGCGTCGTCATCATCGCGTCCCTTCTTGGAGGTGTTGATTGGTACTGGTGCTTCGGAGGCTTGGAGCATGGTGGGCGATCTCTGGTGGATGCAGCGGCCACGAGGCTTCTTCATTTTTTTTCGATCCGCCGTTGCCGGCATTTGTTTTTCTTATATTTTTTTTCTTTCATTTCTTTTGGGCGTGGCTGTGCTGCTTCAGCCCCAGCACCTATCGTTGGTTGTATCGGTTGGTTGCTTGATACAACGCGGGGAAACCCTTTTTCGGTACCACGACAAGACGTCTACAATGAAATGAAACCGACGAAGTGGATGAATGTTTCCCTTCTTACATAGTTCGGGAAGTTACGGCCACTTTGCTACTCTTCTCGCCAATGCATGTTTGCAAGACTTTGCCGAGAAGAAAGTACTCATTTATGGCCAAGGTGTTTTCGTCAAGTGCGTACCAACGATGTGGGAACCATGCTGTCAGGACCCCGATTCCAAGTCACATCGACCTAGCCGGTAACACCTCATATCACTTTGCGGCCTCACGCACGGTATTCCCACGGGTGTCGCCTTACCATGGCCCGGGACCGTTTGCGCCTTTTGGCTCACGTATATGATAGTGTCGCTAGCATCCACATGACAAAGAACCCGGACCGACATGGCTAGTCGTGAACCCAAAGCGGCACTAACCCATGGGGACAGACATACATGAATCACATCGAGCATGTCGGTCATCAACGTATGAATTGGGCTGTAGCATTGGGCTAACAGGACTCGGTATCCCGTCTTTAGCAGGCTAGGCAGGACTCGAATATCACGCGTGACATTTCCCGAAGGACAGACATAGGAACGAAGTGAGACACATGCCGCCAGTCAAGTGTCCAAGCAGTAGTCTTTGGGCTAGCAGGACTCAAAGAACCGGGCTGTAGCGGACTACTATCGCCGAAGCACAAGACTACATTTCCCCATATGAGAGGCTGCCAAGGATAAACAACTAGTTTGTCGGATCCCACTCATACCAAGCATTTCAATCATACACGCAATATGCCCGATGTGAGTACATACAACATGGCATCACAACAAAACTCTACAACTCAAAGTACTTTATTTAAGAGGCTCCGAGGAGCCATACATAACATATCCATACAGGTAGGGGTCACATGACCCAACACTCAAGTCATACAAACATACAAGCACATGCGGAAGCAAACTAGTCTGAGTACAGACTCTAAAAAGAAAGAAAGCTTGTTGAAGCCTTTCTATCTACAGTGGCCCTTCACAAGCCTTGGATCACCACCTGGGTGGCTAGTTCACTCATCGATGTCAAGGTCTACATAAAACCCATCGGAGAGGGCAGTGTTGTCGTCTGAAAAACATTAATTAAGCAAACATGAGTACGGAGGTACTCAGCAAGTCTTACCACAGAATCCTATCATACATGCACATTCTCAAGAAGGTGGTGGAGTTATTTGCAGCAAGCCAGCTTTGACTCTTGGCTAAGCTATCCTACGTGACACCACTTGAAAAGCATTTGACGCACACGATTCCACTAATCACCATCACAATACTCCACCGTGGATCCTCTCTCGTCAACCCACGAGAGGGCCATCCGCGGTACTCACACTTATCTTGAGGCTTTTAGTAGTATCCATTTACTTGTCTATGAACTGATATAGGTAACCCAGAAGTCCTTCTCCGTGGACACGGCTATTCGAATAGATCATATTAACCCTGCAGGGGTGTACTTCTTCACACACGCTCTCACCACTTACCGCCGTTTACACGACATGTACTCGGCAACCTTCAAGCGGAAGCCCAACGTGGGTGTCGGCCAAAGCCTACCTAAACACTCAAGTCCCTAGTCCAGGTTTATCGCCTATACGGGTTCCATCCGCAGGGAGTCCGCCGAGGTTTCCCATACAGCCCGAACGATGTGTGCGGGGTTCCCGAGATACCAAACGGGCACTTTCGGTACACGGGCCATGTGCCTACCGTAACACAACCCACCCCTAAGGTCAGCGTTGCGTCCCCCAAGATGCTACAAACACCAGAAACTACTTGCAACTCCCGGACTGAGAACAAGGGTGGTTAAGAAGCCGAGAGGGTCAATTAAGGATCCCAATGCGTGGTAGTAACTGTTTCATGGATCACAAACACAGAACTCAGTTCTTAGGGACGGCTTCAATGAAACAACCCACCATGTACTCCTACATGGCTTCTCATCGATACCTTTACCAAAACGTGTTCAACACTTTCACTCTCGAACCCGACACAACCTTTCACTCCAGTTCATCATCCCGATGAGCCAGACCTGACACAACTCTAAGCATAGCAAGCATAGCATGGTAGGAATCACAAACATGGCTCAATCAACTCCTACACATACTAGTGGGTTTCATCTAGTTACTGTGGCAATGACAGGTCATGCAAAGGAAGTGGGTTCAACTACCGCAGCACACAACAGTTTGAATCGCGTTGTCTTAATGCAGTAAACAAGAGCAGAAGCGAGAACATGGGTTTGTATCGGAATGATCAATGGGTTGCTTGCCTGATGGAGTGGTGGTAGGATACTGCCCTTCAGACGGATATTCGGAATTATCCTCGGAGGCAGAACCTATCACGAAAAGCATACCGAAAATAAACACACATGGCAATATGCAACAATATGATGCATGCTATGACATGGCAATATGGATGTGTGTTGGCCTAATGCAAGCTGGAACAAAAAGGGATGAACTCATTTGAATCAAAGATTCAAATGCTAGCTCATTTAAAATGACCCTAAAGGTGTAATATCTTATTCTGCTTAAACAGCAAGGTTAACTTGTTTTATCATGCATGAAACCTGTACCAATGGATAGAATGGATTTTTCTGATCATTTTTCATATATAAATCTTTGCATTTGGAGTTACAGATTAATAGTTATGAATTTTTGAAGTTTGAACTATATTCTGGAATTTCCTGTAATAGAATAAATCCAGTAATTAATTTATTGCGTCAGCCATGCGTCAGGGTGACGTCAGGGTCAACGGAGACGTCCAGGTCAAACCTGACTGGAGGGTCCCGCATGTCAGCATAATTAGTTTAACTAAAATTTAACTAAAACTAATCCTAATTAGTTAACAGAGCTGGGGCCCACCTGTCATTGACTCAACAGAGTCAACCAGGGCCCACCCGGGGTCAAAGTCAACGTCGGCTGCACCGGCGTTTAGCCGCCGGCGACCCCGACGCGGTGGCGGAAGTGGGTTTGGCCGTTTCGGCGACCAAATGGGCCGGGGAAGGCATCTAGGTGGAGCTGGGGTCGAGCCGCAGCTCTTGGTGGAGTTTGTTGGGGTCGGGGCAGCCGGAATCGGCGCCGGCGACGACCTAGGCGGCCGCCGGAGTTCGGCCGAAGGCGAACTCGAGCTAGGGTGTGCGGTGAGGTGCGGGGAGTGTATGGTTAGACCCTACGCGAGGTGGTGAGTGCGATGGACACCGAGATGTGGCCGGAGGATGGCCGGGAGCACGTCGGCGACGAGCTCCGCGGCGGCGGGTGCGGGTGATCTCCGTTCGGTTGCTACACGGCTCGAGAGCGAGAGAGGAAGGGAAGGGGAGATAGATGGGCTCACGGGTAACTCGGAGAAACTCTCGTTGGGGTCGGGGACGGGCCGGAGCGACGACGGCGTTGAAGGGGATCTCCGGCGACGGCGGGATCGGGCGAGGGCGGTGCGGTGGCCTCGGGCTACTTGAGCATGCGGGGCTCGGCTAGCTCGACATAGAGGAGGGCGGCGGAGCTCCTAGACACGGCGGGGAGGAGCACGGACGGCGGGGAGCGCGTCTACGGCGACGGCGTGGCTGCGGTGGCGTCGGCCATGGCCGGGAGCGAGGGGAGGAGCCGGGAGGAGAGGAGATGTCCTGTGGGTTCGGGGAGAGAATGGACGGTTCAGCGTCAGGCTGGGTGAGGGAAGCGGCGAGGCGGCGGCCAGGTGCGTGGCACCCATGCGGTGCTCGCCGCCGAGCACCTGCCTGCCTGTCTGGCCGAGCCAAGCAGCTCGCTGGCGCGGCAGCTGGGCTGGGCTGGCAGGTGGGCCGATTAGTAGGCGCCAGGTAAGTATGTCCTTTCTGTTTTTCTTTTTCTATTTTTTCTGCAACTTTGTGGAGTTTTTAAAAATACTTAAACAGTTTCAAAAATCACCAAACTGCTCCTGGTCCATAGTTGGATTATTTCCAACATGAAACATTTTAGTTTGGGAATATTTGGGCATTTGAAATATTTTATATAATTTTAAATGCCCAAACTCAAATACTTATGATTTAATTCAAAGACCTTTGGATGACCTAGAAAATGGTGCACCACTTTTGGCAGAGGCTCTGAACCAAAGCAAAGGTGATGAGCATTTTTGAAGGGCATTTCAGGTTCATTGAAAATAATTTTAGTAAACCCTAGTTGGATTAAAAGGGGTTCTGGGGTTTCTGTCCTTCCCATTTCAAATTTCAAATGAAACTTAAACATGATGCACACACTAATGCATGGACTAGCTAGGATGTGACAACTCACCCCCACTCAAAAGAATCTCGTCCCGAGATTTAGGATCCGTTGCGAAAAAGGTGGGATACTCAAGTCGAAGACGATCCTCCCTTTCCCAAGTTGCTTCTTGCTCGGAATGGTTTGACCATTGAACCTTTAGAAACTTGATATTCTGACGTCGAGTGGTACGCTCGGCTTGATCAAGAATACGAACGGGATATTCTCGATAGGTAAGGTTATCTTGGAGATCAAGAGTTTCGTGGTCCACCTGTGATAGGATCCGAGAAGCAACGCTGAGTTGGGAAACGTGGAAGACATCATGGACTCTAGAAAGATGCGGAGGTAGTTCCAATTGGTAGGCAACTTCTCCTCGTTTGGCAAGAATGCGAAAGGGTCCAATGTAACGAGGAGCCAACTTGCCTTTGATACCGAATCGATGGGTTCCCTTCAAAGGAGTAACCCGAAGGTAAGCCTTCTCGCCAATTTCATAAGCCATAGGCTTATGCTTGCGGTCATATTGGCTCTTTTGACGAGATTGGGCTGTTTTCAATTTCTCACGAATAACGCGAACCTGCTCTTCTGCTTCCTGAATCATATCCGGGCCAAAGAGTTGTCTCTCCCCGGTTTCTGACCAGTTAAAGAGGCGTTCGGCATTTCCGTCCATAAAGAACTTCGAAAGGAGCTTTGCCCAAGCTAGCTTGATAACTATTGTTATAAGCGAACTCGGCGAATGGAAGGCATTTCTCCCAATTCATGTCGAAAGAGATGACAGAAGCTCGAAGCATATCCTCTAGGATCTGATTGACTCGTTCTACTTGACCACTTGATTGAGGATGGAATGCGGTGCTAAAGGAGAGACGAGTTCCCATAGCATTTTGGAAACTTTCCCAAAATCGAGAGGTGAAGAGACTTCCACGGTCTGAGTTAATCTCCAATGGAACACCATGAAGAGATGCTATTCGAGAGATGTACAAATCAGCTAGCTGGCTAGCGGTTATACTCTCACGAACGGGTAGGAAGTGAGCTACTTTGGAAAGACGATCGACGACAACGAAGATAGCATTATTCCTCTCTTGGTCCTGGAAACCCGTAATGAAATCCATACCGATTTTATCCCATTTCCATTCAGGAATTTCCAAAGGTTGAAGGGTACCAAAGCAGCCGTTGATGCTCGCTTTAACTATTGGGGAACGAGTAATTTCAAAAATTTCCTACGATCACGCAAGACCATGGTGATGGCATAGCAATGAGAGGGAGAGTGTCCGTCCACGCACCCTCGTGAGACCGAAAGCGAAGCGTTATAACAATGCGGTTGATGTAGTCGACGCCTTCACGATCCGACCGATCCAAGCACCGAACGTCACGGCACCTCCGAGTTCGCACACGCTCAGCTCGATGACGATCCCGGACTCGATCCAGCAAAGTGTCGGGATGAGTTCCGTCAAGACGACGGCATGGTGACAATGATGATGCTCCACCGACGCAGGGCTTCGCTTAAGCTCATGACGATATGACTTCTCCGGCGCAGGCTTCGCCTAAGCTCCGCGACGATATGACCGAAGTGGAATATGGTGGAAGGGGCACCGCACACGGCTAAGGAACGATCCGTAGATCAACTTGTGTGTCATGGGTGCCCCTGCCCCGTATATAAAGGAGTCAAGGGGAGGTGGCCGCCCAAGGGGAGGCGCACTAGGAGGAGTCCTACTCCCACCGAGTAGGACTCCCCTGTCCTAGTTGGAGTAGGATTGGGGAGGGAAGAGGGAAGGCGCCGCCCCTCCTGTCCTATTCGCACTAGAGGGGGAGGGGGCGCAGCCCTTGGCCGCCCTTCCTCTTCTCTCCTATGGCCCATAAGGCCCATATACCCCGGGGTTCCGTAACCCCGGTGTTCCGAAATAACTTCCTGTTTTCACTGAACCTTCCAAGTCCAAACATAGGCTTCCAATATATCAATCTTTATGTCTCGACCATTTCGAGACTCCTCGTCATGTCCGTGATCACATCCGGACTCAACAAACTTCGTGCATCAATACTTATAAACTCATAATGAACTCACATCGAAACGTTAAGCGTGCGGACCCTACGGGTTCGAGAACTATGTAGACATGACCTAGAACCATTCTCGGTCAATAACCAATAGCGGAACCTGGATGCCCATATTGGTTCCTACATATTCTACGAAGATCTTTATCGGTCAAACCGCATAACGACATATGTTGTTCCTTTGTCATCGGTATGTTACTTACCCGAGATTCGATCGTCGGTATCCAATACCTAGTTCAATCTCGCTATCGGTAAGTCTCTTTACTCGTTCCGTAATATATCATCTCACAACTAACTCATTAGTTGTAATGCTTGCAAGGCTTAAGTGATGTGTATTACCGAGAAGGCCTGAGATACCTCTCCGACAATCGGAGTGACAAAACCTAATCTCAAATATGCCAACCCAACAAGTACCTTTGGAGACACCTGTAGTGCTCCTTTATAATCACCCAGATTCGCTGTGACGCTTGGTAGTACCAAAGTGTTCCTCCGTAAACGGAGTTGCATAATCTCATAGTTATAGGAACATGTATGGGTCATGAAGAAAGCATTAACATACTAAACGATCAAGTGTTAAGCTAACGGAATGGGTCATGTCAATCAGATCATTCAACTAATGATGTGACCTTGTGAATCAAATAACAACTCCTTGTTCATGGTTAGGAAACATAACCATCTTTGATTAACAAGCTAGTCAAGTAGAGGCATACTAGTGACATATTGTTTGTCTATATATTCACACATGTATTATGTTTCCTGTTAATACAATTCTAGCATGAATAATAAACATTTATCATGAAATAAGGAAATAAATAATAACTTTATTATTGCCTCTAGGGCATATTTCCTTCAGTCTCCCACTTGCACTAGAGTCAATAATCTAGTTCACATCGCCATGTGATTTAACATCAATAGTTCACATCTATATGTGGTTAACACCCATAGTTCACATCGACATGTGACCAACGCCCAAAGGGTTTACTAGAGTCAGTAATCTAGTTCACATCGCTATGTGATTAACACCCAAAGAGTACTAAGGTGTGATCATGTTTTGCTTGTGAGATAATTTTAGTCAACGGTCTGTCACATTCAGATCCGTATGTATTTTGCAAATCTCTATGTCAACAATGCTCTACACGGAGCTACTATAGCTAATTGCTCCCACTTCCAATATGTATCTAGACCGAGACTTAGAGTCATCTAGATCAGTGCCAAAACTTGTATCGACGTAACCCTTTACGTACGAACTTTTGTCACGTCCATAATCGAGAAAATATCCTTATTCCACTAAGGTTAATTTTGACCGCTGTCCATTGATCTACTCCTAGATCACTATTGCACTCCTTGCCAAGCTTAGTGGTAGGGTATGCAATAGATCCGGTACACAAGATGACATACTTTATAGAACCTATGGCTGATGCATAGGAATGACTTTCATTCTCTTTCTACTTCGCCGTGGTCGGGTTTTGAGTCTTACTTAATCTCACACCTTGTAACACAGGCAAGAACTCTTTCTTTGACTGTTCCATTTTGAACTTACTTCAAAATCTTGTCAAGGTATGTATTTATTGAAAAACTTATCAAGCGTCTTGATCTATCTCTATAGATCTTGATGCTTAATATGTAAGCAGCTTCACCGAGGTCTTTCTTTGAAAAAACTCTTTTCAAATACTCCTTTATGCTTTGCAGAATAATTCTACATTATTTCCGATCAACAATATGTCATTCACATATACTTATCGAAATGCTGTAGTGCTCCCACTCACTTTCTTGTAAATACAGGCTTCACCGCAAGTCTCAGATAAAACTATATGCTTTGATCACACTATCAAAGCGCTTATTCCAACTCCGAGATGCTTGCACCAGTCCATAGATGGATCGCTGGAGCTTGCACATTTTGTTAGCTCCTTTAGGATTGACAAAACCTTCTGGTTGCATCATATACAACTCTTCTTTAATAAATCCATTAAAGAATGTAGTTTTGACATCCATTTGCCGATTTCATAAAATGTGGCGATTGCTAACATGATTCGGACAGACATAAGCATCGCTACAGTTGAGTAAATCTCATTGTAGTCAACACCTTGAACTTGTCGAAAACCTTTCGCGACAAGTCGAGCTTTGTAGATAGTAACACTACTATCAAGATCTGTCTTCCTCTTGAAGATCCATTTATATAATATGGCTTGCCGATCATCGGGCAACTCCATCAAAGTCCACATTTTGTTCTCATATATGGATCCCATCTCAGATTTCATGGTCTCAAACCATTTCGCGGAATCTGGGCTCATCATCGCTTCATCATAGTTCGTAGGTTCATCATGGTCTAGTAACATGACTTCTAGAATAGGATTACCGTACCACTCTGGTGCGGATCTTACTCTGGAAGACCTACGAGGTTTGGTAGCAACTTGATCTGAAGTTTCATGATCATCATCATTAACTTCCTTACTAATTGGTGTAGGAATCACCGGAACTGATTTCTGTGATGAACTACTTTCCAATAAGGGAGAAGGTACAATTACCTCATCAAGTTCTACTTTCCTCCCACTCACTTCTTTCGAGAGAAACTTCTTCTCTAGAAAGGATCCATCTAGCAACGAATAACTTGCCTTCGGATCTGTGATAGAAGGTGTACCCAATAGTTACCTTTGGGTATTCTATGAAGACGCACTTCTCCGATTTGGGTTCGAGCTTATCGTGAAAACTTTTCACATAAGCATCACAACTCCAAACTTTAAGAAACGACATACTTAGGTTTATCGCTAAACCATAGTTCATACGGTGTCATCTCAACGGATTTAGATGGTGCCCTATTAAACGTGAATGCAGCTGTCTCTAATGCATAACCCCAAAACGATAGTGGTAAATCGGTAAGATACATCATAGATCGCACCATATCCAATAAAGTGCGGTTACGACGTTCGGACACACCATTATGCTGTGGTGTTCTGTGGCGTGAGTAGTGAAACTATTTCACATTGTTTTAATCAAGGCCAAACTCGTAACTCAAATATTTTTCCTCTGCGATCATATCGTAGAAACTTTTATTTTCTTGTTACGATGATTCTTCACTTCACTCTGAAATTCTTTGAACTTTTCAAAATGTTTCAGACTTGTGTTTCATCAAGTAGATATACCCATATCTGCTCAAATCATCTGTGAAGATCGAAAATAACGATACTTGCCGTGAGCTTTAACACTCATCGGACCGCATACATCAAGATGTATTATTTCCAATAAGTCATTTGCTCGCTCCATTGTTCCGAGAACGAGTCTTTAGTCATCTTGCCCATAAGGCATGGTTCGCAAGCATCAAGTGATTCATAATCAATTGATTCCAAAATCCCATCAGCATGGAGTTTCTTCATGCGCTTTACACCAATATGACCTAAACGGCAAGTACGACAAATAAGTTGCACTATCATTATTAACTTTGCATCTTTTGGCATCAATATTATGAATATGTGTATCACTACGATCGAGATCCAACGAACCATTTTCATTGGGTGTGTAACCATATAAGGTTGTATTCATGTAAATGAACAACAATTTATTCTCTTACTTAAATGAATAACAGATTGCAATAAACATGATCAAATCATATTCATGCTCAACGCAAACGCCAAATAACATTTATTTAGGTTTAACACTAATCCCGAAAGTATAGGAGTGTGCGATGATGATCATATCAATCTTGGAACTACTTCCAACACTCATCGTTACTTCCCTTCAACTAGTTTCATTTATTCTCAGAACTCCTGTTTCGAGTTACTAATCTTAGCAACCGAACAAGTATCAAATACTCAGGGCTACTATAAACACTAGTAAAGCACACATCAATAACCTGTATATCAAATATACCTTTGTTCACTTTTCCATCCTTCTTATCCGCCAAACACTTGGGGTAGTTCCGCTTCGAAGACCAATTCCATTGTAGCAAAAGCACTTAGTCTCGTGCTTAGGTCCAGACTTGGGCTTCTTCACTCGAGTAGCAACTTGCTTGCCGCTCTTTTGAAGTTCCCTTCTTCCCTTTGCCCTTTTCCTTGAGACTAGTGGTCTTGTCAATCATCAACACTTGATGCTCTTTTCTTGATTTCTACCTTCGTCGATTTCAGCATCACGAAGAGCTTGGGAATTACTTTTGTCATCCCTTGCATATTATAGTTCATCACGAAGTTCTACTAACTTGGTGATGGTGACTAGAGAATTCTGTCAATCACTATCTTATCTCGGAAGATTAACTCCCACTTGATTCAAGCGATTGAAGTACTCGCATAATCTGAGCACATGCTCACTAGTTGAGCGATTCTCCTCCATCTTTTAGCTATAGAACTTGTTGGAGACTTCATATCTCTCAACTCGGGTATTTGCTTGAAATATTAACTTCAATTCTGGAACATCTCATATGGTCCATGACGTTCAAAACGCCTTTGAAGTCCCGATTCTAAGCCGTTAAGCATGGTGCACTAAACTATCAAGTAGTCATCATATTGAGCTAGCCAAACGCTCATAACGCCGCATCTGCTCCTGCAATAGGTCTGTCACCTAGCGGTGCATTAAGGACATAATTCTTCAGGCAGCAATGAGGATAAACCTCAGATCACGGATCCAATCCGCATCATTGCCACTAACATCTTTCAATACAATTTTCTCTAGGAACACATATAAAAACATAGGGAAGCAACAACGCGAGCTATTGATCTACAACATAATTTGCAAAATACTACCAGGACTAAGTTCATGATAAATTAAAGTTCAAATTAATCATATTAAAAACTCCCACTTAGACAGACATCTCTAGTCATCTAAGTGATCACGTGATCCAAATCAACTAAACCATGTCCGATCATCACGTGAGATGGAGTAGTTTCAATGGTGAACATCACTATGTTGATCATATCTACTATATGATTCACGCCGACCTTTCGGTCTCCGTGTTCGAGGCCATATCTGTTATATGCAAGGCTCGTCAAGTTTAACTCGAGTATTCCGCGTGCGCAACTGTTTTGCACCCGTTGTATTTGAACGTAGAGCCTATCACACCCGATCATCACGTGGTGTCTCAAAGACGAAGAACTTTCGCAACGGTGCATACTCGGGAGAACACTTCTTGATAATTTTGGTGAGAGATCATCTTATAATGCTACCGTCAATCAAAGCAAGATAAGATGCATAAAGGATAAACATCACATGCAATCAATATAAGTGATATGATATGGTCATCATCATCTTGTGCTTGTGATCTCCATCGCCAAGCACCGCCATGATCACCATCGCCACCGGTAGCGACACCTTGATCTCCATCGTAGCATCGTTGTCATCTCGCCAACTATTGCTTCTACGACTATCGCTACTCCTTAGTGATAAAGTAAAGCAATTACATGGCGCTTGCATTTCATACAATAAAGCGACAACCATATGGCTCCTCGCCATTGCCGATAACTCGGTTACAAAACATGATCATCTCATACAATAAAATATAGCATCACGCCTTGACCACATCACATCACAACATGCCCTGCAAAAACAAGTTAGACGTCCTCTACTTTGTTGTTGCAAGTTTTACGTGGCTGCTACGGGCTGAGCAAGAACCGTTCTTACCTCGCATCAAAACCACAACGATATTTCGTCAAATAGACTCCGTTTTAACCTTCTCAAGGACCGGGCGTAGCCACACTCGATTCAACTAAAGTGAGAGAGACAGACACCCGCCGGTCACCTTTAAGCAACGAGTGCTCGGGCGGTGAAACCAGTCTCGCGTAAGCGTCTGGCGTAATGTCGGTCCGGGCCGCTTCATCTCACAATACCGCTGAACCAAAGTATGACATGCTGGTAGGCAGTATGACTTGTATCGCCCACAACTCACTTGTGTTCTACTCGTGCACATGACATCAACGCATAAAACCAGGCTCGGATGCCACTGTTGGGGAACGTAGTAATTTCAAAAATTTCCTACGATCACGCAAGACCATGGTGATGGCATAGCAACGAGAGGGAGAGGTCCGTCCACGCACTCGTGAGACCGAAAGCGAAGCGTTATAACAACGCTGTTGATGTAGTCGACGCGTCTTCACGATCCGACCGATCCAAGCACCGAACGACGGCACCTCCGAGTTCTGCACACGCTCAGCTCGATGACGATCCCGGACTCCGATCCAGCAAAGTGTCGGGGATGAGTTCCACAAGACGACGGCGTGGTGACAATGATGATGCTCCACCGACGCAGGGCTTCGCCTAAGCTCATGACGATATGACTTCTCCGCGCAGGGCTTCGCCTAAGCTCCGCGACGATATGACCGAAGTGGAATATGGTGGAAGGGGGCACCGCACACGGCTAAGGAACGATCCGTAGATCAACTTGTGTGTCATGGGGTGCCCCCTGCCCCCGTATATAAAGGAGTCAAGGGGGAGGTGGCCGGCCCAAGGGGGAGGCGCACCAAGGAGGAGTCCTACTCCCACCGGGAGTAGGACTCCCCCCCCTTGTCCTAGTTGGAGTAGGATTGGGGAGGGGGAAGAGGGAAGGGGGCGCCGCTGAAGGAAATATGCCCTAGAGGCAATAATAAAGTTATTATTTATTTCCTTATTTCATGATAAATGTTTATTATTCATGCTAGAATTGTATTAACCGGAAACATAATACATGTGTGAATATATAGACAAACAAGATGTCACTAGTATGCCTCTACTTGACTAGCTTGTTTATCAAAGATGGTTATGTTTCCTAACCATGAACAAGGAGTTGTTATTTGATTAACAAGGTCACATCATTAGTTGAATGATCTGATTGACATGACCCATTCCGTTAGCTTAACAGTTGATCGCTTAGTATGTTAATGCTTTCTTCATGACCCATACATGTTCATATAACTATGAGATTATGCAACTCCTGCTTACGGAGGAACACTTTGGTACTACCAAACGTCCACAACGTAATCGGGTGATTATAAAGGAGTACTACAGGTGTCTCCAAAGGTACTTGTTGGGTTGGCGATTTCGAGATTAGGTTTTGTCACTCCGATTGTCGGAGAGGTATCTCCAGCCTTCTCGGTAATGCACATCACTTAAGCCTTGCAAGCATTACAACTAATGAGTTAGTTGTGAGATGATGTATTACGGAACGAGTAAAGAGACTTACCGTAACGAGATTGAACTAGGTATTGATACCGACGATCGAATCTCGGGTAAGTAACATACCGATGACAAAGGAACAACGATGTCGTTATGCGGTTTGACCGATAAAGATCTTCGTAGAATATGTAGGAACCAATATGGGCATCCAGGTTCCGCTATTGGTTATTGACCGAGAATGGTTCTAGGTCATGTCTACATAGTTCTCGAACCCGTAGGGTCCGCACGCTTAACGCTTCGATGACAGCTCATAATGAGTTTATAAGTATTGATGCACCAAGGTTGTTCGAGTCCCGGATGTGATCACGGACATGACGAGGAGTCTCAAATGGTCGAGACATAAAGATTGATATATTGGAAGCCTATGTTTGACTTCGAATGGTTCCGAGTGAAACAGGATATTATCGAACACCGGGGTTACGGAACCCCGGGGGTATATGGGCCCTCATGGGCCTTGAGGGAGAAGGAGAAGGGCCGGCCAGGTGGGCTGCGCCCCCTCCCCTTCCAGTCCGAATAGGACAGGAGAGGGGCGCGCCTTCCCCTTTCCCTCCCCAATCCTACTCCAACTAGGAGAGGGGGAGTCCTACTCCTGGGAGTAGGACTCCTCCTTGCGCGCCTCCTCTGGGGCCGCCACCTCCCCTTGTCTCCTTTATATACGGGGCAGGGGCACCCCAAGACACACAAGTTGATCTACGGATCTTGCCTTAGCCGTGTGCGGTGCCCCTTCCACTATATTCCACTTCGGTCATATCGTCGCGAGCTTAGGAGAAGCCCTGCGCCGAGAAGTCATATCGTCGCGGAGCTTAGGCGAAGCCCCGCGTCGGTGGAGCATCAACATCGCCACCACGCCGTCGTGTTGACGGAACTCATCCCCGACACTTTGCTGGATCGGAGTCCGGGATCGCCATCGAGCTGAACGTGTGCGTAACTCGGAGGTGCCGTGACGCTCGGTGCTTGGATCGGTCGGATCGTGGAGACGTCACGACTACATCAACCGCGTTGTTATAACGCTTCGCTTTCGGTCTCACGAGGGTACGCGGACGACACTCCCCTCTCGTTGCTATGCCATCACCATGGTCTTGCGTGATCGTAGGAAAATTTTTGAAATTACTACGCTCCCCAACAAAGGGCATCCGAGCCTGGTTTTATGCGTTGATGTCATGTGCACGAGTAGAACACAAGTGAGTTGTGGGCGATACAAGTCATACTGCCTACCAGCATGTCATACTTTGGTTCAGCGGTATTGTGAGATGAAGCGGCCGGACCGACATTACGCCAGACGCTTACGCGAGACTGGTTTCACCGCCCGAGCACTCGTTGCTTAAAGGTGACCGGCGGTGTCTGCTCTCTCACTTTAGTTGAACCGAGTATGACTACGCCCGTCCTTGAGAAGGTTAAAACGGAGTCTATTTGACAAACTATCGCTGTGGTTTTGATGCGAGGTAAGAACGGTTCTTGCTCAGCCCGTAGCAGCCACGTAAAACTTGCAACAACAAAGTAGAGGACGCCTAACTTGTTTTTGCAGGCATGTTGTGATGTGATATGGTCAAGACGTGATGCTATATTTTATTGTATGAGATGATCATGTTTTGTAACCGAAGTTATCGGCAATCGCAGGAGCCATATGGTTGTCGCTTATTGTATGAAATGCAAAGCCATGTAATTGCTTTACTTTATCACTAAGCAGTAGCGATAGTCGAGAAGCAATAGTTGGCGAGACGACAACGATGCTACGATGGAGATCAAGGTGTCGCGCCCGGTGACGATGGTGATCATGACGGTGCTTGATGATGGAGATCACAAGCACAAGATGATGATGACCATATCATATCACTTATATTGATTGCATGTGATGTTTATCCTTTATGCATCTTATCTTGCTTTGATTGACGGTAGCATTATAAGATGATCTCTCACTAAAATTATCAAGAAGTGTTCTCCCGAGTATGCACCGCTATGAAAGTTCTTCGTGCCGAGACACCACGTGATGATCGGGTGATAGGCTCTACGCTCAAATACAACGGGTGCAAAACAGTTGCGCACGCGAATACTCAGGTTAAACTTGACGAGCCTAGCATATAACAGATATGGCCTCGAACACGGAGACCGAAAGGTCGAGCGTGAATCATATAGTAGATATGATCAACATAGTGATGTTCACCATTGAAACTACTCCATCTCACGTGATGATCGGACATGGTTTAGTTGATTTGGATCACGTAATCACTTAGATGACTAGAGAGATGTCTATCTAAGTGGGAGTTCTTAAGTAATATGATTAATTGAACTTTAATTTATCATGAACTTAGTCCTGGTAGTATTTTGCAAATTATGTTGTAGATCAATAGCTCGCGTTGTTGCTTCCCTATGTTTTCATATGTGTTCCTAGAGAAAATTGTATTGAAAGATGTTAGTAGCAATGATGCGGATTGGATCCGTGATCTGAGGTTTATCCTCATTGCTGCGCAGAAAGAATTATGTCCTTAATGCACCGCTAGGTGACAGACCTATTGCAGGAGCAGATGCGACGTTATGAACGCTTGGCTAGCTCAATATGATGACTACTTGATAGTTTAGTGCACCATGCTTAACGGCTTAGAATCGGGACTTCAAAGACGTTTTGAACGTCATGGACCATATGAGATGTTCCAGAATTGAAGTTAATATTTCAAGCAAATACCCGAGTTGAGAGATATGAAGTCTCCAACAAGTTCTATAGCTAAAAGATGGAGGAGAATCGCTCAACTAGTGAGCATGTGCTCAGATTGTCCGAGTACTTCAATCGCTTGAATCAAGTGGGAGTTAATCTTCCGATAAGATAGTGATTGACAGAATTCTCTAGTCACCATCACTAAAGTTACTAGAACTTTGTGATGAACTATAATATGCAAGGGATGACGAAAACAATTCCCAAGCTCTTCGCGATGCTAAAATCGCGAAGGTAGAAATCAAGAAAACATCAAGTGTTGATGGTTGACAAGACCACTAGTCTCAAGGAAAAGGGCAAAGGGAAGAAGGGAACTTCAAGAAGAACGGCAAGCAAGTTGTTGCTCGAGTGAAGAAGCCCAAGTCTGGATCTAAGCCCGAGACTAAGTGCTTTTTGCTACAATGGAACTGGTCATCGAAGCGGAACTACCCCAAGTATTTGGCGGATAAGAAGGATGGCAAAGTGAACAAAGGTATATTTGATATACAGATTATTGATGTGTATTTTACTAGTGTTCGTAGCAACCCTCGGTATTTGATACTGGTTCAGTTGCTAAGAGTAGTAACTTGAAACGGAGTTGCGAATGAACAGAAACTAGTTGAAGGGGAAGTGACGATGAGTGTTGGAAGTAGTTCCAAGATTGATATGATCATCATCGCACACTCCCTATACTTTCGGGATTAGTGTTAAACCTAAATAAATGTTATTTGGTGTTTGCGTTGAGCATGAATATGATTTGATCATGTTTATTGCAAAACGGTTATTCATTTAAAGTCAAAGAATAATTGTTGTTCGCTTACATGAATAAAACCTTCATGGTCATACACCCAATGAAAATAGTTTATTGGATCTCGATCGTAGTGATACACATATTCATAATATTGATGCCAAAAGATGCAAAGTTAATAATGATAGTGCAACTTATTTGTGGCAATGCCGCTGAGGTCATATTATGTAAAGCGATGAAGAAACTCCATGCTGATGGGATTTTTGAATCACTTGATTATGAATCACTTGATGCTTGCGAACCATGCCTTATGGGCAAGATGACTAAAGACTCGTTCTCCGAACAATGGAGCGAGCAAATGACTTATTGGAAATAATACATACCGATGTATGCGGTCCGATGAGTGTTAAAGCTCACGGCAAGTATCGTTATTTTCTGACCTTCACAGATGATTTGAGCAGATATGGGTATATCTACTTGATGAAACACAAGTCTGAAACATTTGAAAAGTTCAAAGAATTTCAGAGTGAAGTGAAGAATCATCGTAACAAGAAAATAAAGTTTCTGCGATCTGATCGCGAAGATGAATAATTGAGTTACGAGTTTGGCCTTCATTAAAACAATGTGAAATAGTTTCACTACTCACGCCACCTAGAACACCACAAAGATAATGGTGTGTCCGAACGTCAGAATCAGACTTTATTGGATATGGTGCGATCTATGATGTATCTTACCGATTTACCACTATCGCTTTTGGGTTTATGCATTAGAGACAGCTGCATTCACGCTTAATAGGGCACCATCTAAACCGCTGAGATGACACCGTATGAACTATGGTTTAGCAAAGAAACCTAAGTGTCGTTTCTTAAAGTTTGGGGTTGTGATGCTTATGTGAAAAGTTTTCACCGATAAGCTCGAACCCAAATCGAGAAATGCGTCTTCATAGAATACCCAATGGTAACTATTGGGTACACCTTCTATCACAGATCCGAAAGCAAGATATTTGTTGTTAAGATGGATCCTTTCTAGAGAAGAAGTTTCTCTCGAAAGAAGTGAGGGGAGGAAAGTAGAACTTGATGAGGTAATTGTACCTTCTCCCTTATTGGAAAGTTGTTCATCACAGAATCAGTTCCAGTGATTCCTACACCAATTAGTGAGGAAGTTAATGATGATGATCATGAAACTTCAGATCAAGTTGTTACCAAACCTCGTAGGTCTTCCAGAGTAAGATCCGCACTGAGTGGTACGGTAATCCTATTCTAGAAGTCATGTTACTAGACCATGATGAACCTACGAACTATGAGGAAGCGATGATGAGCCCAGATTCCGCGAAATGGTTTGAGACCATGAAATCTGAGATGGGATCCATATATGAGAACAAAGTGTGGACTTTGATGGAGTTGCTCGATGATCGGCAAGCCATATTATATAAATGGATCTTCAAGAGGAAGACAGATGCTGATAGTAGTATTACTATCTACAAAGCTCGACTTGTCGCAAAAGGTTTTCGACAAGTTCAAGGTGTTGACTACAATGAGATTTTCTCAACTATAGCGATGTTTAAAGTCTGTCCGAATCATGTTAGCAATTGCCACATTTTATGAAATCTGGCAAATGGATGTCAAAATTACATTCTTTAATGAATTTATTAAAGAAGAGTTGCATATGATGCAACCAGAAGGTTTTGTCAATCCTAAAGGAACTAACAAAATGTGCAAGCTCCAATGATCCATCTATGGACCTGCAAGCATCTCGAGTTGGAATACACGCTTTGATAAGTTGATCAAAGCATATAGTGTTATACAGACTTACGGTGAAGCCTGTATTTACAAGAAAGTGAGTGGGAGCACTACAGCCTTTCTGATAAGTATATGTGATTGACATATTGTTGATCGGAAATAATGTAGAATTATTCTGCAAAGCATAAAGGAGTGTTTGAAAGGAGTTTTTTTTTCAAAGAAAGACCTCGTTGAAGCTGCTTACATATTGAGCATCAAAGATCTATAGAGATAGATCAAGACGCTAGATAAGTTTTTTCAATAAATATATACCTTGTCAAGATTTTGAAGTAGTTCAAAATGGAACAGTCAAAGAAAAGTTCTTGCCTGTGTTGCAAAGGTGTGAAATTGAGTAAGACTCAAATCCCGACCACGGCAGAAAATAGAAAAGAGAATGAAAGTCATTCCCTATGCCTCGGTCATAGGTTCTATAAAGTATGCTATGCTATGTACCAGACCTATTGTATACCTTGCTCTGAATTTGGCAAGGGAGTACAATAGTGATCTAGGAGTAGATCACTGGACATTGGTCAAGAACATCCTTAGTGAGGACTAAGGAAATATTTCTCGATTATGGAGGTGATAAAAGAGCCCGTCAGAAAGAGTAACATCGATGCAAGTTTTTACACTGATCCAGATGACTCTAAGTCTCAATCTGGATACATATTGTAAGTGGGAGCAATTAGCTAGAGTAGCCCGCAAGAGCATTGTAGACATAGAATATTTGCAAAATACATACGGCTCAATGTGATGTAGATCTGCTGACTAAGCTTCTTTCACGAGCAAAACATGATCATACCTTAGTACTCTTTGGGTGTTAATCACATAGCGATGTGAACTAGATTATTGACTCTAGTAAACCCTTTGGGTGTTGGTCACATGACGATGTGAACTATGGGTATTAATCACATGCGATGTGAATATTAGTGTTGAATCACATGATGATGTGAACTAGATTATTGACTCTAGTGCAAGTGGGAGATCAAGGAAATATGCCCTAGAGGCAATAATAAAGTTATTATTTATTTCCTTATTTCATGATAAATGTTTATTATTCATGCTAGAATTGTATTAACCGGAAACATAATACATGTGTGAATATATAGACAAACAGATGTCACTAGTATGCCTCTACTTGACTAGCTTGTTTATCAAAGATGGTTATGTTTCCTAACCATGAACAAGGAGTTGTTATTTGATTAACAAGGTCACATCATTAGTTGAATGATCTGATTGACATGACCCATTCCGTTAGCTTAACACTTGATCGCTTAGTATGTTAATGCTTTCTTCATGACCCATACATGTTCCTATAACTATGAGATTATGCAACTCCTGCTTACGGAGGAACACTTTGGTACTACCAAACGTCACAACGTAATCGGGTGATTATAAAGGAGTACTACAGGTGTCTCCAAAGGTACTTGTTGGGTTGGCGATTTCGAGATTAGGTTTTGTCACTCCGATTGTCTGAGAGGTATCTCCAGGCCTTCTCGGTAATGCACATCACTTAAGCCTTGCAAGCATTACAACTAATGAGTTAGTTGTGAGATGATGTATTACGAACGAGTAAAGAGACTTACCGTAACGAGATTGAACTAGGTATTGATACCGACGATCGAATCTCGGGTAAGTAACATACCGATGACAAAGGAACAACGTATGTCGTTATGCGGTTTGACCGATAAAGATCTTCAGAGAATATGTAGGAACCAATATGGGCATCCAGGTTCCGCTATTGGTTATTGACCGAGAATGGTTCTAGGTCATGTCTACATAGTTCTCGAACCCGTAGGGTCCGCACGCTTAACGCTTCGATGACAGTTCATAATGAGTTTATAAGTATTGATGCACCAAGGTTGTTCGAGTCCCGGATGTGATCACGGACATGACGAGGAGTCTCAAATGGTCGAGACATAAAGATTGATATATTGGAAGCCTATGTTTGGACTTCGAATGGTTCCGAGTGAAAACAGGATATTATTTGAACACCGGGGTTACTGGAACCCCGGGGTATATGGGCCCTCATGGGCCTTGAGGGAGAAGGAGAAGGGCCGGCCAGGTGGGCTGCGCGCCCCTCCCCTTCCAGTCCGAATAGGACAGGAGAGGGGCGCGCCTTCCCCTTTCCCTCCCAATCCTACTCCAACTAGGAGAGGGGGGAGTCCTACTCCTGGGAGTAGGACTCCTCCTTGGTGCGCCTCCTCTAGGGCCGCCACCTCCCCTTGTCTCCTCATATACGGGGCAGGGGCACCCCAAGACACACAAGTTGATCTACGGATCTTGCCTTAGCTGTGCGCGTGCCCCTTCCACTATATTCCACTTCGTCATATCGTCATGAGCTTAGGAGAAGCCTCGCGCCGGAGAAGTCATATCGTCATGGAGCTTAGGCGAAGCCCCGCGCCGGTGGAGCATCAACATCGCCACCACGCCGTCGGTCGACGGAACTCATCCCCGACACTTTGCTGGATCGAGTCCGGGATCGCCATCGAGCTGAACGTGTGCGTAACTCGGAGGTGCCGTGACGCTCGGTGCTTGGATCGGTCGGATCGTGGAGACGACGACTACATCAACCGCGTTGTTATAACGCCTCGCTTTCGGTCTCACGAGGGTACGTGGACGGACACTCTCCCTCTCGCTGCTATGCCATCACCATGGTCTTGCGTGATCGTGAGGAAAATTTTGAAATTACTACGCCCCCAACAGCCGCCTCTCTCCTTGTCCTATTCGGACTAGAGGGGAGGGGCGCAGCCCCTTGGCCGGCCCTTCCTCTTCTCTCCTATGGCCCATAAGGCCCATATACCCCCGGGGTTCCGTAACCCCGGTGTTCCGAGAACTTCCTGTTTTCACTGAACCTTCCAAGTCCAAACATAGGCTTCCAATATATCAATCTTTATGTCTCGACCATTTCGAGACTCCTCGTCATGTCCGTGATCACATCCGGGACTCAACAAACTTCGTGCATCAATACTTATAAACTCATAATGAACTGTCATCGAACGTTAAGCGTAAGGGACCCTACGGGTTCGAGAACTATGTAGACATGACCTAAAACCATTCTCGGTCAATAACCAATAGCGGAACCTGGATGCCCATATTGGTTCCTACATATTCTACTTAAGATCTTTATCGGTCAAACCGCATAACGACATATGTTGTTCCCTTTGTCATCGGTATGTTACTTACCCGAGATTCGATCGTCGGTATCCAATACCTAGTTCAATCTCGCACAGTAAGTCTCTTTACTCGCTCCGTAATATATCATCTCACAACTAACTCATTAGTTGTAATGCTTGCAAGGCTTAAGTGATGTGTATTACCGAGAAGGCTCGAGATACCTCTCCAGACAATCGGAGACAAAACCTAATCTCAAATATGCCAACCCAACAAGTACCTTTGGAGACACCTGTAGTGCTCCTTTATAATCACCCATTCGTTGCCAGACGCTTGGTAGTACCCAAAGTGTTCCTCCGGTAAACGGGAGTTGCATAATCTCATAGTTATAGGAACATGTATGGGTCATGAAGAAAGCATTAACATACTAAACGATCAAGTGTTAAGCTAACGGAATGGGTCATGTCAATCAGATCATTCAACTAATGATGTGACCTTGTTAATCAAATAACAACTCCTTGTTCATGGTTAGGAAACATAACCATCTTTGATTAACAAGCTAGTCAAGTAGAGGCATACTAGTGACATACTGTTTGTCTATATATTCACACATGTATTATGTTTCCGGTTAATACAATTCTAGCATGAATAATAAACATTTATCATGAAATAAGGAAATAAATAATAACTTTATTATTGCCTCTAGGGCATATTTCCTTCATTAACTCGACGACAGACGTCGCAATTAGCAATGTATTGAGCGATTTATCTCTTCATCCTAGTCCACCAAAACCTCTGGCGTAGGTCTTGATACATTTTAGTACTACCGGGATGAATGGTGAGAGGAGAGTCATGAGCTTCCTTAAGGATCAGTTGCCGTAGCTGTTGTTTCTTGGGAACCACCAAGAGGTTCTCAAAGAAGACAACACTGTTCATCTATGGAGAAACACTTAGCAGCTCCGCTTAGCAATGTTCTCCTTGATCCGAGATATCCTCTATCATACCGCCGAGCAGCTATGATTCGATTCGTAAGGTTAGGTTTCGCCACCGTGGTGGAAAGGAATCTCGAGGAACAATGTGAAGATTAAGCTTACGAAATTCCTCGTGGAGAAATGGTTGACTTTGTTGTAACATCAGGTTGTTACAATAAGATTTGCGACTTAGTGCATCAGCCATGACATTGGCTTTGCCCGGGGTGTAAGATATTCCTAAGTCGTAATCTGTATCAACTCGACCCAACGCCTTTGCCTGAGATTCAAACCGTTGGGTGAAGATGTATTTCAGACTTTGGTGATCAGTGTAAATTTCGCAACGATTACCAAGAAGGTAATGTCACCAGGTTTTGAGTGCATGAACCATCGCCGCAAGCTCTAGATCGTGTGTGGGATAGTTATCCTCATGTGGACGAATCGTCGAGAAGCGTAGGCAATCACATGACGATCTTGCATGAGTATGCAACCTAGTCCTTGTCGCGAGGCGCCGCAATAGATAATAAAGTCCTTAGAAAAATCTGGTGGAACAAGTACGGAGCAGATGTCGAGCGCCTTTTCAGTTCTCGAAAGCTGAACTCGACTGTGGGTGTCCATTCGAACTTCTTATCTTTCTTGAGGAGTTCGATTAGAGGTTTAGCAACTTTAGAGAAATTCTCGATTTAAGCGGCGGCAATAGCTCGCTAAACCGAGGAAACTCCGAACTTGCTTGACCGATTCTGTGGAGTCCAATAAGGACGGCTTGAACTCGCCGGATTGACAGCAATGCCCTTACCGAGATTACATGGCCTAGGTAGGTCACTTCAACAGAATTCACAATTAGAGAATTTGGCATAAAGGCGGTGCTCTCAAGTTTCATCAATACTAGCCTTAGATGTTCGCATGTTCTTCCTCATTCCTCGAGTAGATGAGTATATCATCGAGGTATACCACGACTTTAATTTATCCAAATACTCCATGAAGATTGAGTTCATTAACCGAGAGAAAGTGGCTGGAGCATTGGTTAATCCGAAGGACATGACGGTGTACTCAGATTGGCCATAACAAGTAACAAAGGTCGTTTTAGGAATGTCCCGTTTTTGATTTTGATTTGATGGTAGCCCAACCTCAAATCCATCTTGAAAAGATCGAGGATCCAATGAGCTGATCATACGATCGTTGATCCCGGGAGCGGATACTTGTTCTTGATAGTGACCAAATTGACAGTGTCGGTAATCCACAACCATCCGATCCGTTCCATCCTTCTTCTTGACGAAGAGGACGGGCAAGCCCATGGAGATGAACTAGGACGGATGAAACCCTTTGCAAGGACTCATCGAGTTTTTTCTAAGTTCGCTAGTTCTAGGGGTGCCATCTTATAAGGTCTTCTAGAGATTGGGACGGTTCCGGAACAAGATCTATCACGAACTCGACATCCCCGCGGTGGAACACCGGCAGTTCTTCCGAAAGACATCCGAAAATCACGGACTACCGGAATATCTTCGAGGTCCGGAAGGGGTTGGCATTTAAAGAGTAAAGTCGGCGCTTAGACACTCGGGTTAAAACATTAACTGTCTTGCCCAAGGATGGGTGAGTTGAACAGTTCTAGTAGAGCAATCAATCTTAGCATAATGGGTGACATCCACCATACCCAAGATGATGTTTATGTCCGAGAACTTGAGAGCTATTAGAGAAGCAAGAAAGACTAATCTGTCGACAAGAATTTCATTCCCATGACTTATTCTAGAGGTTTGCCATCTAGAACCGTGGGTCTGAATTTCCATGGAGGTGTGCATGTCACGAATGTGGTGTTGTGCAATCGAGCATAGCTCTCGAAATAAATGAATAAGATGCTCCAAGATCAAAAGAACAGCTTGCGGATGACAATTAACAAGGAGCGCATCGAGAACGACGTTGGGATCCTCATAGGTTTCTCACCTGAAACATAGTTGACGTGGCCATGAGCAAGGGCAACCGGTTTAGCATGGAGCACCTTTCCCGCTGGCTTGCCATGGCCAATGACTTTCCGATTTGATCGGGGTTGTTTTGGGGACACTCACGGATGTAGTGGCCCGTCTCTCCACACTTGAAGCAACTTATCATATTGGGGCGTGGAGCAGCATTAGCAGCGGGGCCTCCATAAGTCTTGGGCGGTACATACTGCTGGTTGGGGCGAGGCACCTCAAAGGATGGCCTCGGGGTGAACCTGGGTGGCAGAGCAGTATTTGGAATCCAAACTCGGCGCTTCTGAGATCCAGAGCCGGATGAAGAACCAGAGTCACGGACGTGCTTGCGTGAAGCCTCAAGTCGACTGTCCGGCCAAAGATCGATAGCCTTATTGACTAACTTCGGAAAGAAGTGCACTGCAGCAGACGAAGATCACGGCGAAGCTCGGGCTAAGTCCTTGCGGAACCTTGCCTCGCTTCTTGGCGCCGGTAGAAACTTCTTCAGAGCATAACGTGCTAAGTTCCCAAACTCACGGCCGTAAGTATCCACCGTCACCTACCTTGGTGAAATTGCAGAATTCCTCCTTTTTCGATCCATGAGACCTTCCGGGATGTGATGCTCACGAAAGCGGCACTGAATTCAGCCCAAGTAGTAATCTGTCCAACCGGACGATAGCCTCATAATTCTCCCACCAAAGGCTAGCAGGGCCTTCGAGATGATAAGCGGCAAAAGTAACCTTATCAGCCTCAGCCACGCTGGCGTAACGCAGCTTGTGGGTGATGCTGCGCCAATCATCCGCCGAGAGGCTCAACGGAATATTTGAACTTCGTGGATACAGCTTGACGAAGTCATTGAGTGAAACCAAATCATTTCTTGGCTGGTGTGCGGTGTTTTGCTCAATCCGCTCCAGTAAGCGATTGGTCTCACGCTTATTGCGTTCTGCTTCCAGCATAACCTCGCCAAAGATGGCGGTTGAGGCAGATTTACATTCCTGGCTGCACTGGCTTCTCCTTGCTCGAGCAGCAGGATTGTTATGGTGTTGACCATCCTAGGAAACAAAACAACGGTTTAAACCAGGATGGCAGAATTTAGCAAGGAAGTGCGGAATGTAATGGATAACACGGAATGCAAAGATGTTCATCCGTATGACATGGTAATATAAAAACTGCCATATATATACCAACGGTCATACACACCATTCATAGTTTAGTACAAGCCCGACGGAGTACAACTATAAGTAAAGGCGTTACATCTCATCGGAAGCATCCCAACTCCTATACATTATTTTTCTACACTTCCGGAATGATACACACTAAGTCATACTCCACAAGTCGCGCAGGACGGTGGAAATACAACTATTACAATACTAGGAATACTACTACTAACTCAGCAGCTCCGTAGTAGTCCTCATAGAAGTCACCACCCAAGCTCGAAGTGGAACATGATCATCCGAAATGACGATCCTGTGGAGCTTATGGACCATAGGGACTCGGATGTGGCCGTGGTCCAACAAACGGCGGCAGACGAGGTCCACGAGGAGGGTGATGCCTCCCACCTCACGCCACTCCATAAAGTCCGCAGACCAGCCCGCACAGGTACAAGTCCTCATGTCCATGTATCCGCTTGCACGGCAGTGCAAACCGAGTCGAGTAGCCCAGTGATCGAACGGGCATTAAAGAGTTTCCATACGCAAGGCCGGTTTTCACGGTCCTTGTCTTCCAAAGATCTCCGTAGTGGTGCGAAGAAGTGAGTCCTCATGGGATGCATCGATGTACATACCTCGAAGGTAACCATGCACCCTGTGGAGGGATGCTGGCATGTAGTGGAAATCGGTGTTGCCCAGCAAGGCAGTTCTCGCTCGAATAATAGTCATCATTGAATAGGTTGCATCTTGCACGGACATACCAATAGTGATCCCAAGTCCATAAGAACAAAGGAGCGGTTCAAGAGTCGGGATAAGATGGATAAATCCCGACCGTGCGAGATATTGGCTTTGATTAAAATCCTAAACTGCTCCTCGACGGTATATTCAGGATACCATCGGTAACCGGTCTCGATCATCACCCGAACCAACATTGTCGTGTGACCACACACATCAATGCAACGGGCCAGACGAACCACTTGGTTCTGGGGACGGGTGGCCATCTGAAAGCACAGCCACAATACAAAGACATTAGAATTTCTAGGAAAATCGGGCAGCATAACATCTCAAATGCTCAAAAACAGATTTGAGACATTCAAAATCAGATTGCAAAACCACTCAACAACATCATATCAAGGTTCGGTTCAACCGATAGCATACTAAAAAGTAGTAGAAACTGAATCGAGGATGTAACCAACAATCCTATAAGTTACTACGGATTAGTAACACGTGAACTGATAGAGAGAAGAGAGCCTAGTCCTATACCCACGTAGAATGAGAAGAGGATGACTCGGATCGAGGGCATAAGGTAAAGGAGTAAAAGAGCCTTACGTTCCCTCTCACAATCAATTCCCCTACATATAACTAAAGCATTTCTAGACTCAACATCGACCATTTTGGCTTAGCGAACCTACAGCAGCCCTCGCTCGATGCCAACGCTGTCAGACCCGATTCCAAGTCACATCGACCTAGCCGGTAACACCTCATATCACTTTGCGGCCTCACGCACGGTATTCCCACGGTGTCGCCTTACAATGGCCCGGGACCGCTTGCGCCTTTTGGCTCACGATATATGATAGTGTCGCTAGCATCCACATGACAAAGAACCCGGCCGACATGGCTAGTCGTGAACCCAAAGCGCACTAACCCATGGGGACAGACATACATGAATCACATCGAACATGTCGGTCATCAACGTATGAATTGGCTGTAGCACTGGCTAACAGGACTCGGTATCCCGGCTGTAGCAGCTAGGCAGACTCGAATATCACCGCGTGACATTTCCCGAAGGATGTATATAGGAACGAAGTGAGACACATGCCGCCACCAAGTGTCCAAGCAGTAGTCTGGGCTAGCAGGACTCGTGAACCGGCTGTTGCGGACTACTATCGCTCGAAGCACAAGACTACATTTCCCCATATGAGAGGCTGCCAAGGATAAACAACTAGTTTGTCGGATCCCACTCATACCAAGCATTTCAATCATACACGCAATATGCCCGATATGAGTACATACAACATGGCATCACAACAGAACTCTACAACTCAAAGTACTTTATTTAAGAGGCTCCGAGGAGCCATACATAACATATCCATACAGTGCAGGGTCACATGACCCAACACTCAAGTCATACAAACATACAAGCACATGCGGAAGCAAACTAGTCTCGAGTACAGACTCTAAAAAGAAAGAAAGCTTGTTGAAGCCTTTCTATCTACAAAGGGCCCTTCACAAGCCTTGGATCACCACCGGTGGCTAGTTCACTCGTCGATGTCAAGGTCTACATAAAACCCATCGGAGGGGGCAGTGTTGTCGTCAAAAACATTAATTAAGCAAACATGAGTACGGAGGTACTCAAGAAGTCTTACCACGTAATCCTATCATACATGCACATTCTCAAGAAGGTGGTGGAGTTATTTGCAAGAAGCCAGCTTTGACTCTTGGCTAAGCTATCCCACGTGACACCACTTGAAAAGCATTTGTCGCACACGAGTCCACTAATCACCATCACAATACTCCACCATGGATCCTCTCTCGTCAACCCACGAGAGGGCCATCCGCAGTACTCACACTTATCTTGAGGCTTCTAGTAGTATCCATTTACTTGTCTATGAACTGATATAGGTAACCCGAAGTCCTTCTCCGTGGACACGGCTATTCAATAGATCATATTAACCTGCAGGGTGTACTTCTTCACACACACTCTCACCACTTACCGCCGTACACGACATGTACTGCAACCTTCAAGCGAAGCCCAACGTGGGTGTCGGCCACAGCCTACCTAAACACTCAAGTCCCTAGTCCAGTTTATCGCCTATTCGGGTTCCATCCGCAGGAGTCCGGTCGAGGTTTCCCATACAGCCCCGAACGATGTGTGCGGGGTTCCCGAGATACCAAACGGGCACTTTCGGTACACCGGGCCGCGTGCCTACCGCAACACAACCCACCCCTAAGGTCAGCGCTATGCGCGGCCCCAAAGATGGTACAAACACGAAACTACTTGCAACTCCCGGACCGAGAACAAGGGTGGTTAAGAAGCCGAGAGGGTCAATTAAGGATCCCAATGCGTGGTAGTAACTGTTTCATGGATCACAAACACAGAACTCAGTTCTTAGGGACGACTTCAATGAAACAACCCACCATGTACTCCTACATGGCCTCTCATCGATACCATTACCAAAACGTGTTCAACACTTTCACTCTCGAACCCGACACAACCTTTCACTCCAGTTCATCATCCCGATGAGCCAGACCTGACACAACTCTAAGCATAGCAAGCATAGCATGGTAGGAATCACAAACATGGCTCAATCAACTCCTACACATACTAGTGGGTTTCATCTAGTTACTGTGGCAATGACAGTCATGCAAAGGAAGTGGGTTCAACTACCGCAAGACACAACAGTTTGAATCGCGTTGTCTTAATGCAAGAAACAAGAGCGAAGCGAGAACATGGGTTTGTATCGGAATGATCAATGGGTTGCTTGCTCGATGGAGTGGTGGTAGGATACGCCTTCGACGGATATTCGAATTATCCTCGAGGCGAACCTATCACGAAAAGCCTACCAAAATAAACACACATGGCAATATGCAACAATATGATGCATGCTATGACATGGCAATATGGATGTGTGTTGGCCTAATGCAAGCTGGAACAAAAAGGGATGAACTCATTTGAATCAAAGATTCAAATGCTAGCTCATTTAAAATAACCCTAAAGGTATAATATCTTATTCTGCTTAAACAGCAAGGTTAACTTGTTTTATCATGCATGAAACCTGTACCAATGGATAGAATGGATTTTTCTGATCATTTTCATATATAAATCTTTGCATTTGGAGTTCTGATTAATAGTTATGTATTTTTGAAGTTTGAACTATATTCGGAATTTCCGTAATAGAATAAATCCAGAATTAATTTATTACGTCACCATGCGTCGTGGTGACGTCGGGTCAACGGAGACGTCCAGTCAAACCTGACCGGAGGGTCCCGCATGTCAGCATAATTAGTTTAACTAAAATTTAACTAAAACTAATCCTAATTAGTTAACAGGGCTGGGCCCCACCTGTCATTGACTCAACAGAGTCAACCAGGGCCCACCCGGGGTCAAAGTCAACGTCGGCTGCACCGGCGTTTAGCCGCCAGCGAGCCCGACGCGGTGGCGGAAGTGGGTTTGGCCGTTTCGGCGACCAAATGGGCCGGGGAAGGCATCTAGGTGGAGCTGGGGTCGAGCCGCAGCTCTTGGTGGAGTTTGTTGGGGTCGGGGCGGCCGGAATCGGCGCCGGCGACGACCTAGGCGGCCGCCGGAGTTCGGCCGAAGGAGAACTCGAGCTAGGGTGTGCGTTGAGGTGCGGTGAGTGTATGGTTAGACCCTACGCTAGGTGGTGAGTGCGATGGACACCGAGAGGTGGCCGGAGGATGGCCGGGAGCACGTCGGCGACGAGCTTCGCGGCGGCGGGTGCAGATGATCTCCGTTCGGTTGCTACACGGCTCGAGAGAGAGAGAGGAAGGGAAGGGGAGATAGATGGGCTCACGGGCAACTCGGAGAAACTCTCGTTGGGGTCGGGGACGGGCCGGAGCGACGGCGGCGTTGAAGGGGATCTCCGGCGACGGCGGGATCGGGCGAGGGCGGTGCGGTGGCCTCGGGCTACTTGATCACGCGGGGCTCGGCTAGCTCGACGTAGAGGAGGGCGGCGGAGCTCCTAGACACGGCGGGGAGGAGCACGGACGGCGGGGAGCGCGTCTGGGCGACAGTGTGGCTGGATGGCGTCGGCCATGGTGAGGAGCCTTGAGGAGGAGCTGGGAGGAGAGGAGATGTCCGAGGGGTTCGGGGAGAGAATGGGCCAGGTTCAGCGTCATGGGTGGGTGAGGAAGCGGCGGCGCGTCAAAAGCGTGGCACCCATGCGGTGCTCGCCGAAAGCACTGCTGCACCTGCTGGCCGAGCCAAGCAGCTCATTGGCCTGCAGCTGGCTGGGCAGCAGGGGCAGTTAGTAGGCGCCAGGTAAGTATGTCCTTTCTGTTTTTCTTTTTCTATTTTTTCTGCAACTTTGTGGAGTTTTTAAAAATACTTAAACAGTTTCAAAAATCACCAAACTGCTCCTGGTCCATAGTTGGATTATTTCCAACATGAAACATTTTAGTTTGGGAATATTTGGGCATTTGAAATATTTTATATAATTTTAAATGCCCAAACTCAAATACTTATGATTTAATACAAAGACCTTTGGATGACCTAGAAAATGGTGCACCACTTTTGGCAGAGGCTCTGAACCAAAGCAAAGGTGATGAGCATTTTTGAAGGGCATTTCAGGTTCATTGAAAATAATTTTAGTAAACCCTAGTTGGATTAAAAGGGGGTTCTGGGGTTTCTGTCCTTCCCATTTCAAATTTCAAATGAAACTTAAACATGATGCACACACTAATGCATGGACTAGCTAGGATGTGACACATGCCTTATTTATATGACAGGTTACCAAATGGACATAAGCACATGTTTTAGTCAAAAGTTCAAGCTGTCGTGTGGCGAGTAGCAACCCTAATCCTGCATGTCTAAAATTATATCATCAAAGAACAAGATGTAATTCATTGCATTCGAAGTGAACTCGAAGAGCTGAAAGATGGACGGTCTAGAGGAGATGTCTACATTGGATCTAATCTAGGTTAATCCGGTGAATCTTGGGGCTTCAGGTGCTTTTGTCTCCGATCGAAGATGTCCTTTGACTCGTGGGGATTGCCTATTTATTGTTGGTTAATTGGTTGGTTGTTTTGGTCGTCTTGGTCTTGTTCGTATTTGCCTTCTCCTCGAAGTTCTTGTACTCTAGACTCCTGAGGACCCCTTATATGAAAACCGGGGGTTGGCATGTTCGTGAAGGTTAGTGCTACGGGCCCAGGCCCTCTTTGCCATGTTTATCTGGGCCTGGGAGGCCCAAACAGCTCAGTTGTGATATGAGGAGTGGGGGTCTAGCACTGTGGCAGGGGCGTAGCTATGTATCGCATTTGCGCGAGACAGAGCAGGCACTCGCCTACCGCGAGCATTCACTTTTTTTCTTTTGCTCATATTTTCGAAAAAAATCTGAATACATATATTCAAAAAATTATATTTACTTAACAAAAATTAAAAATCACAAACTATAAATATTAACAGTGTAAAAGTTTTGTTAGTGTAATTTCACAAAAATGTTGATAGCATTCAAAAGAATGTTCACACGTTCAAAAAAATGTGAATGACATTAAAAATGTTTTGGGCCATTCAGAAAATTTATGTTACATTTAACAAACACGCATTAAAATTTTACATTTAAAAAATATTTATACAATGTAAAAGTGGTCTTAAAAATGCTTCGACGTGTATTTAAAATTTTAACATCCCTCAAAAAATATCTTATATGTATACCAAAATATACAATGTGTATGAAAAATAGACATCAAAACATGTATTTGAAAATACTTTTACTGATCCTAAAAAAATATACTTTTACTGATCATGTATTTGAAAAATGTTAAAACGTGTGTAAAAAAATATTTCCAGTGTAAATCCAAAAATTAGACATGTGTTAAAAAAAATCCAAAGAAAACCGAAGAAAGAAACAAGAGAAAATCAAAAAACCAAAGAAAAAGTAAAAGGAAAAAAGGGAAACATGAAAAAAAAATAGAAAACTCCAAAAACAAAGAAACAGATGCAAAACAGTGAAAAAACGATTAAAATCGCAGAAAAAAAGTCGCACGCAGCTATAGTATTTTAGTCGGCGCTGTAGGCGAGACATAATACGTCTCGGTACGGGCGACACATAGCCCTGGCACTCTGGCAGCAGCTCTTCCGCGGAGTCCATGGTGGGCGAAGCGCTGGAGCAGGCACCGAGTCCTAGCCGGTAGCCGGCGGCGCCGCCCGCCCCCCACCCCATGCGTCTCCGCCGCTACGTGCGGACCTCCCCCACGGAAGCCTTCTCCAACATCCTCGTGTAGACCTGGGGCTCTGTCGCTCTGACCCTCTCCGGTGACAAGTCTTTTCTAGAGCTCCTCCCCGGACTCTTCATCGATGGTATGCTTCCCTACCGACTGCTATAGTAGAACATCTCCTCACTCTACATATCCTCAGTCAGAAAATAATGCCTGCAGTAGTTAATTAGATCGCGACCAGCACGAGTGGCTATATTAGAAGGGTCTAATTCGACAGACTTTTGCTCATGGAACCATGAATTGTGGCAGCTCTTAACTGTCAGTATTTTGAGAGAACAAATAGCTTTTTCCCAATTACAGTTTGGATGCGCATTCCTATAGATCTGGTTACTGCAGCACCCTTGATCCGTAGGTATTAGCAAAGGACAAGTTTGCAATTTTTCTTTGTATGCCATTACATAGCAAAAACATATGAAAATCAATGTCCCACCAACAGCTCCTTTCTTTGTTCCTACTAAAAGCGCGATACGGTGTCAGTGGTAGGTCGCATATATTTAGCACTACAAGTATGTTACTCGGATTCCTCTGTTTTCTACGTACATGAATTCCTGTCAAATTCTGTTGGCTTTCTTATTATTGCCTTACTACAATTTTGTGAATAAAAAAATGATCTATATATTTCCGTTTGATGTGTATGACCAATACTCCTTGACCAGCTCGCGGAAGAAAGATCCTTCGGTTTCCATTAGGTTTGTAGGTCTGTCATACTCCATTATTTTCCCTGAAAGATTATATGCATCATTAGTATGGACTATGGAAATATATGATGTAGTCCCACCTTAGAAAAATGTTTTTGCAAGACTAAAATAATACAACGGAAAAAGGCAGGTCACTGTATGAAACTAGTGAAGCTAGCATCCACTATTTGGTGTAAGAAAAAGGCTTGAGTAGTGTTGGGGAAAAAGGATCCACAGTGCATTTTGGTTCTGAGTATGATTTATATTCCGTATTAATTCTGTGCCCTTCAATAAGACAAACAATAAGCGAATCACTGCAGCTCTATTATGTTGGTGATAGAGGAAAGCATACCATCGCTCATTGCAAGTACCATGTCGCAGTCCATAACTGTCGGTATACGGTGTGCCACTGTAATAACGGTGCAATGTTTGAATTCTTTTCGGATAGTCTTCTGAAGAACAACATCTGTTCCATTGTCTATAGAGGCTGTGGCTTCATCAAGAACTAAGATACGACACCTTCTCAAAAGTGCGCGCCCCAAACAGAAGAGCTGCCTTTGGCCCATGCTCCAGTTTGACCCATCTTCCGCAACTGTATGACAATGATCTTGATCAGTAGTATGAACAATTACACAGTTTCAGAAATTGTGCTAGTAAACAGATATATCTAGTGCGCCTAGGACTACTGACGGAAAATTGAGTAGCACGCGTATGTTCATCCTATTTTGAACTTTGAAATGACTGAGGTATAGCTTGCTGTTTTCGCAGTTTCTTGGGAACAGAAAAAATGAACTCCGGAAACTAAAGCGCAGATGCAGATGGAATTTCCTACCAAGTGAATCCAATCCCTGTTCTTTCTCCTGGACAGCTTCGAGAAGTTGACATTTATCAAGAACCTGCAACAGAATAGAAGGTGAGATAACTATGGTGATTTCTTTTAAGATGTGCAAGGGACATCAAAGGAGAAAGGTAACTTGTCATCTGAGATGCCCTTAATTCAGTTTGACAACGTGGTGAACTTTCTGAAACTGTTATATGTATTACCTTCATAACTGAGCTAAATTGCCATGGTTAAGTCATCTGATGATTGAATAAGATAAGAAAAGCAACATAAAAAATTATGTATCATTACATATATTACCTCCCATATTTGTTGGTCTGAGAATTGCCCAAGAGGATCAAGATTATATCTTACAGTGCCCTGAAAAAGTGTCGGATCTTGTGGGATGATGCCCAAATGTGAACGCAGGTCATGTAAGCCGATAGAAGTGATATCCAAAGAGTCAATAATTATTTTCCCTCCAGATGGTTCGACAAGGCGAAACAATGCGCCAATTAACGTTGTTTTCCCACTTCCTGTTCGACCAACTATACCAATTTTATCTCCACCTTCAAACTTGCAACTGATTCCATGCAATACAAGGGGAGCATCCTTTCTGTACCTAATCTGCCAAACAAAATGTTTATACCACAATCTGTTACAATTAATCCTAAAGGTTTTCACCTCTTAAGGTATACATGTATATATTTATATTTTTGATTCATTACCTTCAAATCTCTAATCTCCACACTACCAATTTGAGGCCAATCTGGTGCCGGCCGGTTTTCTTCGATGACTTCTGCTGCTTCACTTTTTATGTCCATGTACTGGTTCACCCGTTCCACGGATATTATTTGATTCGCAAAGGTGCACTGCTTTCTAATAGAGGAAACAAAAGACATATTTAGGGAGAGACCATACGACAATGACATTCCCACAAAACCTGCAGGAACAAAAGTAATTAGTTTCTTGATTGTAATGTTGATCTCTTCATAATAAATGCTTTTGGTGCTTGTGCTTAGCATAAGCTACTCACCAGGGCTAAAAGTTCCTGGAGGAAGAAGAACTATGAGAAATGCAGAAAAAGAAAGGACTGCAGCACTCATTATTTCAAGGCGTTGAATCAGCCATTCCGTTGCTGCAAAGTTGTAGAAGTATGGGATAGCATTCTTGTCAACAAGATCAGAATTTTTATCAAAGAAACGATCTTCTTCCTCGAAGGCCCTTATGGTTATAGCCCCTGAAATCGATTCGCCTAGGTGATTTGCTAGAGCGGACTTGGTAGTGCCATTGATCCGCATAAGTTCCTTAGCAGAGGCTAAGTAATACCTCTGCATGGCAAAAAAAGAAAAAACATGAAAGATTATCGGAAATCGGAAATCGTCAATGGAAAACGGTTAACTAATTCACCCTTGGATGAAAAAAAGCAACAGAATACATCTGCTGGTGAATGAAATAATTACTCGCAAATATAACTGTAACAAAATCTGTTACCTGTAGCCTAACTGACAAAACTATCATTGGCACGGACACAAATAGAACTTGCCATGTAACAACAGCCAATACCCCCAGATTGCTGTATCCATTCAAGCTGGCACTAAGGCTAAACATGAACGCGAATGGGACATCAAGGTCGACAGTACTCAAATCGGAAGAGACCTGCATTACAAGGGAAAACAGAGCTGGCCCATCATTAAAAACGTCAGAATGTGAAACAGAATTTCAAATTTATTATCATATTTGTCATCTAATCAAGAATTCTTACCCGGCTGAGGACCCTTCCTAGAGGAGTAGAATCATAAAAGGACATCGGTGCACGGAACAACGAGTCAAGTAACTGGGAAAACAAGGATCTCGATGTCTGGACCCCGAGAACAACAACCGATAGACATCTTGATAGCAAAAACAACATCGTGAAAAGTCCGATAACAATGTACACCGTGATTAGCCTCAGTGTACTGACACAGGGATCTTGGACATTCGCCGCCATCCAAGAGTTCTGCGCTATTTGCCCCGCTATGAAGATCATGTGAGAAATGACACACAGAGAGGCATACATGAAGCCTCTGTTCTGCCGCAGGTAAATCATGTAGGGCTTAAGTCCACTGTCTCCTGTCTCTCTTTCCTCTTCCTTGATCAGTTGGTGTGCTGGTGATGGCTTCTCAGACTTTGTGTATCCACTTCCATTGATATGATGCTTCTCCTTTGTTGATGTTCCATTTGCTCTGTGAGGAGCAACATTGTTATCAACATCTGAAATCCCAATGGTATCCTTATGGGCATTTACAAGGTCTTTGAATTCTTGACAGTCCGCAAATAGATCTCGATAAGGTGCCGACCGAATAACCTCCCCATCTGACATCAACTGTTAAAAATTACCACTAGTTTAGATGATGACATGAACAAAAACTTACAGGCCATTCTAGATATATGTGTGTGAGAGAGTGAGAGACCAGAATGGAGTCGAAGACGGGTAGAAAATCGACTTGGTGGGTGACCAGAAGAACAGCCTTGTCTGAAAGAGCGCCCATGACATATTCCTGCATGTCAGATAAATCAATAGTAACTTAATTTAAACAACAGTTTCCAACTAAAATCATTAAGCACTCTGCAAAGCTGCTGATAATTGTGATCTTTACATTGAAGAGGCTGGTTGCTGTATGGGCATCGACGGCGCTGAAAGGGTCGTCGAGGAGATATATGTCTGCGTCTTGGTACAACGCACGAGCAAGCTGAAGGCGCTGCTTCTGACCGCCACTCAGATTCACTCCCCTCTCCCCGATTTCAGTATCGTCTCCGTACGGCAACATCTCAAGGTCCTTCACCAGCGAGCACCTCGCGAGTGTTTCCTGGTACCTTTGGCTGTCCATACGAGACCCGAAGAGAATGTTCTCCTGCACGGTTCCGGTTTGGATCCATGCGTTCTGTGACACATATGCTATTTTTCCGCAGACTTGAATCTGATGGATGAACATTTTACACATGATTAAAGCTTGTTGTCACATCGATCAAGAACTGACGAATGTTTTTCTTTTCATTTGATATACTTGGGTCCTCAACTGAAGATAACAAAATGAAGACAATGTTGTTGGAAAGCATTATTACCGTGCCTTGAGTTCTCGGGACCTCTCCGAGTATTGCAGCCAAAAGCGTCGACTTTCCTGACCCAACCTCTCCGCAAATGGCAACCTTCTCCCCGGCTTTAACCACCAAACTTATATCCTTCAGATTAGGCTTCAATGGATCTTCGCACCATGAGAACCCACACGAGTTCATCGCTACCGGGTAACTGATGCCCACAGAGGAGCATTTCTCCTTAGCTCGTCCATTCAGCTCAGGTGCACCTAGAAACTTCTCTATCCGAGTGAAAGCAACCTTAGCCTGCACCACGACTCCAAGAACCTCCGGTATGGCCCTAATTGGGTCCTGCACCAGACGCAGAGTCGCGATGAAGGTGAAGACGTTGCTGGCATCAAGAGGGATCTCCAGAAGGTAGCATGTCAGAAATGTCGCCGCCGAGACCCAGACGGGCGACGACCAGAAGAGGACGCTGTTGTATGCCCTGCTAAGCTGGAACGCCGACAGCCATCTGTACTCGACCTCCCTCAGCTCCTCAATGGCCTTCCTGAAGTGAGCTTCCCACGCGTAGAGCTTCAGGACCTTCATATGGACCAGTGACTCTGACATGGCCTTCAGCCTCGCGTCCGTCGCCTCCATCAGCTTGCTCTGAAACCTGTGCTGCAGCTTGGCCAACGGAGCGTTGCAGAGCACGGTGATGACGACGACGACCAAGGACGAGACCATGGCGGCGCCGACCGTGCTGTAAAGGATCGCCAGGGCGATGCAGAGCTGGACGACCGTCGTCCATGTCTGGTGGAACCAGTACGGGAACTCCCCCACCCGGTACGCGTCGACGGTGAGATAGTTCATGATCTGGCCGGAGGAGTGCGCCATCTTCGCCGAGCTCGATAGCTTCTGCTGCTTCCTGTAGATGGCCGCCGAGAGGAGCGACCTCACCTGGAGCCCCAGCCTCCGGGTGCGGAAGTACCACTGCCTCTGCGACAGCGACTCGCAACATTTGCAGATGAACATGAGCGCGGCCAGCATATAGCCTTCATGCTTGGAATCGGAGGTCACTTTCCCGGTTGACAGGTTGATGAATGCCCTCAGAAGCAGCGGGCCTGTGGACAAGGTGAGCACCTTGAGCAGGGCGAAGAAACCCGAGGCCATGATCCCGCACTTGTGATGAGAAACGATAGCCCACAGGATCGATGGTGGTGTGCCATCATGTGACGTTTGCTTGTTTTTGTTGTTGTTCAGCTTCTCCAAGAACATCGAGTACTGGCTCTGTGCCCGGTCTGCGGCGCCTAGCAGCGGCATGTCTTTGTCGTCGAGGGGCTTCTGGTAGCCCGTCTTCATCAGAGGGTTCAGCCACCAGAATGTCATCTGGCTCAAAATGCCAGCTCTGGCAAAGGGAGTTACTCCCTGCTGATGCTGACCCTCTGAAGAGTCGGCAGCTACCTCCTCACTGTCAGCTGTATCAGCAGCCTTCAGTGGCTTGTATAATCCTTCATCTTCATGTCCCTCTTCGTCATGGCTGCTCTGCATGCTGTAGATGAGAAACATAACTGCGCCTGGCAGGGACAGGAGATCCAAACAGGCCTTAACAGTGATCGTCTTCTCCGCAACAATGGCGACAGCCGAAGAACAGGAGATGAACGCCGCGTAGACGGTCAGCAAGATCGACCATGACCGAGCGAACGCCAGCCCGAGAAACTGGGTCCCGGCGGCGAAAGCAAAGCCGGCGAGGACCAAGCTGAACCCCTGGGACAGTGTCACGAGCCACCAGTGCGGCAGGTAAGTCCTAGAGGCGTCCTGACTGCTGAAGTTGCTCCCCAGCAGCATCCACAGTCCCAGGACGAGATGGAACAACCCCAAGCAGCCATTGAAGAGCACGGTGGCAAGATGCAGCGGTGAGCTGGGCCTGAGAAGCCGCCGGTGTGCAGAGGACGCTCTGCTCTCGGGGAATCTGACGAGGAACCGAAGCAGGAGCGCGAGCGCGAGCGGCGCGACGATGCCGGTTTCCACCAGGTGGTTGGTGCAGGTGGAGCCGTCGAATACTTGTCTGAGGACGCCCTGGCCGCAACAAGCCGGGCTCCCACACAAGTTCATCATCGTCGCCCAGGAACCTGAGGCGTAAATCACAGAGCATTGCATTGCAGTGAGATTTCCCAGCTCTTGCAGTAGCAATGTAGCAATGCTGATGTAGCTATGCAGCAACATGCATGGGGTCGGGTGAGAAAAGTACAGTAAGTACTTACTTGCGAGGGAGCTCATCTGCGCGAGTGTGCGATCACGAACAGGTGGATCGAGCAGAGTCCTGCAGCCCTGCTTGAAGCTGAAGCAGCAGCCGCAAACAGGGCATGGAGCAGATCGAGATTGATCCCGAACAAACTGCACGATTCGATCCCAAGGTTCAGTTCTTTAGTTAGTTTGTTATGGTTTTTCCCTGCGAGCAACAGTGGCACTGTGGCAGTGTAGGGTATTGGCCTCTCTGTTCCGTAGCGGCTACCGCTGCGTGCCGTTTGTCCGGAGCTTTGGCAGTGTGCGCACACGGCATATGCCAAAGAATAACAGAGCACCTACTACTATTACTCGAGCAAAGCATGAAACGCAGATACAGAGAGGAACCCCATACCCGTCTGGCGAATGCCGACGAGCCGGGTAACTCGTAACCAAACTACGAACAAAGAATCCAAGCCAACCAAAACCCGGAGCGAACCAACGAACACATCCAACGCATGAAGGGCACCGCCCGCAGCGGGAGCAACTTGATGAAGGTACCAAATGCAGGAGCAAGGTCTACAAGAGGATCCCAAGCATGGGAGCTTGGAGGAGGTACGGGATTGCCCCCAGAACTAACAACGACCACGATGAGATGCGCCAGCTCCGAAGGAGCATCGGATCATGCAAGAAGGGAGAACCAGAGAATCACCCAAGCCACGGACGGACACAAGGATCCACACAGCTCCCTCCCAGCACCGGTGGTCAAAGGCGACAACGAGATCACGATCAAAATAAAACGACCAGAAAAAGGCAACGAGAGGCTGCCATCCTCCGGCAGCGGGCGGCGTTGACGGAAGGGGGCGCAGGAGGTGACGGCTGCAAAAAAAACATTTTTTAGTCTAATTGGATTTCCGTTTCAGTAGTGCTATCAACTTCAAATTTGGACTCCCTGCTGCATACGGAGTATTACAATGCTGTGGCCCATGCAAATGAGGACGCTCGGATGGAAATTACGAGAAATTACAATGACATGTTGCCGAATAATAATATACTTCTACCATTTACACAAAATTCCAGGTTTACAGTGCAAGCACAAACTCCATAATTTCAAAACGGCTGCATGCTGAATGATTTGCAGCGTACAGTGATGATAAAAGATGTGTGCGTTTTATGATAGAGAATGTCCAAGAAACCTACAGCTTTGAGGAAATACAAGTCAGAAAAATTGTACGATAACCCAACCAGCAAGGTTACCAACAAGTATGGCAAGCTTTCCTCAGTTCACCTGTACCACAGGACCTGGGACAAAAGATGGAAATGCAGTTACTCTGTACAGGGCATGACAGCTAGATCTGAAATCCATAAGATCTCGAAACCAACTCATGGTTCTGGAAGGCATGTGGATAGCTAACTTCCACGCACCCCGGTCCATGGCTAGCTCTTTGGTGATAGTTGATTTGTTACATCAACAACAACAAAATCATATTTGCAGAAATATCTGGAACATGTGAGCACACGAGGGAGAGAGAGAGAGAGAGAATGTCCAACTAAACCAAATTTTCATTATATATAATGCACTGTAAAAGACCGTACATGTATTGAGGCTGAACTATAGATCATTTGTTTGAGATGAACCTTCTTAAAGACCCCAATGGAAATTTTCTTCTTCTATTAGACCACAAAACTGGACCGACAAAATTTTCGAGACTCTTCCTCTTGGCGGTTTACAAGACCCATGTATTTGTTTCGGTGTCAGGAATCTTCTGTGCACATCAGCCGTTTCTTCGAGGCACAGACTCCAAGCTGTGATCCAGACAAGATATTGACAGCTTATTCTTTTGTCTTGCCTAAAAAGAATTTCAACTCTCCACTTCTACCTGCGTAGAAGCTGAAGACTCCTAGGAATTGACAAAGCTGACTACTTCAGCTAAAGCAAAGGCCCATGCCCAGCAGGGAAACGACTGGGATGAACACCTCTCTTTGATCTATCAGTGCCATATCGTCTCATTTCGACTGGACCCCAACCAAGAATACCAGCAGAACTGCTAGATTCCTGCGACCTGTTACCATTTGCCTTAAATGGAGGAGGTTGATACATTGTTTGGGTGTCAAACTGATTATCCTGATCAGCTCTCCTCCGGCGCTTCCAGGCTTCTGAATTCCCAGTGTTTTCACCATTATTAAGAGGCTCTGGAGTGTGCTGGAAAGACCTTGTTGACCTTTGGTTTCTAGGAGGATGAGGCTGATTTGAAGAACCTCTGTTAGGAGCGGGTGCAAAATTGCTACCATGTGAGGGGCCGACTCCAGCTTCCATTTGGTCCTGACAAACTTTTAAATAGAGATCGCACAATTGCTCCCCAGACATATTTGAAAATCTTGCCACATAATTCCATAATCTTGTGGTCATACCTGCAAACAATGCAATTGTTTAGATAGGTATCTTTTGACAGTATATATAAGTTCCACAAAAAAAGGAATATCAATGTTCATGAAAGAATGTCTCTAGAATGTTCATGAATATGAATGTCTCAAGAATGTCTCTAGAATATGGATGATCTGGAAGCACAGGAACGAGTGTGTCTTCAACAATGCGAGACCTTCGGTCGATGGGCTACTGGACAAGATCAAGGACAAGGTCCAATGCTGGGGCTCAAGGGCCCAGGGTTGTTTGACCCCATCCTGGACTGTTGGTTCTGTAAAACTCAAATCCTAGAAGGATTATAATTGTACCCCTATCTTTTCAATGTAATAAAGCGCAAAGGTCCTTTGCGTTTTCTCAAAAAAAAATCAAATTATTCATCACATATGATTCCTACAAAAAGGTAGGAGCTACCAACACTTACGGGACTGCTTGTACGATTCTACATGTTGGGCAGCGACTTTTCCAATCTTTTCACCGATTATCTGGAGGTACCGGCGAATTCTTGAAAGAACCTGCACACATGCTTATAAGGTTAGAGTGGCAGTAGAGCATTTTAAGAATAGATTGTCAATATCAAGATATAAAGCAGAAACCTTTTCCTTCGGAAGATTTAAACTCGTATTCTGTAACCTATCGAGGCGTTTCAATATGTCCTGCTCTTCATCCAAAGCTTCAGAGCACCATTCCAGCCACTTTTCCTCCTTTTCCAAACGATATTTAATCTGTTCTTCAGACTCTGAAATTTCACCCTCTTCTCTTGCTTCAGCTTCTTCCACCACCTTGCGTTTCTTAATGTCATCTTTGTTCGACTTAATATCTTCTTGTGGTTTTGCATCTTTTTGCCGGCCTTTAAACGATCGAGCACCACCATTTTCATTATTGACTTTTTGGTTAGCACCTCCTTTGGCTTTTGAGCTCTTTCCACTCAGATTGGCATATTCCTAGAAAAGCAGAATTTTCTTGTCAATGGATTAAATTATCAAAGCTGGATACATGCAAAAGATACAACTATTGCATATAAAAAAGATACAGAATTCAAATCAAGCTTTGATTTATATTTTTCAGAAAAAATGGCTGTCAATCAGAAGAAGAACTGATAGTGAAGCAAAAAAAAAGCTCATGAGTTGCTTGAAAAAAAAAATCATATCAGTAAGTATGTGTACAGGGATATTGTGAGCAGAATGGTACCACTAATCTTGGTGGAACCAGAAAACTTCAAAAGCATGGATAGTCAGGGCATAAAGAGGTTCAGATGCTAGCTTAACATCAATAATTAATTAATCTCATCTGACTCGACATCCAAACATGAGCAAAATAGACAACCTCAACATTCCGATTTTATATTAGCTATAGAAAATGCAGATGTGCGCTTCACATACAGAATATGCAACGTAAGATGCACTTGCACACAAACAGCATACAAACAAGCACAAGCGCACACAAGGAAGAGGATGAAAGGTCAGGGAGAGTACCTTTTGCAGGAGAGCACTAGCACGATTATCCAAATTTGGTGCGCGTGGTAAAAATGTTTCTCTCTCACCAAGTGTTGCTGGTGCAATTTTTGTTGTCAGACCAAGCTTTGGATCCAATCGTATCTTCTCCCAGTTTCCATAACCATACCAGTGAATTCCAAGCAGCAACCTTGCATCATCAGCTAAAGATATAAAAAGATTTATGAGCTTATATTCTCAAACATTTTTACAGAAGCTAAGTCAAACAGCAATTACTTTCAATCCATCCACAGCTTGCTGACCACTGTGGCTTTTTGTAAGGTGATTGGATCCGGTACTGTCTAACTGGATCTTTGTAACGTGCGATACGCTTTGCCAAGCATTGAAGCTCTTCAACACGAGCCAACAACTCATAGGCCTTCACTGGTACACCAAAAAAATCCAACACTGTGCCCTATATTTGAAGTACAATGAACTGAACTCAATAAAGCAAGATAACGCACAAGGAAACGACTACATATGGATCAGAGGGAGGACCATTTTCTCTAAGGCATCACAATGAAATATACCTTGATGTCTGTGTTCTCTTTCACAGCTTCCTGACAGCCATCAATGAGCGACTCATACAGCTCAATTTGTGCTTCACATGGAGCCTTTGCTATTGCACCACCAACATCATCCACAATTAAGCCAATTTGGCTTGGATTTCCAAACTTTTTAACCTGAATTTCACCATGAGAATTAGATAGATGAAGCTGGAGAAAATACGCCAACCACATATATAGCTCCCGAAACAATACAATGCAATCTACAAATTTTGCATACAAATTGTCATTAAAATTTCAGAAAACTGAACAGAAAAAACATAGTACTGGTACCAAAACTTGCAGTGACCATGTAATTATACGCACCAATAAAATAAAATTAACCCACAGTTCACATTTATAGTGTAATAAATGCATTGATAACTAAAATTATGACCATTCCATTTAATAACAAGTAACTAAGTAGGAGTTAAAAGACCAAGGTAGCAGGAAAAAACAGAGGCAAATATACTTTGATGGTCGCACAGTGACACGTTAATAACTAAAATTATCTAGTTGCAGAATATCTCTAATAAAACAACATGAGAACCTATAATGTAACAGATCTCATGATCATATTGTTATAATAACCGTGGAACTAAGATATATAATGCATACTTCAGGATATGTGCAAATATAACCAGTCAGAGAAGCAGAAGAATCAAATATGCTGGTAGTGGGCGCAGATTACCGCTCGAACAAAGCGGGAGGCATCCTTCTTAGGCATATTTCCAAATGACCAGTTCCGTACTTGAGCGACTGCTCCATCAATAAATGGTAACGAAACCATTGTGTCGACTGTTCTGCTGGAACGCCTTCTTGGCTTTTCTTGTGCGTCAACCGCTCGCCTTTTCCTGCTGCTATTTTTGTCGAGTTGGTGATCCTCAACATAGCTCTTTTTATTCCGTGCAGCACGAGGTGCTAAAGTTTCCTGCAGAACACATTCTATTACTCTCTGGTTAAGTTGATGGCAAGCAAGAACTGAATCAGATGGCCAAATAAATACCTGACCCATATCTGCAGGATCTGGTTGTATTAGTCTACTCCAGAATGAGGCATCATCCTCACCGCTGGAAAAATTAGCAACCTAACCAAAATACTTAAAACAATTAATAACATATCCAAAATACTAAGAAACATTAATGCACAATAATTTCTGTGCTCTGCATCAGTTTATGGTTGTGCGCTGTCACATGCCTTGAAAGCACTAAGAAGCTCATTTCCTTCTTCCCCTTCAGCAGCCTTTGTTTCAACTTTCTCAGCTCTCTCAAGTATTTCATCAATGTCCATGCTTTCAAGCTTCCTCTTGGTCTCTTCATCAGTCTTCTCTTCTTTGAACAACTCCTCTGCCCCAAACCTCAGTATGGCTGAAAGTTCATTCTGCCAAATGATATGGATTTCATCACTAGCGCAAGAAGAAAAAAATACTCCAAATGTGTCCACTAGTAAGAGACTCGACAATTCAAGGTAAAATGTTTTCGCCACTGAATTTTGCAGATCGGATGTCCATTTTATATACTTTCTAGGGAATGTGTACACTAGGGCAGAAGCCAAATGCATGCTATAATGTTAGTCAATGAACCTGCACTAAGGCTACAAGCTATATCGCAACAAAAACAACAATGCAAGTGCATGTAAAACATTAAAGCATAAACAAAATTAAAACATATCTAGTTAGTTAACAAGTAACTAAGAGAATTTCTACACCAACATATACTAGACAAGTTGTCATCCAAACTAACCCACGAAAACAAGACAGCTTAGGCAAAATACTACCTTATCAAACATGGAGCCACCCTTTTTGGTTTCTTTCTTCTCGAGCCTGCCCTCAGCATTCAGCTTCTGAATCACCAAGTGATCAAGAACCTGAAATAAATAAGTAAAATAAGTTAAACACATCTCATGTATTTTCATTTGAACACTATATGAAGACATTCAGTGTCTGCACCATTTTTTTCTTTGCCCGCTCCAATATATCCTCTTCAACACTTTTGCAGGTGACAAAACGATAGATGTTGACAGTATCTTGTTGCCCAATCCTATGTGCCCTACTCATTGCCTAGCATCACATCAGGATGGACAAAAAAACAGAGGGAAGATAAGCAAATGTTATTTAACAATTAAAACATCCATAACATCAGTCACAGATAGATTAGAGGACCTGTAGATCATTTTGAGGATTCCAATCTGAATCAAAAATTATCACTGTATCTGCTGTTGCAAGATTAATACCAAGTCCACCAGCACGTGTAGACAGAAGGAAACAAAAATCATCGCTTCCAGGAGCATTAAAATGTTCCATGGCCTGGTGACGAAGATCCGCTCTTGTACTGCCATCAAGCCTCTGAAACTGGAAGCCTCGAAGGGATAGGTACTCAGAAAGGATGTCCAGCATCCTAACCATCTGGAAAGATGAAAATTCAGAAATCATTTATACATGTATTGTCCAATATACTGATGTTGGCGCTATAAGAACGCGGTTCCTGTAATGGTAACACAATACATTCTGTCCACTGCCAACTAATCCAACTCACATCTGTAAGCTGGTTATTTTCCTCAGTTGGATTACATAGTTAATCCAACTCAGTACCGATACTAGAATAATATATCCAAAACTAATAATAGCTCTGCTAACTAAAATTGAAAAATTACATCATTTGAAAGCAAATAATAAACAACCTGAGAGAATATAAGCACGCGATGATTAGTCTCCCGCAGTCTCAGCAGTAGCTTGTCCAACAAAACTAACTTCCCACTACTCATAACAATACGTTCAACTTTATTGCGATCACCAATGCTATCTCCACCATAACCATGATCAGCACTTTCAAACAAGAATGGATGGTTGCAACACTTTTTTAACTCGACGACAACATTCAAAAGCGAGACCTGCATATATCATGATCCAGCCAGCCAGACAAATTAGTATAAATAGCAACTCAAATATGCTGAACAAGAAGAGCAATTGTTACAGAATAAACGATGAACATCAAAAAACAAAAAATAATAGTACATGATATCCAAGCAACTAGAGCTATCTAAAAAAGATTATACTTTGCATATGCAACCCTAGACAGGCTATTACAATTAATTACTCCCTCCGTCCCATAATATAAGAACGTTTTTGCCACTACACTAGTGACAAAAACATTCTTATATTATGGGACGGAGGGAGTATATGTAGAATAAGAAAAAACGCCTCTTGAAAACACACAATAACATAGATTCCTAGATAACAAGAGGCTGATATTCATAGATTGCCCTTTGGCCGACGCCGTGACACCTGATGATAGACACTTGGTGCTCAGTAATTCCACAGCATAAACACACTAATTGAGTTAAGTTCTGTCTATAAGAGGGGCAATATAATGCAGAGGGGTCAAGCCTTCCTTTTGATATTGCAACGGATTTTTCAAAGCCCTATTATTTGCTATTTAAAATATACTATAACAACCATCCTACCAAGATGTGGTTCTCATAATAATCAAGCATTACAGCATTGCTCAAGAAACAATGGTCCAAGACCCCTATTTATCAAATGTTTCTCATTTCGCAGATACAGGATCTTCAACATTGGCCAACCTACATGTTAGACTAACATAATGAGCAACATATGCAAGCAGTTCTGTGAAGTGGCGGTTCTTCACAAAATATATCAAAACAAACCCATTTGTTTAACACTTTAACAGCACAAACTGACAGAAAAATGAATTGTTGATACCAACTGGATAAATAAATAAACTGATAAAAAAATTTACACTCATGAATTAATACCTGATTCCCACGAACTCCTTTATTCAGATTCTGAAAATTTCGCTCTAGAATCCACTTGTAATATCTAGCAAAAAAATAAAAAAGGTTCATTTCAAGGAGGAATGAAATGCATTATTGAACTTATAAGTTAATACAGGAACATACTGTTTCTGTAGGGGAGACATTTCGATACGAAGAATTCGCTCAATTTTTGGAGGTAGAGACTTCTCGACATCTTTTATAACCCGCCTTAAAATATGGGGCCTCAATTCCATGTGAAGATTTGCAAGCTACAAAAAGATCAAAACAAAGAGAGTTAATGATTATCAAACAGTATAGGACAAATGTGAATACAATCCAGGTCAATACAAAACCATCATTCACAAATTAATACCTCAGTTTCATTAAACGAACTCAAATTTTTGTATCTCTCAACAAAAGTATCCTTGCTGTTAAATTTGACTGGATCAAGGAAATGAAGTAGTGCCCTGCAAACAAAAAAAAAAGGAGAAAATTATGAGCATACTTGGAACCTGAATTTTGCGCACATGGTTGTACGCAAACTATGTATTTTCTCTTTTTCATCCACTTCAAGAAGTTGATTTTCTAAATAAAATAATCATGAGTAGTCATGATATGACATGCACTTCCAAATATGGTGAAAAAATAACATGCGTCTTGCACCTAAAAAAGACATATTCTCCACCTGCAAAATCATATTATTCACCATGCAGGCTGAATCAGTTTTTTTTGTGCTGGATGCATGGTCATATTTTTATCACAAACTTTAGAACTGTGCATTTTATATTACGATGAACATCCATGTTTCTTCTCAAAAAAGTCAACTATTACGGTGAAGCAACCCATTTCACTTCTGAATTACACACTCACATATTGCAGTATCAAATTACAAGTACCTAGCAACAATGCAAACATATGTTAAAAAATGTCTAGCTCAAGTCTGCATAAGAAAAGGACATACCACAGCTCTTCAACACTGTTCTGCAAAGGGGTCCCAGTTATTAGCAGCTTATTTTTGGTGCTGAACTCCTGAGAGAGAACAAATACAGTTTTATCTTTTTGCGGTAATTACCCAATACATAGGCTGTTACGTTTAGTTCAAGAGAATATCCGTACCAAAAGAGCAATATACAGTGATGCTTCAGAATTCTTCAAACGGTGGGCTTCATCAACCATAAGATAATTCCATTTGATTTTTGAAAGGACGGCTTTGTCCTTAAGTATCACCTCATAAGTAGTAATCAAAGTATGGAATTTTACATGCCGCCCACCCTTCTTATTTGTAAAAAACTCGTGCTGCTGACACATCTGCCGCCAATGGATTAGGAAGAATGTCAAGCACAATGCAAGGTGAACACAACTATTAGGAAGTGTGGAACTAAGAACATGCCCTTTAAAAAGCATATTTATTGGTAATTGACATTTTTTAATGTAAAGTCCAGAAAATAGGAAGAAAAGCAGGAAATAAATGAGCAAACAAAGTAACATAGCCTAAAAACAACCTGGCAGATATATATAAACATAGTAGCCAAAACATGATGTGCAACGGTTCTAAATTATGCAGAGCTCTGATCTGCTCAAGATCCATGATTGGCAGACGGATTCATCCCACACATAATGTGATATATACCGCAACAAAGATGAATTATACCATTCATGAAGCTCGGTATAGTAACAGGATATACTCATCGTCTGCAGAAGTCTGCAAATATAAGTTTCAGTAGGTTCTAAAAAGCTAGCGATAGCTCCACTATCCCATTTTAGGATCCTAACTGTAAACAAGGCGCTAAAACTGTGGTTTTGAAATAATTAGAGACATTATAGATTTTGAGGTCCTCCCTACGAAAACCAGGATTTAAGTGTTGGTTCCCTAAATTTTCGCTGTAAACACCGATCATTTTTACCCACTTATTCCTTTCTCTTTGCTTGTTTCTAAAGCATGGAAGAAAATTAAGACCTTGTGCTACACTCAATACTGAGTACATCTGATTTTTACCGTGGTGTCCAAATCACCAAGGTACATACTTTGCGACTTGAAAATGAAATTGTAAAAGAAAAAATGGTCTAGGTAACCACTAAGTAGTAGATGCCCCTTTGCTGCTGTGATTCTGCCTTAGGCCTTGTTTGGTTAAACCTCTCCTGAAGGGGATTGGAGAGGTTTGGAGGGGATTGAGTGAGATTTTGACTTGTATGGGATTTAATCCACCCCAATCCACTTCAATCCCCTTCAATTTTGTTGCAACCGAACAAGCCGTTAATCAGCAGATCGAGCACCACGGACTACCTGGTCATTTACTTATGTGCATGGAACCACGTAAGCTAAATTAATTGTTACAAAGAAGATAGAATTGATGAGCATGTGTTCTTGGTATTTAAAATATTCAAACTATGCTCAGGCAACCTGTAGGTCCCTGCTGTTGTCCATTAACAAATTGTTCTCCTTACAAATAATTATGTGCAGCTACTAATCAAAAGAAGCGCTCACAACTGCTTAGGATTGAGGATAAAAGAAGAACAAAGGTTGTATGAAAACAGTGTCTAAAATAAAGTGTGCACCACAATCACAGTGTTCAGTGAGCCCATCAGATGGCAAACTAGCAGAATAGCAAAGCTCGGTACCTTCAAAGTGGAACAACTGACAAGTACATGACCAGCAACACAATGCAAGAAAAGCTTGCTCAAACAAATAACAATAAGCTCCTTTCAAGTTTACATAATATAGGAGTTTAAAGGACAACCAGTATGTTTTATAACCAGCAGCAACTTAAATAATTACATGAATTGACCGTATGTGATAATGTTTACATTCAACAATTAGAAACATTAGGTGTCATAAATAAAAAGGGTTGCCAAAATATGAAAACGGCATTTAGTTGCATACAAACTTCAAAAGAAGCAAGACACGTAAGAAATTTACTGAGCTTTACCTCTCTGCTAGCACGATTTCCGACATAAATTACAACATTCATGTCAGGTAGCCACTTCCGAAATTCTTTTGCCCAATTTGACAATGTTGAGAGCGGCACAACGACAAGAAATGGGCCATTAATTTCTTGAGCATTCTGCAAGATACATACCAAGTATTGTTAATCAGTAAAAAGATCCTGGTACCATGCAAAACAAGGATCATGTGAAAAAATTACATGAAGGAAGCCAAGCATGGAAACTGATTGAATGGTTTTTCCCAGACCCATCTCATCGGCAAGAATAACATTAGTATCATTTCTCCACCTGTTTTACAAATCAATCAATGAGCATGGATTGGAAAGCAAGGTGCTTTTGTTATGCATATCTATAGATTTTACATACCCATTAACGAGAAAGTTTAGGCCTTCAAGCTGATAATCGCGAAGTTTACCTCCTTTTAGCCATTCTGGTTGATCATCAAGCCTTCTCAAACTAGCTGAGTAACATAAACTTAGTATTAGATGAAGTTCAAGAATAGTGATACAGCAACGCAAGGAAACGGATAACTCAAGACCAGACCATGGATCGCCTAAGTATAAGTACATAATTCAACAATGCCAATTTGTGATGGTGCTCAGGAACTCAAAATCCACAAAAGAAATGCAAAGTCTAAATAGATAGCATTCGTTGCATCACATGACACAGTACCTATAAATATTTGGTAACTTATGGGAAACAAGGTGGAAATGCCATTTTACAATGAATATATCTTCATGCTTTCTAGGTCAACAAGGGAGAAAAATTCAAATCCACAGGGAAGACACTAGTCCTCAAAGCCAAAAAAAACTATCAAGTTCAGTCATCAAGTATGCAAGCACAGATTATGCATAGAAAAGCTACCTTTGCTCTTCTTCCTTTGGAAATCAACTGTTTTCCCCAGTATGGCAGTGGCAACTTCACGGGCCTGTTGTTTAGTGTAAACCCAATTAACATACAAACTTATGTAGCTATGAAATACAGGTGGATTAGATACATAGAATGCCTACCCTGTATTCATCTATTGCTTCTTGAGCAAATTCAATATCTGTATCTTTTTCCCTGCAAGGCGACAGATAATGTGGGCAACACGAATACAACAGAAAAGCATGGATACAGCTGTACAGGGTCAACCAAACAATTTATATATGGATATCTTATCACTTCTAACATATCCATAGACATTCCATTCAATGGGTCAGCGCAAATAAACATCCACATGCAAAGTATTATCATGGCTATAAAAATGACCAACCCAGAATCAAGTCATAAAAATTACCAGGTCGATTCTGCGTAAGGAAGTCCCTGCCATTTGACTAAATATTCTGGCACCACAACATCCCCATCCACTTTGGTTGCCCTATCAGCAAATACCCGTTCAACCTGGAGATTGATACTTAAGACAGAGTGCAAATACAAAAATAAGTGTGTTTATTAATAGCCTAAAGTAGGGATTAATGTGAAACCTGGCTATATTGCTTAATAAGGTCCAACTCCATTTCCTTGCCCACATCATGCACCTCAACCTGATAGATGAAGAGGCATAGAGTTGATGAATAAATATATCAAATAGTCGACATTTTGTTCAAGACTAGAAATATTAAACACTTCAGCCATTTATGAACCACATAATACAGATCTCGATATTTATAAAAATGCAGTGACATGCTATACATTAATTGTTACTCCTTCTGTTCCAAAATATAAGGTGTGTTACTTTTCCCATAAGTAAAATGTATCTACATTTGACCAAGTTTATAGCAAAATATATCAACATCTACAATACTAAATAAATAAAATACGAAAATATACTTCATGACGAATCTAATGATAAGGATCTGGTATTGTAGACATTGATATTTTTTTCTCTACAAACTTGGTTGAAGTTATAGAAGTACTTTTTGAAAAAATTAATACACCTTATATTTTGGAACGGAGGGCGTACTTGATAGTAGTTAACATATCATGGTGAATATTATTTTCCTAAGCATGCACATACATTTCTTTTCCACTCTTCAAGACAAATGTTTAGTTACTATTTATTGTCTGGATATGCAGTACAACTGACAGTTACCGTGCTTTGCTTCATGTCAAAGAGTTAAAACACAAAAGTGCAAAAGCCAAAAGTTTTTTGTTACCTCTTCGCGCGATAGTGACCTCTTGTACCTCTGCTCCTCGGACACTCTTTTCATGTAATTTAAAACTTTTTTAAATCCACTAACCTGTCATTTTAAAGGTAAAGTGAACATACATCTAAAGAAATAGGCTAAAGAGATAAAACACAAACAGCAAATATTACAAACAGAAATTGTAAGCAGAAGATATCCAGGTGAGCTCTTACACTACGAAGCTCAGATAATGTCTTCCACTGACAATGTAAGTAAGACTGCCCTTTCCATTTTATGTAGAACTCTACATCATCCCATTGTTGATCAAAATCTAATGGCATGCTCATAACAGTAGGTTGAGTCGATTGACCATTCCTCAGTGCATCCTCAGCGACACCCTTTGGCTGATACCAAATTACCCTTTCAATTGTTTCTCCATCTTCTTCATCTTGATCCTCCTTCAAGAGCTAGATACATTGGAAATATGTTAGTGATCTGAGATCAAAATTTATAAAGGTGCACACAGCATACATAAAATAGATTTATAAACAGTTAATGCCAACTAATAGTGGGGTAACCCTTAAGGAAGGACTGAAACAATAAGGATATTGCAAAAGTGAAGGCATTTTGTAGTCACCAACTACTCTACATATCGGTGACATACCGGTGAAATAAATAATTTGATACATAATTCAAACTGAACTCTAACCTTTTGTTGTTTAGTTGACTTCTCCTCACTATCGTCACTGTCACTTTCAGCATATGAGATATTTCTCTGTGTCCTCCTCCTCCCCGAAGTTCGGGATTCATTATGGGAACTGACATTTGAGAAAACATCATTATGGCCCACAGTTTTCAGATGCAACCTGACAGGTTTTTTCGGTCGATGACTAAAATCAGGACTGTTGGGTGCATCTGAGTCTTTTCCTGAAGAATATTCTTCGTCTGTGAAAGATACACCTCGTTTGCGTGGAGCCTGCATAGGAAGCTTTTTTCGCTGGGAAGTTTTAGTTCCTCCGACCTTAAGTCGCTTCGATTGCCTCCTACTATCAATAAAATCATCATCATCATCCGAGAGCTCAAGCTCATCATCTTCTTCTTCTTCGCCTGAGTTCTCACTGTCCACAAGCTTCTCCTGAAATTCGAGTTTCACAAGGTCAGCTTAAATAATAACGAACAAAAAGGTCATATAGCTAAACTGGAATACTAATAAAAGAACAGTGTGAAAGCTATCATGACCACAAACCACAAAAAAATCAGCATTACAGAAGAAGAAAATCTACACAGCTGTTGAATGAGTTCAAAATTTCCAACAAAAAACCCTAAAGACTAAACTGATTAAGAAAAGCATGACTAGAGGAGCAAGAATATGCATGTGTCCTCGTATGTTCACAGTACACAAGGAATATACACCCCAGAACATTGCTACAATGATGTGCTATTAGCCATAATGTCACCCAAGAAAATGCGAAGTACATGAACTGCAACCATGACATTCAACTACAGAAATGTATTGAATTGAACAACTCAAGGATTTGGTTAGAAGTTTAGGAATGAATGCATTAGTGCAGCTGCCACGGGCAACTGTCTTCTATTATTACTTTCTTTAAAAATATGGAAGACAAAAGCATATGCTTCTTCCAAGCTTCCGTGCATTGGCACCATATTTGGTTCTTGTTTATACCATAGACCCTGATTCACAATTCGCTTGGTTCGCGATTCTGGATTCGCTACATCTGCCGATCAGATTCAATGGAGGGTACACATCTCTAATTTGCGAATCGGAGAAGGGGTTCGTGAACCCGGCGATTATGATTTGCCACCTCTATTATACAGTGTATTTTTCTCTTTATGGGGATGTACGGACTAGGTGGGCCACATATCTAATTATACATCTGATCCATACGTAATAAAAGGAACAGCCCATTAGGCCCACCAGAGAATGGAAACCTAACCTGCTGGGTTCACATCCTGACGTCCTAGTCCTTGTGACCCCAGCCGCCACACACGCACATATCTTTCTTCTACCTCGCTTCAGGCACGCATCCTTCCTCTGTTCTAATGCTAGTCCGTCTCCACCTTAATACACGCCCCCCTCCCTGCTCTCTCCCGTGCCGCTCGTGCTCTGGTGGATGGAGGAGAGGAGCCTGCAGGCATGTATCTCCGCTGCAGAGGAGCTGCGACGGGCCGACAGCCATGTCTCCACCACCGTCGTCACCTGGATAGCCCTGGGAACAGAGGAGCTGCGGTAGCATCTAGCCCGTAATGGCTGCTGAATCGATGGGTACTTGAGATCCACGAATCGGGAGGAAACTTGATATCAGTTCTAGTTCGGCGAATCGGGCAGTGATTTCTGATCTGGATCGAACCCCGATCTGGATCTGGATCTGGATCGAAGTTCAAGGCCTCGCCGCGAATCCGGTAACTCTGGTTTAAACATGACTCTATTTACTGTAGTTCTTCTGTCTCCAAATTTCTCAAAGAATACTTATTTGATCTTCAGGTTATAATTTGGAGTACTTTTATGTATTTCCTCTTTTGAAGAATCGATCAATTTTGTGCAAGTTGGATCAGCTAGGGCACTCTTTTCACCATGCCAATTAAACAGATGCTGGTCAGTTCATCCTCACAAAATAAATTATGAACCATACAACTTAGAAGTTAGCGGCAGTGTCATGTAGTTCTAAAAAACATCGGCAACAAACTTCCACTGCACCAGCTAACCTAAACAATAACATGTAGCATAATGTGTAGACAATACAATAAATTGCTTAAGTTACACGTGCGATAATAAAAATTCCAGTTGGTAAATGACCTTAACAGCAGCCTTGTCGGTTTCACTGTCTGGCTCAAAATCCACATCATCTGGATCATCTTCTGCAAAAAAGGAAGAAACAAATTTTGAGTCAACAATGAGCTGGACCATCTTCTGCAAATGGAGAAAATTAGCAAATGCAACAGAAAATTTGGCTGAGAACAAGGCTGCACGTATAAATATTACCATCTGCGTCATCGTCATCATCGTCGTCATTGTCATTCTCATCATTATACGCATCGTCATCGTCGTCATAAGCACTGCCCTTTGTCGACTTCTTTTGTCTTGAGGGTACAGATTTTGATGCGACCCCAGAAGTGGAACAGCTTGGGTGGCTCATCCCACGACGATTCAATGAATCACTCTGCTCCTCTCTGTCCTGCTCATAATAGTCATCAGAAAGCATTTCCTCAGCGGGCACATCCCCGTGCCCTCTGTTTAGCTCATCATCCTCTCCACTACCATCCATGTCATCATGTGAGCTAGCCGCAGACCCGTCTTCCATTCCCCTATCACTATTTGACGGTTCTTCCCCTTCCGTGGATCTGCAGTCCTTCAAAAAGTTTGTACCCCATGGGCCAGAAGGGCCACCTACTCTCGGGGCATTCTGCCCTGATTTAATCTCAGAAGGGCTCAGACTTGACTGGCCAGCTTCGTATTGCTCCTCCTCACTGTGGTAGGCATCATCAGCCTTCTCATTCAAGTTCAACTGGCCCGAGTTCAAGTCGGCATCCCTATCCCTGACTGACTCATACGCGCCTTCGTCATCAGCCTTCTCGTTCAAGTTGTACCCCCCCGAATCAGCCCTGCTCCCAGAATTACTGAAGAATGCCATCACAATTTATGACAACACAACATGAAGAAACTGGGAACGCTTCAGCAGTCTATTGCTCCCTGCAGTTTATAAAATGAAGCTAATTTAGAACCTCAGTTGGGTAGCTCATGGCCAAAGTCTGATGCCCTAAACGAGCATCGGAACTCGGATGCTATTGTTTTAGTAAGCTTTTGCTAGGAGTTGGTCGTTTTGTAAGCACCAAATGAACCAAACTATGGCGGGGGATGAAACAAGTGTGCGGAGCTCTAATCGAAATCGAGCAGTGGAGCAGCGCAGCAAGGCGCTGAGCAGCCTCGAGCGCGCGAGCTTCGAATTGGATTCCGAAACCCTAAATCCCGACCGATTCGCGCGCCGCCCGATAGATCGGCGCCGGCGGCAGCCAGATCGAGCCGGCCACGGCGCGGATCGGGTGCGGGGCGCTCGAACCGGTGTGCGGGATGCGTGCCCACGCCTTATAACCAAAAAAAACTTGACAAATCCCCTCCAAAACCCGCGAGGGGCAGCGAGGAGACGCACCTCGTGCAGCGGCGGGCGAGGAGGAGGCCGCGCGCCGTGGACTTCCCGGCAGGACGCGGAGGTTTGGACCGCGAGGAGGCGGGGGGTGGCCCGACGGGGACGGTTATCGCCAGATGCGATCGCCGGCGCCGGCGGCCGCGCGGGGGGCGCGGCGGTCGGGCGGGGCAGCGGAAAACACCCGTGCGATTTATTCAAAAGTGGGAACACGGCGGATTGCTGGGGATTTTTTGCCGTATTTCGGTGATTTTTCCGGGGAGAAAATCGGATCGGAGGCGGGGGAGGTGGGGTGCTAGGCTGCGGCGATCACCGGAGAGGCGCGGGCGGCGAGGGGTCGCGCGGGCGCCGCGACGGCGGCGGCGGCGGCGCGGAGAGAGAGGGGGGTGGTTATCTATCACGAGACGGGGGTAAGGGAGATTAGAGGGGCAGATAAGTTTTTTCCTCTCTCTTCTCTCCTCTCTGCTGCGTTTGCGTTTTTGTTTGGGGTATTTCGGGCCTCCGGGGGCTCGTCGATGGCCGCCGTGCGTGGGGCCAATCGGGCAGCGACGCGTAGTCCGTAGGAGGGGTGATGGGGCCCAGGAGTGGTGGACCGCCTTGTCAGTGTCTGCGGGGGAGGCGGGATGCGCGTGTGTGTGGGGTTGCGTGTGTTAGTGCAGCGCTGCCGTCCGTGCGAACTGTTGATGGCCTTTCTGCGCCATGGCCCATGGGCACGGAGGGAGTTGGAAGGAGTTTTTCCTTGTTGGGTATGGGTAGGCATACGTGGATGTGCTAGGGCTTCCACTTATGTACCTAGGTCCTCCCCTACTTTTTTGTCCCCTAGGGTTTTCTAGGGTTTCACCATCCACCGGCGATTTCGCCGGAGTCCACCAAAATCCTCACGTTCGGCGAGAGTTCTCCCCGACGGGCAGGAGTCTTGTAGGTTAGGGGCGTTAGCTGGGCGTGTTGCATGGGAGAACCACCGCTCCTTGATGGTGGAGGTGGAGGTGGTAGACGGAAGGAGGTAGAAGCGGGTGAACTAGGGAAGGAAGCGGATGGAGATGCAGGAAAGACATCGGCAGCAGATCATGGGAAGGGAGTGTCGGGTGAAGGAGAAGGAAGTGGAGGCGAGGGTCGTAAGGAAGAGGAATGGGCGGATCATGCATGGGGCCGATCCCAAACCTTGAAGACGAATTTGAGGGCCTCAACTTGTACTCGGAAGAAGGGGCAAACTTTGATTTAAGAGGAACTTGGTGAAAGAAGTCAGATGGCTGGCAATCTTTAGGGCCCATACCACCTGCTTGTTCAGACACTCCGTGTTGTTCAACAGATGTGTACGCCCTGGTCGTCGGCCTGGCAGATCGCATTTAGAACAACGGGTGCAATTTGTTCATAGTTCAGTTTAGATGTTTGGGGGGATTGGAAGAGGGTGATTGATGGCGGTTTGTGGTAATTCAATAGTGCGATGGTTTTAGCAATGTCAATGATTATAAGATAGACCAAATTCCATTTTGGGCTAGAGTCTAAGGATGTTCCCGGTGGTTTGATGAGGAAGAAAGAGCTAACGGATAGAGTAACGAGGAAAGTGGGGGAACCTCCAATTACCATTGAGTTGATGAGGGTATCATCAACACCTCGAAATATTTGAGGGCAAGAGTTTTTCTGGATGTTCAAGTTCCTTTGGTTAGATTTGTGCTTATAGCCTTAGAGGGGAAGAAAAAAGTATTCGGTGTTCTATGAAAAAACTTTCAAACTTTTGCTATTTTTGTGGCCTAATGGGACATGTGGTTGAAGAGTGTGGAGATGGAATTCATGATCCAAGTAAATTTGAATGGGGTGTGTGGCTAATGTGAAGTTTTATGGTCTGGCAATGGGGCAGAATCAAGGAAGGGCGGAGGTGAGAGAGGCAGCCAAAGTGCAAGTGGCAGAGGAGGAAGGGGGAGGAGAAGGTGCGTGAAACCCAAATGATGTTGATCCAAACACAAACAATACGAATAACTCGGATTTCTTGCACGGGACGCCCGATCAGGAAGTGATATTATACCGAGGGGTCCACAAAAGCGTTAGCAAGATGGTACTGTTAATTCTTGGGGCAGTTGGTTGTTCCTCTAGGTACTATTTCAGGTAAGGTACTGCAGATTGAGGGTCTCATTCAGTTTTACCAGATGCCAATGTCACAACCATACTAAGGAAGGAGTCGATAGTAAAGGGAAGGAGACAGGGGGAGGAGAAAGGGGAGATGCTAACGAGCTTACAAAGGAGCGAGCTCCCGGGAGGAGGGCCGCCAAGGCCAATGGGAATATTATGATGGAACTATCGCGAGATTGGCGATCCCGGGACGATTCATGAGCTCCAGGAGCTCATTCGGCATGTTTAGACAAAGTGTGGAGGGCTTGACGGTGATGTTGGGCTTTGAAGGTGGCTTTGTTGTAGCGAATGGTAGAAGGAGGGGTATTGGAGTGTTTTTAGCGGCATGGTTTAAAAAAATTGTGTGAAGAATTTTTCTCGGTACCACATTGATGCTAGCGGGAACGGGGAAGGAACACTGGAGGTTGACTTTGTTTTTATGGGGAGGCAAAAACTTGGGACGTTATGACAAGATTGATGGGAGAATCAACTTTGTCGTGGGTATGTATAGGAGACTTTAGTGGGGTTATGCGCCGAGAGAAGCAAATGGAACCAAATGAGAGGGATGTTGCGCAAATGACAAGCTTCCGAGAAGTGGTAGATATATGTGGTTTAAATGATATTGGTTGTAATGGGCTAGATTGAACCTTTGAAAAAAAGATCAACCTATACTAACTAAAGGGAGTTGGTCATCGTACATTCACCTCCACCCCTCCACCTCCCTCTGACCCTATCCCCTCCCTCTTTTAATCACTGGCCAAACACACGCATAGCCATACATACCAAACCTACCAAATCAGTTGCCAAAATAACATGCTCAACCGTACATAGCACGTTCATACCTACCAAATCTACCAAATCAATCAGTTGCCAAAATATTTTATAATAAATTAACGTAAAACCTTCATGCACGCATCACTACACGTTGACAAAAAAAAGAAGATCACCCGAAACAAGATCTTGCCCGTATTTTGTTCTTATGAAGTTGTGCCATGTAATTGGAATTCCAACTTACGTGCTTTGCACGTACCGGAGTACTTACCTATAGTAGAGTATTAGTTGTACTAGTAGAGTAGGAGGAGTAGTACACTAGTAGTACAAACATTTACGGAGTGCTCTTACTCTATTAACACGAGTCCCATCTGACAACAATTTTCTTGGCGTCCGTGCTACAACTAGTTCTTCTCCCTTCTCGTCTATATCTTATAATTCTAACTCAACCGACGTGCGGCGACCGGGATGGAGATTTGTTGATAGTCGGTTTGCTCAACTATGGTCTCACATGACAGTGAAAATGCTAGACAACACACGTTCGCTAGCTCGAGCGTCGTACAGACCGACCGTGGAGTACTCCCGGCCGTGTGGGGGTGCGGTGCTAACACGACAAACTTTTTCTTTTGAACTTGTATAAATTGTAACATTTGGTTCTGCTCCTTGGCGCGATTGATAGATAAAAATATTTTAGAGTTGCCGCGATCGATAGATTAAAAATGCTAGGGCGAGGCTTTTCCCGCGCGATAAGCGAGGAGTTTGCCAGTTTGGTGCATCATCGGTTTGCTCACATCAGTACCACATGTAAGTGATCTATGTCAAGCCAATGCGCGTTGACCGAGGGGCCGAAACGACCGTGTGGGGTGCGACGCGAACGGGACAGACGTGTTGTACGTGTTTCAGTTTCTTGTTTTGAACTTGTGAAGTGTAACACTTAGTTTTTAATTTATAAGTTTAGTCGTCGCGCCCATATATACTCCCCCATTTTCTAAATATAAGCTTTTTTAGATATTTTAATATGAACTACATACGAATATATGTAGACATATTTTGAAGTGTAAATTCAACCATTTTGCTCTATATGTAGTCAGTATTGGAATCTCTAAAAAGACTTATATTTAAGAATGAAGAAGTAGTTTGGTAGGTTGGGTCATGCATGCATCGTACGTAAATTACGAAGTTGATGCAAAAGGTAAGTACAACATCTGTCCTGGTTTGTTGGTCCCTTTGTGCTAAATTTTGATCATAGATTTAATTAACAAAATATTAATGAATGTCATCAAAAATTATATCGTTGGATTCGTATTTGAACATAGTTTTCAATGATATTATTTTTGTGACATGCATTAACATATTGTTAGTTAAATCTAAAGTCAAATTTTGGTACAAAACACGAAGGTGACCAGTAAACCAGGACAGAGTGATACATATAATTGACGCCAAATGTGAGCAAAGGATCAAACATGTCTTTAACGGCTAGAATAATAATGAGATAAAGTAACAGTTAAGGCCAGGACGACGCGATCCAGTGGTGCTTACAGGAGGCAAAAAGAAAGATGCATCAATCGACTACCTCCTCCTTCTCGACTCGGTGCGCCGGGCCGCCGACCGCCGACTGAGGAGCAACAGCTTTTGTGGCGAGGTCAACGTGCTTGTAAATAAAGGCATCCAAGGCTTCTAGCCGGTCAAAGAAGGCCAATGGCCTAGCGTCGTTCCTGGCCCTGTAGTGGCCTATGTAGACGATTCCCTTGTAGACATGGATGTGTAGGTCAACGGTTTCTTGCCGGGCGAGGCACTGCGCGGCTAGCACGACCTCGAGGTGGACATTCTTCGTCGCGACATCGAGCAGTTGCAGGGCCACTAGTGCGTGAAAGAGATTGTCACCATGGAGGCCGATGAGGGTGGTAGGCAACGAGGAGCCTAGGCACGCGGGCTATAGGAATATGACAAGGTCATCCGTGCGCTTGACGACGGTGAGCCTGCGGATGGAGCGGACGATCATCTCGTCCATGTGAGAGGTGAAGCCAACGCCGACAAGGGCTATGACGCCGGCGGTCACCAGAACTGTCTGGAGATGCTCCTCGATCAGTGTCAGGCCGTAGGCCGGCATCATGGATCGTTTGCCACAGTCGCTTGCCGCTCACATGCATCGCCTTCATGGGTGGGTCTGGCTTCTGGTCACTTGACCTTAGGATTGGAGTGGGCAGTGTTGCGCTTAGTCTAGGTGCATATGATTTGGTAGATGGATTGGAGTGGAGGGGAGCCTTTATATGAGAGTGCAAACTGCGTTGCATTTATATCATGCTGGCTCCATGCAGCTTCTCCCATTACTTCCCTCTGCATGCTAATTGAAGGAGGATGCATCATTGACCGCTCAACGTTTCGGGAACTGCTACCCTCTCCATCATTTGCATTCAAGGCGTATCTATGTAATGCGTGTGAAAAAGAGACTAGTCAATAGTTCGCCACGAGCCTATTCCCATCGTTCGCCCCAATAACCGTAAGATCTGCATCTCGCGGTGGCAGTTATTGGACGCAAACAACGGTTAAAAAGAAATGCCATGGCATTTCACAAAATTGCCACACCACGCCCCTCACCCTACACATGAAACTGCCACATGAATGTTCGTAAGTGCCATGTTCAGCTCCTTGGAGTAATCTTATTAAAAAGGCCGGGCTTTTGGCGCACGATAGACGAGGGGAGCTTGGCCTCTTGGTTTGCTACTGTTCACATGTGGTCGCACATGTCAGTGATGTAACAAGTCGATGGGCGTCCCTTCGGTGAGCGGCGGGCCAGACCGAGCGTGTGTTTGTGTGAAGCGAACGTGACATGATGTTAGTTTACCACCTAACTTATAACTTGTAAAGTGTAACACTTGGTTTGGCTCCTTGACGAGATCGGTCGATAGAAATCCCGATTAGAAAGGCGAGGGCGGATATTTTCCCGCGCGGGAGGCGTGGGAGTTTTTTTTGCATTGTTTTGATTTCTCACCACATGTGTTACGTGGTTGGTAGGCGTGGGAGTTTGTCCTACGATGTGCATACGTTTGTTCGAGGCGTATGTGGGCCTACGTTGTCGAAGGCATACGTGGAGGAGTCGGACGCCTGCAAGCTCTCAGAGCAAGGTTAACGGAGGATCCTGTTGCTGGCTATTTCTATAAATTAGTTTTGAAATTCTCAATCGTTCACGTGTGACATGCTATCAGTCGTTCATTAATGTTGATCCAATGGTCTAGGTGGTTGGGATTCGCATCTACAGTAACCTAATTGTACCCAGTTGTGTCTACATTCTTCTGGAACCAGCAGCACATCAATGTGATCAACCCACACAAGAAGCCCACAAAACACCTCCACATGTGCCATGTGGCCTCATGGGTGCCCCTACATCATTCTAATCGTAAAAATATTGACTGGTGTCGGTGTCAAAAACGGCGGATCTCGGGTAGGGGGTCCCGAACTGTGCGTCTAGGCGGATGGTAACAAGAGACAAGGGACACGATGTTTTTACCCAGGTTCGGGCCCTCTCGATGGAGGTAAAACCCTACTCCTGCTTGATTAATATTGATGATATGGGTAGTACAAGAGTAGATTTACCACGAGATCAGAGAGGCTAAACCCTAGAAGCTAGCCTATGGTATGAATGTTGTTTGTCCTACGGACTAAAACCCTCTGGTTTAAATAGACACCGGAGAGGGTTAGGGTTACATAGAGTCGGTTACAATGGGAGGAGATCTATATATCCGTATCGCCAAGCTTGCCTTCCACGCCAAGGAAAGTCCCATCCGGACACGGGACGAAGTCTTCAATTTTGTATCTACATAGTCCAGGAGTCCGCCCAAAGGTCATAGTCCGGCTATCCGGACACCCCCTAATCCAGGACTCCCCCAGTAGCCCCTGAACCAGGCTTCAATGACGACGAGTCCGGTGCGCATATTGTCTTCGGCATTGCAAGGCGGGTTCCTCCTCCGAATTCTTCATAGAAGACTTTGAACACAAGGATAGTGTCCAGCTCTGCAAAATAAGTTCCACATACCACCGTAGAGAGAATACTATTTACACAAACTCAATCTGACGATTCCGTATTCATGCGTGACATCACACCACGCCAAGCCTTTATTCGAATCGTTTTCTTGTCCCACCTTAGCGCGTTTAGCGGGCGGTTTCCTTGGCATGTCTTGTCAAAGCGGAGATCGTGTCCCTTATTCCGGATTCTCATCAATACGGGCGTGGGTAACCCAACCGCGCCATTGATTCTGACGCTTGGGAGATAAGCGAGTTTTATCGGGCGGTGGGGACGCATAGCTTTGTCCGTCCATATAAGGGATAAGGATCCACTTTTTCACACACGCCTTCTTCCTCCTTTGCTTACCCATTTCCAAGACTCGAGCTCTAGCGCCCAAGTCCGCACATCCCACCTCAACCTTCTCCAACTATGTCCGGAGCGGGAGGCAAGTGGATGGCCTCCTCCGTCATGGAGGGCACATCAAAAAAAGCGGAAGGCGGATGCTTGTCCGAGGACATCGCGCATCGGCTCCCGACAAGGGCAGCTCATCCCCACCCCTGGCCCCATGAGAGGTGGTGTTCCTCCCCACTTCCTCCATGGACTAGGGTTTCCACTTCACCCATTTGTCCGGGGCTCATGTTCTACTACGGCCTAGATTTCCACGATCGGCCCCAATTTCATCCTCAACATCTTGGCGTTCATCATCGTGTGTGAGGCCTTCCTCGCATCCAGCCCCACTTCGACTTATGGTGAAGACCTTCAATGTCAAGCCGAAGGTAGTGGGCGGCCGCCAAGCAGTGCGGAGGTGCCATGGTGGGCAAGATGGCCAACGTCCTATGGCTCGAGGGCTCCTTTGTGGAGACCATAAAGGGGTGGCAATCAGAGTGGTTCTACATCACCGAGCTGCGCGACTCTAAATGGGCAGCGGCCCCCGAATTCCGATCTGGCTTCCCTACACGGCTCACCTCATGGAAAGAGACGGGCTGGCGTGGGGTAATTCGGAAGAGTGACCGGACTCCAAACCTGCGTCCAAAACACGGTGGACAAGAAGCTCAAGCTTGTCAACGTTGTCGAGTTATGCTCATCCGCACGGATACTCCCATGCCAACAACGGGCCTTCAACTTGTGGGAGTTTGATCCGGCACAACAATGAACAGCCGGCTCTTGACACTACGTGCGAAGATGCAGGAAGGTGTTGTTCAAGGGCGCCGAGGCTCCGCATCCGCTCATCAAGATCGCGGATTCAGCTCATGACATCAAGCCAGCGAGGTAAGCTATTTTACCCTTCTGAGACTCTTTTTCATAGTTTGACTCTATGCGGGATCTAAAACTCCCTCACCTTTGACAGGATGGCGGAAGGCGTCCGGACAGGTTGACCGTCCGGCTCCTTGCCGAAGACCCACGGACGCCGATTAGCAGGGCTCTGGTTCCGCACCTTACGTGGTGCCGAGAAGAAGAAAGAAGAAGGCCACGGGAACTCGAAGGAGTTCTCGGCGCCAGGTGTTGTCGGACTCATCGTCCGATGACTCCGAGGCGGACTCCTCCCGCAAAGACGGGGAGGAGGAAAAAGAGGCCTCTTCCCCAGCGGGGGGAGAGAAAAAAAGGAAGGCCGCCCCAACTGGGGAGGCCGGAGGGTCCAAGAAGGGAAGGACCCTTCCTCCGGACTACACCACCAAGGCCGACGACGGCGAAGAGGAGTGGCCACCGAGGACCAAGCCCCTGGCGAAATCGTAAGTGTCCGGACACCAGAATAACTCATGGCGTTTCGTTTGTCGCACAATATCTTCTAACGCCGAATATAATCATGCAGCCCGCCCAAGGACGGGCTCGACGCTTCGATGAGCGGCTCCCTGGATTCGTCGGATGTGAATAGCACCTCAGTTTCGGCCGCCTCCTCTCCTCGTGCCGCGGATGACGCTGAGGTGGAATCCCCCAAGGGGCCTAGCCAGGAGGAGGTGGTCCAGGAGGCGCCGCAAGGCAGCCTCTCGGACTCCAGGCGCAAAGGGGATAAAACCCCAGAGGGCTCTAAGTCCGGCCCTGGGCTGGACTCCGCACCGGAACCTTCAGTGGTTCCGGAGTCCGGCAGGCGGCCCCTTCGTAAGAAGGGCAAGACTGCGACGCCGATGACCTCCGTCCAGCCGGAGGCACCAGATAATTTGATGGAGGCGCTTAACGGCGCTTCCGTCGACGAGGAGCACCGCACTATTATGAGTGTGATGATCCAGAAAGTTCAGTCTGCCAAGAGCGGACTGACTGAAGCCTGTGCCAGCCTTCTAACAGGCTTTGAGGTATGTATTTAAGATATATAAAAATATTACCGCATAGACGGTAGCCCTGATGCTCGGTTTGGTGTTCGGAAAGAAAAAGCTGAACGAGGATCTAAAAGATATCGTGGGAGTTTAACATAAGTATGTCAATATGGGAATGCAGGCTGCTTGCTGCTGACCTCTCTTACCTTGACTGCGGAGGTTGATGCATTGAAGCGAGCCTCGGCGGTCCGAGAACGAGCTCGGCCTTGCCAAAAAGCAGCTCGAGGACAAGGAAGGTAAGTAATACCTTATGGGAGTATTTAAAAGATGTGGTTGCAAAAATGACAGGAATAACGTGAATCTGCGGGGCCACGAACGAGGTGGCGACCACAAGGAAGCGGTGTCAAGGCCGAAGCAATGCGGCGCGGAGCGGACCGAGCGAGAGAAGCAGGAGGCGCGGTGGCGGAGGTGCGGCAAGAGCTCCGTGCTCTCGTGGAAAAACATGAGAGTTTGGGCGTGACTCAAAGACTCGAGAGTCCGAACTCGCCTCGGCCCTTGAGGCGCCAAAGCCGCTAAGGCGAAGCCCAAAAAGCCCTCCAGAAATTGAGGCGATGAAGAAGATAGCGGCGGGTAAGGCATTCTTTATGCAAAGCAAGCATGTGAAAGTGAACTATCTCATTACTTACCCGAATCCGGAGCTCTCCGGAGCATTCGCAGATCTGCCCATGATGTGTCCGATCTTTGCGCATTCTATCGAGCCGAGGAGGAAGCTCGGCGGAGAAGGTGTTCGGTCTCAATACGCTGAATCCGGACACCCGATGCCCTTAGCGACCAGTTGAAGCAGTGGTCGATCTCCATAAGGTGGCGAACAGGCCATGAAGGGCCTCATAGTTGGTGTGGCCTAAGGAAGCCATGCACAGGAGCTACTTGGCCGGTGAGGCGGTGGTGGGCGCATGTCCATGGGTTGAAGTCGTCAGCGCTCCGTCTGCATCGAAGGTGCCGTGGGGCCTTGCCCGTGCTAAGGTGCCTGGGGCAAGATGGACGCCGAGAAGCTTGTGACAGACGGACCACCACCGGCAAGGAGCATCGCAAGCCTGAAATGTATTATGAGGCGTCTGAAGGGTGCCCGCTTTATAGCGGTGAATGCTCCAAAGATGTAATTTTTGAGTAGACTCGCATTTGTTATCATGTCTGCTGAAAACTTGTTCATATCGCTAAGCAACACTTTTGAATTTAAAATATTACCTTACATGCGGTCGTGTATTAAATTTGAGAGATGGCGAGTTGTCGGCTTCAGCCCCATGCCACGAGTCTTTGGGGTGTTCGGGATAAACTTGAGCGCTCTTGTTCCCATTCTTGGGTCCTTGAGGATGCGCTCAACGCAACGAACAAGGCAACCGGACTATACTTGAACACTCTCCTTAGCCATAGAATTCTATAATTTTAAATTTCGTGAAGCCCCAGTATTCGGAAGATCGATTTGGGCGCTATCACGCCTAGGCCGGACAATGCCGACTCCTCGCTCTAAGCGGCATAAGTCTTTAGGGAATCGAAAACCTCTCGAACAGTGACCGGTTCTCGCCCTATCATGACGGTCAGTTTTAGCTTTCTCCCGAGGTGCTTAACCCAGCTCAACAAGGGCACAATCGCAGTGGTTCTCCCAGCGCTACCTTAGCCGATATAACGGAACATAAGGTACCAAAACATGGGAGCCGCAAAAACCAACTATTGACCCAAGACATGATTGAACCGATGCATATAATGCTATAAGTTCGGGTGCCGCACTTGTGAAAGTGTTCGGACTTATCACACCATATTGTGGGGTACTTAAGCCCTGGTGTATTTCCGTACCAAAGTGTACGGTTGCACAATGTCATAATCGAAAACATATATATAGAAAAGGAATTCAATAATAGGCGAAGCTATGTATTGTTTATTCAAAAGGGCTGCGATGAAGCGAGCGATACAAATAGTCACGATAAGCAAGGGACGGACTTTTAACATGTCCCCTCCGAGAGTAAGTGCGGGATGGTATGTAAAAGCAGGTATCTTGCTCGTAATAGAGACCATCTAGACACTCGACGTAGCTTTCTGCTTCCCTCGCTGTTGCATCGTGTGTTCGACGATTCTACAGCCGGACAGGGCTTCGTGAGAACGGAGTCCTGAAAGTAAAAAAGAAAGAAGAAAAGAAAAGAATGACACAATCGGGAGCCCCTGGTGTGGTTGAGCCGCATTATGGGCATGCCGTGGTCGTGCCCTCCCCTATGCCCATGGTATTTCGGGCGTAATTATGTATGCAGCGTAATCTGGTTCGCAATTTCGCGAGGGCTGGGGTTTGGGCCGCATTGCTATGCGTGCTCGGAACATGCCAGGCGGTCTTGTTGTAGGTTACTCCGGGCGCGCTTGACGGTGTCCGACGTTTAATAGACGGACTCGAGAATTGCCTTAAGAGGCTGCTTTGTACTTCCGCCGCGAGGGCCGCCGTATGCTCCTCCGTTCGGAGAGAGCGTTCGGTGTTTCCATTGACCGTAATGACTCCTCGAGGACCTGGCATCTTGAGCTTGAGATATGCGTAGTGCGACACCGCATTGAACTTTGCAAATGCGGTTCGTCCGAGCAGTGCGTGATAGCCGCTGCGGAACGGGACTATGTCGAAGATTAACTCCTCGCTTCGGAAGTTATCCGGGGATCCGAAGACCACTTCAAGTGTAACTGAGCTTGTACAGTTGGCCTCTACACCTGGTATGACGCCTTTAAAGGTCGTCTTCGTGGGTTTAATCCTTGATGGGTCTATGCCCATTTTGCGCACTTTATCCTGATAAAGCAGGTTCAGGCTGTTACCGCCGTCCATTAGGACTCTAGTGAGGTGAAATCCGTCAATGATTGGGTCTAGAACCAATGCGGAGAATCCGCCATGGCGGATGCTAGTGGGGTGATCCCTTCGATCAAAAGTGATCGGGCAGGAAGACCACGGGTTGAACTTTGGGGCGACTGGCTCCATTGCATATACGTCCCTTAGTGCACGCTTCCGCTCCCTTTTGGGTATGTGGGTTGCGTATATCATGTTCACCGTCCGCATTTGTGGGGGGAAGCCCTTCTGTCCTCTATTATTCGGCGGCCGGGGCTCCTCCTCGTCATCGCTATGTAGCCCCTTGTCATTGTTTTCGGCATTTAACTAGCCTGCCTGCTTGAACACCCAACAATCCCTGTTGGTGTGGTTGGCTGGTTTTTCGGGGGTGCCGTGTATCTGGCACGAGCGATCGAGTATTTGTTCCAAATTGGACGGGCCCGGAGTATTTCTTTTAAATGGCTTTTTCCGCTGACCGGGTTTAGAGCCTCTGAATCCGGCATTGACTGTCGTATCCTCAGCATTATCGCTGTTAATCGCGGCGCTTGTGCTTGTTGCGACGCGACCGCCATTCTTGTCCTTGGTATCCAATTACCGTGGCTCTTGGTCATGTTGTTACTACGAGCTAGCCAGCTGTCCTCTCCGCATAAAAGCGGGTCATGAGTGTTGTGAGGGCTGCCATGGATTTGGCTTTTCCTGTCCTAGGTGCCGGCAAGCCACTCGTCGCGGATGTTGTGTTTGAAGGCTGCAAGGGCCTCGCATCCGGACGATCGACAATTTGATTTTTCTTGGTTAGGAACCATGTCCGGTTGTCCGCCAATTCCTCTGGCTGCTGAATTATGTGGCTTAGGTCATCGGTGTCGGTGGTGCACATATGTGCCACAGAAATTGTCGAGGAATGCAGCTTCTAGGTCTTCCCAACAACCAATTGACTCTGGCGGCAAGCTGTTAAGACAATGTCGGGCTGGTCCTTTAAGCTTGAGTGGGAGATATTTGATGGCGTGTAGATCATCACCAAGGCCATGTGGATGTGAAGGAGATAGTCCTCGATCCAAACCGCAGGATCTGTTGTGCCATCATATGATTCAATGTTTGCGGGTTTGAAACCCTCGTGGATTTGATGATCCATCACTTCATCTGTGAAGCATAGTGGGTGTCTGACGCCTCAGATTGGGCTATATCACGGCGCAGCTCAAATGAGCTTTGTCTCTCGTGTTCGCCCGGCGGAGTTGCCATATCCAAATGTGATGATTATCTTCATGTGTCGTAGGCGCCCACGCGATCCGTAGATCGATCTTGTTTGCCTTGCCTTGTCCTCCAATATATCTCGCAGTCTGGCGCATTTCCCAGCGCTTGGTATTTTTGGCGGCGTCGGGTGCGGCTTGAGTTGAGGGCCGAGAGGCCTCTCTGTCATGCCACGAGGTGGCCGGTCACCGTATCATCTTGCCGGTGATGTAGGTTTGGGTGCTTCCTCCTCTAACCGGGTAGCAGCTGCGTTTTGGTAGCTCTTGGAGGGCGCTCGAGTTCAAACTCTTGACCGCAAGGACTTCATCCATCTATCATCTAGCAAGTCTTGGTCAGCTCTAAGTTGTTGCTTGCTTTTCTTGAGGCTGCTTGCCGTGGCCATAAGCCTGCGTTTGAAACGCTCTTGTTCGACGGGATCCTCGGGCACATTTAATTCGCTCGTCGTCGAGGCTTGCCTCATCTTGGAGGGAGGCATGTAATTATCATCCTCTACCTCTCTTTCGCCGCTCTCTCATGAGGGCTGGCTTCTCCATCCTCCCGCGCCAATCCTGCTTTGGAGGGGTTGTCTTCGGCCTTGTCCGGGTGTTATTGTCTCCGTCTTGGAATCACCGCTTTTTTGTGGCGGATTTAGAGCGGCGCTTGGACGCCAAAGGCTTAGACTGCTTTCTTGGAGGGTCATCCTTCATTGTTCCATCGCCATTCCCATCTTTTGGGATGTCCACCATGTATATGTCGTATGACGAGGTGGCCTTCCAGCGCCTCGTGGCGCTGGTTCTTAATCGTCTCTGCATCGTCGTCCATACCGTCGATGTCTTGAGTCAAGTCGAGCATGTCGGTTAAATCATCGGCGGTGGCTACGAAGTTGGTGGTGGGTGGGCTTTGAATTTCTTCGTCGTCGCATCCCAACCTTCCCGACCATAATCCGCCAGGCTCTCCGATAAAGAGAGAGACTTTAGTGAATTGAGGATGTCGCCAAAGGCGAAAAGTCTTTGAAAAGATGTCATGGCGAGTGAATTCCATGATCGGCGCCTAATCGGATTCGATTGGCGAAGCGCAAGGCTCGAGTCCGGGAGGCGTCCCGCACCTTGGAGTCACGAGCCCAAAGGGCGGGTAGGTGTACGGCTCAATCATCGTAGAGATCGCAGCCCCGAGGCGGTGTCCAGCCACCCGTCCTCAATCGGTGCGATCGGCTCCGAGCTAAAGGTCGGGCGGACATCGGTGCGACCTCCAGGACACTTGTCGGCGGCAGAGCTAGATCATGCCCTCGTGATGGGCGGTGGCGCTTGGTTGTGGCTCGAACCCGTCGAAGATCAAGTCTCCGCGGACGTCGGTGTGTAGTTCAAACTTCCAAATCGACTGATGGCGGGGCGTAGCTTTCAATCTGCTCCGGATGGCCAAGCGATTGGCCCGCAATGCAAAGCCGCCGAATCTGAAGATCTGTCCGGGAGAAAAGTCTCACCGGACCGCATCGTTGTTGACGATCGGAGGAGCCACCGGGCCTAAGGATGGCGACACGGAGGAACTCTCAATGAAAGCACCAATGTCGGTGTCAAAACCGCGGATCTCGGTAGGGGTCCCGACTGCGCTCTGTGGATGGTAACAGGAGACAAGGGACACGATGTTTTACCTGTTGGGCCCTCTCGATGGAGGTAAAACCCTACTCCCGCTTGATTAATATTGATGATATGGGTAGTACAAGAGTAGATCTACCACGAGATCAGAGAGGCTAAACCCTAGAAGCTAGCCTATGGTATGATATTTGTTCGTCCTACGGACTAAAACCCTCCGGTTTATATAGGCATCGAAGAGTGTTAGGGTTACACAGAGTCGGTTACAATGGTAGGAGATCTATATATCCGTATCGCCAAGCTTGCCTTCCACGCCAAGGAAAGTCCCATCCAGACACGGGACGAAGTCTTCAATCTTGTATCTTCATAGTCCAGGAGTCCGACCAAAGGTCATAGTCCGGCTATCCGGACACCCCCTAATCCAGGACTCCCTCAACTGGAAAAAGAGAGACATCACCAGAAACAAGATCTTGCTCGTATTTTTCTGCGAAGTAGTGTCGTGTAATTGGAATTCCAACTTACATGCTTTGGACGTACCGAAAGTACGAGTGCCACATCATCTAAAGCCTTTCTACACGCGTCAAACTTATCACAGCTCACGGGGTTTGCAGCCAGACCATCAATGTTCGAGTCTCGACTTGAGCGCTTGGTGCTCACGGGGTTTTGTTCTTAAAAAAATGCCAACAGGCTAGTCTAGCCCGGGTTGGTTTTGCTTTTATCACGCGGGCGACCTTTTCTTATGGAAACGTGCTCCCCCGTGTACCCGCGCATGTGTATGAGAAAAGGAGTATGTGCATGCACCTCTTCTCTTCGTACATGTACTCCACACCTAATATTGGATCACAACAAATACCATAAAGGGTTCAACCATATCCTCAAGAGCTAGTACAACTACTCAATCGGACACATGAAGGCTAGGGACAAGTTACAAGCCGGCATCAAGCCGGTGAAGGGAGAAGGCATAGCGGTGATGGCGGCGGCGTGGTGGTGATGATGATGATGGTGATGGAGATGGGGGCGCCACCGGTGGTGGCGGCGCCGGTGCAAGGGCACCGGCCCGAAGGCTGGTGCTCATGGTGGTGGTGCCTCCTCCTTCCTTCCTTGACATTGTCGCTCCTTCTCTTGATGGTGGAGCGGCAACGGAGATGAGATGGATGTGTTCTTGGTGAATTGTGTGGTGTATGCGGCAGCTAGGGTTGAGGGAGACATATATAGAGAGCCTCCCTAGCCTCCTCTCTTGATGGGCTTCACCCAAGGGCTCTCAATGAGCCAAATTCTTTTATCAATCTCTTGTTTATGAGCCAAGGTTCTCGTGGGATCGAACGGGGACGAAATAGGTGAAGCATTCCATATGGAAGGGGAACTTTTGGAGCTGTGTGCACGTCAAATGACTGCTGAAACGACCGCATGCGGTCGTTCGGAACGCCATCTTTCAATCTGTCCTCCTCCAGTAAAAAGGTCACCAAAATATTCATATGAACTCAAAATTTGACGTTCTTGGGCTCGTTAGATTCATACGAACAACACTGATCCATTTATGGTTTTAGATCTTGATTTGTAGGACTTTGAAAAAATGACTTTTTCCAACCTTCGAAATGGCTAAGTCTGACCCCTGAATGACTTTGCATCAATCCCATGCTTGGTCCTTTCATCGTGCTTGGTCCTAGGTTGCTCCAAAACACCTATAGACACAAGAAAACAAAGAAAACTAATAAAAATAAATAAAATACTAAATGTGCAATGCTCACAATGATTAGTGTAAATACCGGTAATCATGCATAATGGACAACTATTTAGTTCAATGGGACATGATATATAAAGATAACATGCAACAAATGAGCTCTAAAAATGCGTAAAATATAGAGTCATCAACCTCCCCACGCTTAAACCTTACTCGTCCTCGAGTAAGAAGGTTGAGTACAAACAATCGTACCAACTCTAAAGCATACATTAAACCAAACCGAAAAGTGATATCCATGTTCATCGTGCAAGTATGCAAAAGTCAACCAGCAAGGGAGTAACACAAGCTATCCTCTTAGTTCCATTGCCTTGGAGGTTGAGAAATAGGAAAATATTTTTGGAGCCCAAATTCCCATTGCCAACGGTTTAGACAGGAGGTCAATATTATGTTAGGAACACATCAATGACAACCATAGACAAAAAAATATTGCATCACTGATCGCTTCAAAACTCCAACCTGAGGCATACCAGGTACAATAGCAAGATCATATGTCCGTGTTATTCAACCGCTCAACTACCTATGCAACACTGAGCGCAAGCCTATCCCTCGCACTTAAGGGAATAATAAAAAAATGGTTGGGGTTTTGAGAAGTCAAAAACAAAGAAAGTATTGCATCAACGCAGCTGACCACCGGGCAATGGAGAAGGCCGTATGATCGATGTTAATGTAAGGAGTAGTGATCGCCATGCAACTAGGATGCACATAGAGCTATGAATATGTGAAAGCTCTCCTACGGACTAAGTGGGGGTGCATCCAACTTGCTTGATCATGAAGACCTCAAGCTTTTGAGGATGCTCGTCATCGGAATATACAAGTCAAGTTCTATAGTGTGAGTTCCCCACTAGTATGAAACATATGAAGCTCATGAAACTTTCTGCTTGACAATGCATGATGTGGTGCTACCTTGAAGCACGTGTGGTATACTAACACTAGTGCAGAGACCTACTATGCAAATGGTTTTTAACCCCTTTCCGCGACGGCGTTTGGAACTGTCGCCAAGTGAGTGTGGGCAATAGGGGGTCCTTCCCACATGACCCAGAAACCGCTGGGGATAGGCCTTCCTGGCACACAGGCTGGGGCAAAATGAGCTTCTGTGCGATCTGGCGAGGCATCGAAACCCAATCGTTTCCGTTCATATGTACATTCCACACGGCGAATCCCAGAAAAACATTTCCATTCGTATGTATATCACACACAGTTTTTTGTGTGAAAACGTTTGTGCAAGGTGGCCTAATGCAAACAGTTCTCTGCCGGAAGCTTTGTGTGATTGTTAGTTGATCGAACTGTTGGAAATATGCCCTAGAGGCAATAATAAAATGGTTATTATTTTATTTCCTTGGTCATGATAATTGTGTATTATTCATGCTATAATTGTATTAACCGGAAACCGTAATACATGTGTGAATACATAGACCACAACATGTCCCTAGTTAGCCTCTAGTCGACTAGCTCGTTGATCAATAGATGGTTACGATTTCCTGACCATGGACATTGGATGTCGTTGGTAACGGGATCACATCATTAGGAGAATGATGTGATGGACAAGACCCAATCCTAAGCATAGCACAAGATCGTGTAGTTCGTTTGCTAGAACTTTTCTAATGTCAAGTATCGTTTCCTTAGACCATGAGATTGTGCAACTCCCGGATACCGTAGGAATGCTTTGGGTGTACCAAACGTCACAACGTAACTGGGTGGCTATAAAGGTGCACTACAGGTATCTCCGAAAGTGTCTGTTGGGTTGGCACGAATCGAGATTGGGATTTGTCACTCCGTATGACGGAGAGGTATCTCTGGGCCCACTTGGTAATGCATCATCATAATGAGCTCAATGTGACTAAGCAGTTAGTCACGGGATCATGCATTACGGAATGAGTAAAGTGACTTACTGGTAACGAGATTGAACGAGGTATTGGGATACCGACGATCGAATCTCGGGCAAGTAACATACCGATTGACAAAGGGAAATGAATACGGGATTGATCGAATCCCCGACATCATGGTTCATCCGATGAGATCATCATGGAACATGTAGGAGCCAATATGGGTATCCAGATCCCGCTATTGGTTATTGGCCGGAGAGGTGTCTCGGTCATGTCTGCATGGTTCCCAAACCCGTAGGGTCTACACACTTAAGGTTCGGTGACGCTAGAGTTGTTATGGGAAATAGTATGTGGTTACCGAAGGTAGTTAGGAGTCCCGGATGAGATCCCGGACGTTACGAGGAGTTCCGGAATGGTCCGGCGGTGAAGATCGATATATTGGACGAAGGGTATTGGAGTCCTAAGTGTTCCGGGGTACTGTGCTATGGCCAAGATGACCGAAAGGTGTTTCGGGAGCCCGACAAGTGTTGAGGGCCTCATGGGCCAAAGGGAAGGGGCAAACCAGCCCACTAAGGGGTGGTGCACCCCCCACACCCTTTCCCACGTTACTTGGGGAGGTGGGGCGCCTCCACCTGGCTTGGGAGGCAAGCCTCCACCTACTTGGCTTGGGGGGCAAGTCTCCCTAGGATTTTCCCTAGGGAGATCCAATCTGCCTGGCAGCCGCCCCTAGGGGAAACCCTAGGGCGCCTCCCCCTCTCTCCCTTGCCCCTATATATAGTGGAGAGGTGGGAGGGCAGCTGCATCTCTTCCCCTGGCGCAGCCCCTCCCTCCTCCAACACCTCCTCCTCCTCCGTAGTGCTTGGCGAAGCCCTGCCGGAGAACCACGAGCTCCATCGCCACCACGCCGTCGTGCTGCTGGAGTTTTCCCTCAACTTCTCCTCTCCCCTTGCTAGATCAAGAACGAGGAGACGTCCCCGGGCTGTACGTGTGTTGAACGCGGAGGCGCCGACCGTTCGGCACTTAGATCGGAATCGACCGCGATCTGAATCGCTGCGTGTACGACTCCACCAACCGCGTTCTTGTAACGCTTCCGCATCGCAATCTTCAAGGGTATGAAGATGCACTCCCTCTCTCTCGTTGCTAGCATCTCCTAGATTGATCTTGGTGACACATAGGAAAATTTTGTATTATTGCTACGTTCCCCAACAGTGGCATAATGAGCTAGGTCTATTGCGTAGATTCTATGCACGAGTAGAACACAAGTAGTTGTGGGCGTTGGTTTGTTCAATTTGCTTACCGTTACTAGTCCTATCTTGATTCGTGGCATCGTGGGATGAAGCGGCCCGGACCGACCTTACACGTGCGCTTCGTGAGGCAGGTTCCACCGATGACATGCACTTGTTGCATAAAGGTGGCTAGCGGGTGCCAGTCTCTCCCACTTTAGTAGGATTGGATTCGATGAAAAGGGTCCTTATGAAGGGTAAATAGCAATTGGCATATCACATTGTGGTTTTGGCGTAGGTAAGAAACGTTCTTGCTAGAAACCTATAGCAACCACGTAAAAAACTTGCAACAACAATCAGAGGACGTCTAACTTGTTTTTGCAGCATATGCCGTGTGATGTGATATGGCTAAAAGGATGTGATGAATGATATATATCTGATGTATGAGATTGATCATGTTCTTGTAATAGGAATCACGACTTGCATGTCGATGAGTATGACAACCGGCAGGAGCCATAAGAGTTGTCTTAATTTATTGTATGACCTGCGTGTCAATGAATAATGCCATGTAATTACTTTACTTTATTGCTAAACCGTTAGCCATAGTAGTAGAAGTAATAGTTGGCGAGACAACTTCATGAAGAAACGATGATGGAGATCATGATGATGGAGATCATGGTGTCATGCCGGTGACGATGATGATCATGGCGCCCCGAAGATGAAGATCAAAAGGAGCAAAATGATATTGGCCATATCATGTCACTATTTGATTGCATGTGATGTTTATCATGTTTTTGCATCTTATTTGCTTAGAACGACGGTAGCATAAATAAGATGATCCCTCATAAATTTTCAAGAAAGTGTTTCCCCTAACTGTGCACCGTTGCGAAGGTTCGCTGTTTCGAAGCACCACGTGATGATCGGGTGTGATAGATTCTAACGTTCGAATACAATGGGTGTAAGCCAGATTTACACAAGCAAAACACTTAGGTTGACTTGACGAGCCTAGCATGTATAGACATGGCCTGGGAACACAAGAGACCGAAAGGTCGAACATGAGTCGTATAGCAGATACGATCAACATGAAGATGTTCACCTATGATGACCAGTCCGTCTCACGTGATGATCGGACACGGCCTAGTTGACTCGGATCATGTATCACTTAGATGACTAGAGGGATGTCTATCTAAGTGGGAGTTCATTAGATGAACTTAATTATCATGAACATAGTTAAAAGGACTTTGCAAATTATGTCGTAGCTTACGCTTTAGTTCTACTATTTAAGATATGTTCCTAGAGAAATTTTAGTTGAAAGTTGACAGTAGCGATTATGCAGACTGGGTCCGTATTCTAAGGATTGTCCTCATTGCTGCACAGACGGCTTATGTCCTTAATGCACCGCCCGGTGTGCTGAACCTCGAACGTCGTCTGTGGATGTTGCGAACATCTGACATACACGTTTTGATGACTACGTGATAGTTCAGTAATGTTAAATGGTTTAGAATTGAGGCACCGAAGACGATTATTGAAACGTCGCGGAACATATGAGATGTTCCCAGGGCTGAAATTGGGATTTCAGGCTAGTGCCCACGTCAAGAGGTATGAGACCTCTGACGAGTTTCTTGGCCTACAAACTAAGGGAGAAAAGCTCAATCATTGAGCATGTGCTCAGATTGTCTGAGTACTACAATCACTTAAATCGAGTGGGAGTTAGTCTTCCAGATGAGACAGTGATGGTTCTCCAAAGTCACTACCACGAAGCTACTAGAGCTTCGTGATGAACTATAACATATCAGGGATAGAAATGATGATCCTTGAGCAATTCGCGATGTTTGACATCGCGAAAGTAGAAATCAAGTAGGAGCATCAATTGTTGATGGTTAGTAAAACCACTAGTTTCAAGAAGGGCAAGGGAAAGAAGGGATACTTCATGAAACGGTAAATCGATTCTTTGCTCTAGTGAAGAAACCCAAGGTTGAACCCAAACCCGAGACTAAGTGCTTCGTAATGAGGGAACAGTCATTTGAGCGAACTACCCTAGATACTTGGTAGATGAGAAGGTGGCAAGGTCGATGAAGTATATTGGATATACAATATATTAATGTGTACTTTACTAGTACTCCTAGTAGCACCAGGGTATTAGATACCGGTTCGGTTGCTAAGTGTTAGTAACTCGAAATAAAAGAGCTACGGAATAAACGGAGACTAGCTAAAGGTGAGATGATGATGTGTGTTTGAAGTGTTTCCAAGGTTGATATGATCAAGCATCGCATGCTCCCTCTACCATCGAGATTGGTGTTAAACCTAAATAATTGTTATTTGGTGTTTGCGTTGAGCATAGACATGATTGGATTATGTTTATCGCAATACGGTTATTCATTTAAGGAGAATAATGGTTACTCTGTTTATTTGAATAATACCTTCAATGGTCTTGCACCTAAATGAATGGTTTATTGAATCTTGATCGTAGTGATACACATGTTCATGCCAAAAGATATAAGATAGTAATGATAGTACCACATACTTGTGGCACTGCCATTTGAGTCATATTGGTACGCATGAAGAAGCTCCATATTGATGGATCTTTGGACTCACTCGTTTTTTGAAAAGATTGAGACATGCGAACCATGTCTATTTGTAGATATGTATGAAGAAACTCCATACAGATGGATCGTTTGGACTCACTTGATTTTGAATCACTTGAGACATGCAAATCATACCACATGGGCAAGATGACTGAAAGGCCTCGTTTTAGTAAGATGGAACAAGAAAGCAACTTGTTGTAAGTAATACATTTTGATGTGTGCAGTCCAATGAGTGCCGAGGCACGCAGTGGATATCGTTATGTTCTTACTTCACAGATGATTTGAGTAGATGCTGAGTATATTTACTTGATGAAACACAAGTCTGAATTATTGGAAGGTTCAAGTAATTTCAGAGTGAAGTTCAAGATCGTCGTGATAAGAGGATAAAATGTCTATGATATGATCATATAGATGAATATATGAGTTATGAATTTGGTATACAATTAAGACATTGTGGAAATTGTTTCACAATTAATACCGCCTGGAACACCATAGTGTGATGGTGTGTCCGAACATCATAGCTGTACCCTATTGTATATGGTGCATACCATGATGTCTCTTATCGAATTACCACTATCGTTTATGGGTTAGGCATTAGAGACAACCGCATTCACTTTAAATAGGGCACCACGTAATTCCGTTGAGATGACACCGTATGAACTATGGTTTAGAGAAACCTAAGCTGTCATTTCTTAAAAGTTTGGGGCTGTGACGCTTATGTGAAAAGTTTTGCCTGATAAGCTCGAACCCAAAGTGGATAAAATGCATCTTCACAGGACACCCAAAAACAGTTGGGTATACCTCCTAATTCAGATCCGGAAGCAAAAGTGATTGTTTCCACAAACGGGTCCTTTCTCAAGGAAAAGTTTCTCTTGAAAGAATTGAGTGGGAGGATGGTGGAGACTTGATGAGGTTATTGAACCATCACTTCAACTAGTGTGTAGCAGGGCACAGGAAGTTGTTCCTATGGCGCCTACACCAATTGAAGTGGAACCTAATGATAGTGATCATGAAACTTCAAATCAAGTCACTACCAAACATCGTAGGTCGACAAGGATGCGTACTACTTCAGAGTGGTACGTAATCCTGTCTTCGAGGTCATGTTGCTAGACAACAATGAACCTACGAGCTATGGAGAAGCGATGGTGGGCCCGGATTCTGACGAATGGCTCGAGGCCATAAAATCCGAGAGAGGATCCATGTATGAAAACAAAGTATAGACTTTGGAAGAACTACTCGATGGTCGTAAGGCTGTTGAGTACAGATGGATTTTAAAAGGAAGACAAACAATGATGGTAAGTGTCACCATTAAGAAAGCTCGACTTGTCGCTAAGATGTTTTCCAACAAGTTCAAGGAGTTGACTACGATAAGACTTTCTCACTCGTAGCGATGCTAAGAGTCTGTTGGAATTATATTAGCAGTTACTGCATTAGTTATGAAATCTTGCAGATAGGATGTCAAAAACATTGTTTCCTCGACGACTTTCTTGAGGAAAGGTTGTGTGTTATACAACCAGAAGGTTTTGACAATCCTGAAAGATGCTAACAAGTATGCAAAGCTCCAACAATCCTTCTAAGGGCTGGAGTAAGCATCTCGGAGTTGGAATATACGCTTTGATGAGATGATCAAAGATTTTGGGTTTATACAAAGTTTATGAGAAACTTGTATTTCCAAAGAAGTGAGTGGGAGCACTATAGAATTTCTGATGAGTATATGTTGTTGACATATTGTTGATCAGAAATGATGTAGAATTTCTGGAAAGCATATAGGGTTTTTTGAAAAGTGATTTTCAATGGAAAACCTGGATTAAGCTACTTGAACATTGAGCATCAAGATCTATAAGAATAGATCAAAATGCTTAATAGTACTTTCAAATGAACACATACTGTGAGAAGATTTTGAAGGAGTTCAAAATAGATCGGCAAAGAAGGAGTTCTTGGCTGTAAGGTGTGAGTATTGAGTAAGACTCAAGACCTGACCATGGTAGAAGAGAGAGAAAGGACGAAGGTCGTCCCCTATGCTTTAGACGTAGGCTCCACAATATGCTATGCTTTGTGTACCTTTTGAAGTGTGCCTTGCCATGAGTCACTATATACAAGTGTGATCCAGAATGGATCACAGGACAACGGTCAAGGTTATCCGTAGTAACTAGTTGACTAAGGAATTTTCTCAATTATGGAGGTGGTAAAAGAGTTCGTCTTAAAGGGTTACGCCGATGCAAACTTTGACACTAATCTGGATGACTCTGAGTAGTAAACCGGATTCGTAGAGTAGAGTTGTTATTTGGAATAGTTCCAAATGGTGCGTGATAGCTGCATATAGGAGATGACATAGAGATTTGTAAAGCACACATGGATCTGAAAGGTTCAGACCCGTTGACTAATAAACCTCTCTCACAAGCGAGATATGATCAAACCCCATGGGTGTTGGATTCATTACAATCACATAGTGATGTGAACTAGATTATTGACTCTAGTGCAAGTGGGAGACTGTTGGAAATATGCCCTAGAGGCAATAATAAAATGGTTATTGTATTTCCTTGTTCATGATAATTGTCTATTATTCATGCTATAATTGTATTAACCGGAAACCGTAATACATGTGTGAATACATAGACCACAACATGTCCCTAGTTGTGACGCCCTCGATTCAATCGTACACTAATCATGCACGCAAATGTGTACGATCAAGATCAAGGACTCACGGGAAGATATCACAACACAACTCTACAAATAAAATAAGTCATACAAGCATCATAATACAAGCCAGGGGCCTCGAGGGCTCGAATACAAGTGCTCGATCATAGACGAGTCAGCGGAAGCAACAATATCTGAGTACGTACATAAGTTAAACAAGTTGCCATAAGATGGCTAGCACAAACCGGGATCTGATCGAAGAGGAGCAGGCCTCCTGCAGGATCCTCCTAGGTTACTCTGGTCGTCATCGGCGGGCTGCACGTAGTAGTAGGCGCCTCGAGTAGTAGTCGCCATAGACGGTGGCGTCGCTCCTGGCTCCATCGTCCGATTGCAGCAATCGAGTAGAGATAGGGAAAAGGGGAACAAGGCAACCGTGAGTACTCATCCAAAGTACTGCAAGCAAGGAGCTACACTACATATGCATGGATATATGTGTAAAGGCCATATCGATGGACCGAATCTGCAGAATGCCGTAATAAGAGGGGATAGCTAGTCTTAACGAAGACTACGCTTCGGACACCGGTCTTGCATGACATGTAAGAGGACAACGGAAGTCCTCCAAGTAACATCATATAGCAATAATCCTACCCGCAATCCCCGCTCATAACCCCGAGCGAGAGCGACCACCGTTGTATCCGCACTTGGAAGGGTGTGTTTTGTCAAGTATCCGGTTCTAGTTGTCATAAGCTCAAGGTACAACTCAAGTCGTCCTGTTCAGAAGATCACGGCTATCCGAATAGATTAACTTCCTGCAGGGTGCACCATCTTACCCAAAGACGCTTGATCCCATTTGGCGGACACACTTTCCGGGGTCATGCCCGCCGCGGAAGATCAACACGCCGCAGCCCCACCTAGGCACAACAGAGAGGCCAACACGCCGGTCTAAACCTAAGCGCCGCAGGGTGCAGGCCCATCGCCTCGAAAGCACACTCAAGACGCTCTGTGACGCGCGGAAGCAGACCTAGCCCAAAGAAAGTTCCAGTCCAATCCGGTGGCGCGCCCGTCACCGACGTCTCAAGTATTTCTACCGATACCACGACGCCGGATACCCATAACTACTCCCGCGTAGATGGTTAGTGCGTATAAGCTCGTAGCCAACCCGATCAAATACCAAGACCTTGTTAAGCGTGTTAAGTAATCATGAGCGCCGAACAGGGCAGGCCCACCTCTCTCCTAGGCGGTCTCAACCTGCCTGCCGCTCCGCCACAATGATCCACTCATGGTGCTCCATCACCGACCGACTTTAGTCTCACATGTATCATGTATAAATATATAGTATATACCGTGATCAACTCCCGAGTGATCACGGCCCGATAGTATAGCACGCGCATGCACAAGTATGTAGGGCCACAGATGAAAATACTAGCATCCTATACTAAGCATATAGGATTGCGTAAGGTAACAATGTAAAGTAACAAGGACAAAGCTATGCAGCGGTATAGGAGTATCTCAAAACAGAACATGCTATACTACTCTAATGCAAGCAGATAGAGAAGAGTAAGCGATATCCGGTGATCAAGGGGGCTTGCCTGGTTGCTCGCAAGAGAGAGGGTCACATCGATGTAGTCGCACTCGGTGGCATCAACAAGCGGTCTCGAGTCTCTGGAAAGGAGTAACGGAGGGGGAACACAATAAATAACAGAGCAATCAAATGTAACTCATAGCAAGACGCGGCAATACGTTGTGCTAGGGGTGACCTAACGTAGGGATAGGCGATACCGGTGAAGGGGGAAACATCCGGGAAAGTTTTCCTGCCCGGACGTCTGTCGACATGATGAACCGGAGAGGAAAGTTTGCGTGTTCGATAGGTTAGGGTTGTGTGGCGGACGAACGGATCGCGTGTCCGGATTAAATCACCGCTGCTTCGAGCAACTTTCATGTACAAAGTTTTTTCATCCGAAGTTACGGATTATTATATATTAATTTTCAATGATTTAAACAATTTCTAGAATTTCGGGTTTATATTAATTGAATTAAAAACAGAATATACTCTTGTCACCTAGTGCTACCCTAGCATGTGAGTATGACAAGGGGGCGGTGGGGTTGGGTTGACCGGTCAAAGGTTGACTGGTCAACATATGAATAGTGTAAGCGGTCCGGCATGTCATTGACTTAGATCTTTTAATCTAATTTTAGCATATTAATCTAACAGTTGGTCCCGTATGTCATTGATCGCCTTTTAACTAATGGGTTATTTAGTGTGAGGGCCACCGTCACAAAACCACGAGCTATTTAATTAACATATAAAGTAGCAGCCCTAAACTAATCTATTTAGTAGTACTAACTAATCTGGATATGCCTCATACCCAGAACACGCACGCACGCACACCACACAGGGCCGGCCAGAGGCACACAGCCGTGGCACAGCCGGCCACACACGGCGCACACGCACACTGGACATGCCACACATGGCCATGGCAGCAGCAGCCGCATAGCAAGCAGCAGATGCGACAGGAGGAGCGAGTAAGGGCGTAGCTATACAACGGTAAAAGTAGAAGACAGCAGTGTGCAAGACGGCAGTGGGAACAAGACCGGCCGGCAGCGGCAAATCTTGCAGACGCGTGCACAGCGAGCACAGCCCGAGGAAGGCAAGGCACGGCGGCGCGTGAGGAACGGGGCGGGCGTGGCCAAGGAGTGACCAGGCGGCTAGGACGCGACGGAGTGCGCCCACGGGCGGTGGCGCGCCGAGCAGAGCTTCAACTATGGCGACCAGCGACGGGCACGGGAGTGGCGGTAAACTATGCGATTCGAAGGATAAGCGAGGAATCGACCGAGGGCTCACCCGATGCTCGTGGACGAGGTAGGGAGGTCGGGGAGCTCGGAGGCGGCAAATCGACGACGAACGACGGCGGCCATGGCGGGGAAGATGGCTCGATCCACGCGTTTGGTGCGGATCCGGTTCAACGGATGTACTGGGATGACGGAGTCGAGGACGAGGAAGTCCCTGGACGACCTCCCAGTCGCCGGGGAGGACAAAGGCGCATGGGACGGCGACGACGCGTCGATGACAGCTGGACACGAGGTTCGGAGGAGAAGCACGAGTTGGAGAGGGAATTTTGGGGCTAGGGTTTGTCCAGGCGCCGGGTGCTCTTATCCATCGGGGGTTCGTCGGATGCTTGACACGGCATCAAACATCGGCGTGATTTGCGGGGCGCATCCACCACGCCATGGCCTCCCTGCCTTTGTACAGAGGTTGGGGAAAAGGCCACTGTGGGCTTGGGCTGAGTGCACTGTGCACTTAGGCCCAATGGCACAGTAGGTGTCTAGGCCTTTTTCTATTTGTTTGTTTGTTTGTCTTCTCTTTTTATTTATTTTATTTTTTGTTTTCTTTTAACTTCCAATCTATTTTAACTCTATTAAGATAAATAATTAGTGCCTAAATTAGTGTTGTAATTAAGCCTCTGCCATAAAAATCTTGACTTCCAAATAAAATAGTTTAGGATTTTATAAAATACAAAAGTCATTTATTTAATTATTTAGCCACTATGTTAATTACTTTTGAGCATTAAAGCATGTTTTAAAAATGTGGTTTTCTCTACCACTATTACTCATGAATTATTTGACACGTTTAGAGCATTTTAATTTTAAAGTTTGGGAACTTTTATTGTTATACTTCAATTCAAATTTGAATTTGAATCGGTTTTGAACTAGAGCGAGATTAACAACAGTAGCCGTGGTAACGTGGCATCATTAACGTGGGTTTACTGTAGCTTAATTATCCGGGCGTCACACTAGTGAGCCTCTAGTTGACTAGCTCGTTGATCAATAGATGGTTACAGTTTCCTAACCATGGACATTGGATGTCGTTGGTAACGGGATCACATCATTAGGAGAATGATGTGATGGACAAGACCCAATCCTAAGCATGGCACAAGATCGTGTAGTTCGTTTGCTAGAGCTTTTCTAATGTCAAGTATCGTTTCTTAGACCATGAGATTGTGCAACTCCCGGATATCGTAGGAATGCTTTGGGTGTACCAAACGTCACAACATAACTGGGTGGCTATAAAGGTGCACTACAGGTATCTCCGAAAGTGTCTGTTGGGTTGGCACGAATCGAGATTGGGATTTGTCACTCCGTATGACGGGAGAGGTATCTCTGGGCCCACTCGGTAATGCATCATCATAATGAGCACAATGTGACTAAGCAGTTAGTCACGGGATCATGCATTACGGAACGAGTAAAGTGACTTGCCGGTAACGAGATTGAACGAGGTATTGGGATACCGACGATCGAATCTTGGGCAAGTAACATACCGATTGACAAAGGGAATTGAATACGGGATTGATCGAATCCCCGACATTGTGGTTCATCTAATGAGATCATCGTGGAACATGTGGGAGCCAATATGGGTATCCAGATCCCGCTATTGGTTATTGGCCGGAGAGGTGTCTCGGTCATGTCTGCATGGTTCCCGAACCCGTAGGGTCTACACACTTAAGGTTCGGTGACGCTAGAGTTGTTATGGGAAATAGTATGTGGTTACCGAAGGTAGTTCGGAGTCCCGGATGAGACCCCAGACGTCACGAGGATTTCCCGGAATGGTCCGCCGGTGAAGATCGATATATGGGACGAAGGGTATTGGAGTCCGGAAGTGTTCCGGGTACCTGTGCTATGGCGGCATGACCGAAAGGTGTTTGGGGAGCCCCAAGTGTTGGAGGGCCTCATGGGACAAAGGGAAGGGGCAACCAGCCCACTAAGGGGTGGTGCGCCCCCACACCCTTTCCCACGCTACTTGGGGAGGTGGGCGCCCACCTGGCTTGGGAGGCAAGCCTCCACCTGCTTGGCTTGGGGCAAGTCTCCCTAGGATTTTCCCTAGGAGATCCAATCTGCTGGCCGCCGCCCCTAGGGAAACCCTAGGGCCTCCCCTCTCCCTTGCCCCTATATATAGTGGAGGGGTGGGAGGGCAGCCGCACCTCTTCCCCTGGCGCAGCCCCTACCTCCTCCAACACCTCCTCCTCCTCCGTAGTGCTTGGCGAAGCCCTGCCGGAGAACCATGAGCTCCATCGCCACCACGCCGTCGTGCTGCTGGAGTTTTCCCTCAACTTCTCCTATCCCCTTGCTGGATCAAGAACGAGGAGACGTCCCCGGGCTGTACGTGTGTTGAACGCGGAGGTGCCGTCCATTCGGCGCTTAGATCGGAATCGACCGCGATCTGAATCGCTGCGTGTATGACTCCACCAACCGCGTTCTTGTAACGCTACCGCATCACGATCTTCATGGGTATGAAGATGCACTCCCTCTCTCGTTGCTAGCATCTCCTATATTGATCTTGGTGACACGTAGGAAAATTTTGAATTATTGCTACGTTCCCCAACACGAACACGCCTACTTTCTAGAAACCGTGTGGGTTGTTTGAGTTCATCGCAACCGTCTGCGATAGAAAACCCCAATAAGCAGGGTAATTAGCCTATTATTGATAATTCATGTACTAATAAAATTAATATTTCTTATAAAACACACCAGATATTTCATATCCATATAACGGCAACCAGGATTTCATAATCGAATTACATCAGATAGTTTCGGCACTCAGTTACGCCATTACACAACAGCACCAAGTTTCACATGCACATCGAAAACCTTGGAAAGTAGCATCATACACGGTAAATAGAAAGATGAATCTCATCCGAAATCAGAGAAGCGGAAGGCAAATATTGAGCCTTCAAAGGATGTTGAATGTCCTTGCAACTTTAGGCCAGTGGCTATGGAAATTGCCCGCCCAACCTTCGTCCTCTTCAGGATGACTTCAATATTGTACTGTGGGTGTTGAATGAATACCTTCCTCGCCTGTTGACCATGTAGGTGCTTTGAGAGGTAATCATCGGTGAACTGCTTTGAAAGTACTGAAAACAAAGCTATGCATAAATCGCTGTTATAAATTTTGAAATGGCGCAAGGGGTAAAAACAAGGTAAAAGAGTTAGTACCATCCTATAGTTGACTGATGTCTTCTTCATTGTGCAAACAAAGATCTTGCTGTTATTCGTCGCAAGTTTCTTCATCGTAACAATCTTTCTTAGTTTTCTTGACTTGAATGATATTCATGGACATCTCATTTCCCCATATGCAAAATGGGTCAAACAATGGGTCTAAGCCTCTGACATCAGAACATACATGTGCAAGACCGAATTGTAAGAAACCTAAATATTAGAACGATTCCTGCAACTGCACAATAATGTGCTATTAGCGAAAGGACCATGCATGAGCAAACCTCGATGGTAAACCATAGTGTCTCCCATTGTTTTCCTGCAACACACATAAGGAAGATCTTGATCAGGTTAACTAAGAATTGCCATACAATCAGTAGAATATGTATTGAGTATAGCCAAATTCTATTTATTTCACATGCATAACAATACAAAATTGTACCCACATCAAATGAAAATCAAATTGCAGAATTGAACCAAACAGTTAAATGGACAGCAGACCAAATGAACCAAAACAGTTAATTGAGCACGACATTGCAGAATAGAAACATGTACTAGAAGATAAGACAGTTAACAAAACAAAAAATGCTTGAGAATAGTACTACGAAATGTAGCAATTGTTGGACCAAACTTTTAACTAAACATTACATTTTAGAGGACCAAAATGTTAACTGAACATTACATTTCAGAGGACCAAACTGTGAACTGAACATCAGATTGCATATTAACATTACAGAGGACAAATCACTAGAAGGAACTGGCAGTGGCCTCGAGAAAACAACATGAACTGTATTTTAAAGTAGACAACCATGTGGCGGTGTCGACGGTGGCCTCGAAGACGAGGTGCTCCTCCAAGATCTGGCGGTCGGCACGCATGGCAGCCATAGCGACCTCATGCGCGCGTGCGGCCGTGATTTGCTTCTCCGCTGCCAGATGCTACTAAGCTCCACGTTATACTCTGTGCAAAATGGATGTGGGCGGCGCTTAATTGGAGGAGGTGGAGAGTAATTTTGGTGGAAGGTGTCGCGCTGTCGGTCAGGGCATGTGGGACGACGAAGGACGAGGATGGTGTGGGTGGGGTCTGGATTACCTGACCATGTCGACGAGGCCACACATCAATAAGAAGGGTCGGCGGTTGTAGGATCGGAAGTATGTCTAGAGGGGGGGGGGGGTGATTAGACTACTTGACCAAATAAAAATCTAGCCTTTTCCCAATTTTAGTTCTTGGCAGATTTTAGCAACTTAGAACAAGTCAAGCAATCAACCTACACATGCAATTCTAAGAGTATAGCAGTGGAATGTAAAACAATTGCATGTGAAGGTAAAGGGATGAGTTTGAGGGAGCAAACGCAATGTTGACATGGCAATTTTTTATCCGTGGTTCCGATAGGTGGTGCTATCATACATCCATGTTGATGGAGACTTCAACCCACGAAGGGTAATGGTTGCGCGAGTCCACGGAGGGCTCCACCCACGAAGGGTCCACAAAGAAGCAACCTTGTCTATTCCACCATGCCCGTCGCCCACGAAGGACTTGCCTCACTAGGGTAGATCTTCACGAAGTAGGCGATCTCCTTGCCCCTACAAACTCCTTGGTTCAACTCCACAATCTTGTCGGAGGCTCCCAAGTGACACCTAGCCAATCTAGGAGACACCACTCTCCAAATAGTAACAAATGGTGTGTTGATGATGAACTCCTTGCTCTTGTGCTTCAAATGATAGTCTCCCCAACACTCAACTCTCTCTCTCATAGGAATGGATTTGGTAGAAAGAAGATTTGAGTGGAAAGCAACTTGGGGAAGGCTAGAGATCAAGATTTATGTGGTTGGAATGGAATATCTTGACCTCAACACAAGTGTAGGTGGTTCTCTCTCAGAAAATATGCATTGGAAGTGTAGGCATGTTCTGATGGCTCTCTCCATGAATGAAGAGTGGGTGGATGGGTATATATAACCTCCACACAAAATCTAACCGTTACACACAAATCACCAAACTCGGTGGGACCGAATCATTAAACTCGATCGGACCAATTTAGTTCAAAATGTGAACGTTAGGATTCTCGGTGGGACCGACATGTCAACTCGGTGGGACCGATGTCATTAGGGTTAGGGCCTAACATAATCTCGGTGAGACCGATTACACAAACTCGGTGAGACCGGTTTTGGTAATAGCCAAACAGAGAGTTGGTCAGGCAAACTCGGTGGGACCGATTCGCTCATCTCGGTTGGACCGAAATGTTACGAAAAGGAAACAGAGAGTTTGCATTGCAATCTCGGTGGGACCGGTCACTCATCTCGGTTTGACCGAAATGTTACGAAGGGAAACAGAGAGTTTGCAATCCCATCTCGGTGAGACCGAGATCCCTATCGGTGAGACCGAATTGATTAGGGTTTCGCAAAGGCTATGTCAATCGAACTCGGTGGCTCGGATGGAAAGAATCGGTGGGGCCGAGTTGGACTTTTCGGATTAGGACATATGTGGATATGAGAAAGTAGTGGAGGGTTTTGGAGCATATCACTAAGCATTTTGAGCATGATCCTCATTAAGCAACACCTCATCCCTTCTTAATAGTATTGGCTTTTCCTATAGACTCAATGTGATCTTGGATCAATAAAATAAAAAATGTAGAGTCTTGTGCTTTGAGCTTGAGCCAATCTTTTGTTCTTAACATTTTGAAGGGTCCATTTTCTAATCCATGCCATGCCAAACATTGAGCTTTCCTGAAATATTTATCTTGGAATAGCATTAGCTCAATGAGCTATATGTTGTTAGGAATTACCAAAACCACCCAGGGATAGTTGCACTATCAATCTCCCCCTTTTTGGTAATTGATGACAACATATAGATCAAAGCTTCGACATGATAAATAAGACTGAAAAACTGAAGGAAATATGCCCTAGAGGCAATAATAATGTTATTATTTATTTCCTTATATCATGATAAATGTTTATTATTCATGCTAGAATTGTATTAACCGGAAACATAATACATGTGTGAATACATAAACCTACAGAGTGTCACTAGTATGCCTCTACTTGACTAGCTCGTTAATCAAAGATGGTTATGTTTCCTAACCATGAACAAGGAGTTGTTATTTGATTAACGGGATCACATCATTGGTTGAATGATCTGATTGACATGACCCATTCCATTAGCATAGCACCTGATCGTATAGTTTGTTGCTAGTGCTTTTCTTCATGACTTATACATGTTCCTATGACTATGAGATTATGCAACTCCTGTTTGCCCGAGGAACACTTTTGGTGCTACCAAACGTCACAACGAATCGGGTGATTATAAAGGTACATTACAAGTGTCTCCAAGGTACATGTTGGGTTGGCATATTTCGAGATTAGGATTTGTCACTCCGATTGCTCGGAGAGGTATCTCTGGGCCCTCTCGGTAATGCACATCACATAAGCCTTGCAAGCATTGCAACTAAATGTGTTAGTTGTGAGATGATGTATTACGGAACGAGAAAAGAGACTTGCCAAGAACGTAGATTGAACTAGGTATTGGATACCGACGATCGAATCTCGGGCAAGTAACATACCGATGACAAAGGAACAACGATGTTGTTATGCGGTCCGACCGATAAAGATCTTCGAGAATATGTAGGAGCCAATATGGGCATCCAGGTCCCGCTATTGGTTATTGACCGAGAGGTTTCTCGGTCATGTCTACATAGTTCTCGAACCCGTAGGGTCCGCACGCTTAACGCTTCGATGACAGTTATTATGAGTTTATATGATATTGATGTACCAAGGTTGTTCGAGTCCCGATGAGATCACGGACATGACGAGGAGTCTCAAATGGTCGAGACATAAAGATTGATATATTGGAAGCCTATGTTTGACTCGGAATCACTCCGGGTGAAATTGGGAATTTTACCGAGTACCGGGGTTACTGGAACCTCCCGGGGTCAATGGGCCTTGATGGGCCTTAGTGGAAAGGAGGAAAGGGCCCAAGTGCTGGTCAGCACCTTCCCCTTCCCTAGTCCTATTAGGACTAGGAGAAGGGGTGGCGCCTCTCTCCCTTCCCACTTGGCCAATCCTAGTTGGACTAGGATTGGGGGAGAATCCTACCCGGTGGGAGTAGGACTCCCAGCGCAGCCCTTGGTGGCCGCCAGCCCCTCCCTTCCCTCCTTTATATACAGGGCAGAGGGCACCCCATGACACACAAGTTGATCATTGAGATCGCTCCTTAGCCGTGTGCGGTGCCCCTTCCACCAAACTACACCTCGAATATACCGCTGCGGAGCTTAGGCGAAGCCCTGCGCGGTGGAACATCATCATCGCCACCACGCCGTCAGGTGAAACTCTCCTCAACACTCGGCTGGATCGGAGTTCGAGGGACGCCATCGAGCTGAACGTGTGCAGAACTCGGAGGTGCCGTGACGCTCGGTACTTGGATCGGTTGGATCGGGAAGAAGTCGACTACTTCCTCTACGCTATGCCAACGCTTCCGTTGTCTGGTCTCACGAGGGTGCGAGACAACACTCTCATCTCGCTTATGCATCACCATGATCTTGCGTGATCGTAGGAAATTTTTGAAATTACTACGCTCCCCAACAAAGGCATCCGAGCCTGGTTTTATGCGTTGATGTCATGTGCACGAGTAGAACACAAGTGAGTTGTGGACGATACAAGTCATACTGCCTACCAAAGATGTCATACTTTGGTTCAGCGGTATTGTGAGATGAAGCGGCCCGGACCGACATTACGCCAGACGCTTACGCGAGACTGGTTTCACCGCCCGAGCACTCGTTGCTTAAAGGTGACCGGCGGTGTCTGCTCTCTCACTTTAGTTGAATCGAGTGTGGCTACGCCCGTCCTTGAGAAGGTTAAAACGGAGTCTATTTGACGAAGTATCGCTGTGGTTTTGATGCGTAGGTAAGAACGGTTCTTGCTCAGCCCGTAGCAGCCACGTAAAATTTGCAACAACAAAGTAGAGGACGCCTAACTTGTTTTTGCAGGGCATGTTGTGATGTGATATGGTCAAGACATGATGCTGAATTTTATTGTATGAGATGATCATGTTTTGTAACCGAAGTTATCGGCAATCGGCAGGAGCCATATGGTTGTCGCTTTATTGTATGAAATGCAATCGCTTCGTAATGCTTTACTTTATCACTAAGCGGTAGCGATAGTCGAGAAGCATAAGATTGGCGAGACGACAACGATGCTACGATGGAGATCAAGGTGTCGCGCCGGTGACGATGGTGATCATGACGGTGCTTGAGATGGAGATCACAAGCACAAGATGATGATGGCCATATCATATCACTTATATTGATTGCATGTGATGTTAATCCTTTATGCATCTTATTTTGCTTTGATTGACGGTAGCATTATAAGATGATCCCTTACTAAATTATCAAGAAGTGTTCTCCCGAGTATGCACCGCTATGAAAGTTCTTCGTCTTTGAGACACCACGTGATGATCGGGTGTGATAGGCTCTACGCTCAAATACAACGGGTGCAAAACAGTTGCACACGCAGAATACTCAGGTTATACTTGACGAGCTATGCATATAAGATATGACCTCGGAACACGGAGACCGAAAGGTCGAAGCGTGAATCATATAGTAGATATGATCAACATATTGATGTTCACCATTGAAACTACTCCATCACACGTGATGATCGGTCATGGTGTAGTTGATATGGATCACGCAATCACTTAGAGAATTGGAGGATATTTTTCTAAGTGGGAGTTCTTAAGTAATATGATTAATTGAACTTAAATTTATCATGAACTTAGTCCCGGTAGTATTTTGCAAATTATGTTGTAGATCAATAGCTCGCGTTGTTGCTTCCCTAAGTTTTTATATGTGTTCCTAGAGAAAATTGTATTGAAAATGTTAGTAGCAATGATGCGGATTGGATCCGTGATCCGAGGTTTATCCTCATTGCTGCGCAGTAAGAATTATGTCCTTAATGCACCGCTAGGTGATGCACCTATTGCAGGAGCGTATGCAGCGTTATGAACGTTTGGCTAGCTCAATATGATGACTACTTGATAGTTTAGTGCACCATGCTTAACGGCTTAGAATCGGGACTTCAAAGACGTTTTGAACGCCATGGACCATATGAGATGTTCCAGAATTGAAGTTAATATTTCAAGCAAATACCCGAGTTGAGAGATATGAAGTCTCCAACAAGTTCTATAGCTAAAAGATGGAGGAGAATCGCTCAACTAGTGAGCATGTGCTCGATTGTCCGAGTACTTCAATCGCTTGAATCAAGTGGGAGTTAATCTTCCGGATAAGATAGTGATTGACAGAATTCTCTAGTCACCATCACTAAAGTTACTAGAACTTCGTGATGAACTATAATATGCAAGGGATGACGAAAACAATTCCCAAGCTCTTCGCGATGCTAAAATCGGCAAAGGTAGAAATCAAGAAAACATCAAGTGTTGATGGTTGACAAGACCACTAGTCTCAAGGAAAAGGTCAAAGGAAGAAGGGAACTTCAAGAAGAACGGCAAGCAAGTTGTTGCTCGAGTGAAGAAGCCCAAGTCAGATCTAAGCCCGAGACTAAGTGCTTTTGCTACAATGGAACTGGTCACCGAAGCGGAACTACCCCAAGTATTTGGCGGATAAGAAGGATGGCAAAGTGAACAAAGGTATATTTGATATACAAATTATTGATGTGTATTTTACTAGTGTTCATAGCAACCCTCGGTATTTGATACTGGTTCGGTTGCTAAGAGTAGTAACTCAAACAGGAGTTGCGAATAAACAGAGACTAGTTGAAGGGAAGTGACGATGAGTGTTGGAAGTAGTTCCAAGATTGATATGATCATCATCGCACACTCCCTATACTTTCGGGATTAGTGTGGAACCTAAATAAGTGTTATTTGGTGTTGAGCATAAATATGATTTGATCATGTTTATTGCAATACGGTTATTCATTTAAGTAAGAGAATAAATTGTTGTTCATTTACATGAATAAAACCTTATATGGTTACACACCCAATGAAAATGGTTCATTGGATCTCGATCATAGTAATACACATATTCATAATATTGAAACCAAAAGATGCAAAGTTAATAATGATAGTGCAACTTATTTGTGGCACCGCCGTTTAGGTCATATTGGTGTAAAGCGCATGAAGAAAACTCCATGCTTGATGGACTTTTGGAATCACTTGATTATGAATCATTTGATGCTTATAACCGTGCCTTTGGGCAAGATGACTAAAACTCCGCTTCTCCGAACAATGGAACAAGCTACCGACTTATTGGAAATAATACATACCGATGTATGCGATCCAATGAATGTTGATGCTCGTGGCAAGTATCGTTATTTTTCCGACCTTCACAAGATGATTTGAGTAGATATGGGTATATCTACTTGATGAAACATAAGTCTGAAATAGTTGAAAGGTTCAAAGAATTTCAGAGTGAAGTGGAAAATCATCGCAACAAGAAAATAAAGTTTCGCGATCCGATCGTGGAGATGAATATTTGAGTTACGAGTTTGGTCTTCAATGAAAACAATGTGGAATAGTTTCACAGCTCACGCCACCGAACACCACAAAGATTATGGTGTGTCCGAACGTCAGAATCGTATTTTATTTTGATATGGTGCGATCTATGATGTATCTTACCGATTTACCACTATCGCTTTGGGGTTATGCATTAAAGACAGCTGCATTCACGCTTAATAGGGCACCATCTAAATCCGCTGAGATGACACCGTATGAACTATGGTTTAGCAATAAACCTAAGTCTGTCGTTTCTTAAAGTTTGGAGTTGTGATGCTTATGTGAAAAAGTTTTCACCGATAAGCTCGAACCCAAATCGAGAAATGCGTCTTCATAGAATACCCAAAGGTAACTATTGGGTACACCTTCTATCACAGATCCGAAAGCAAGATATTTGTTGTTAAGATGGATCCTTTCTAGAGAAGAAGTTTCTCTCGAAAGAAGTGAGTGGGAGGAAAGTAGAACTTGATGAGGTAATTGTACCTTCTCCCTTATTGGAAAGTAGTTCATCACAGAATCAGTTCGATGATTCCTACACCAATTAGTGAGGAAGTTAATGATGATGATCATGAAACTTCAGATCAAGTTGCTACCAAACCCGTGAGGTCTTCCAGAGTAAGATCCGCACTGAGTGGTACGGTAATCCTATTCTAGAAGTCATGTTACTAGACCATGATGAACCTACTAACTATGAGGAAGCGATGATGAGCCCAGATTCCGCGAAATGGTTTGAGACCATGAAATCTGAGATGGGATCCATGTATGAGAACAAAGTATGGACTTTGGTTTACTTGCTCGATGATCGGCAAGCCATTGAGAATAAATGGATCTTCAAGAGGAAGACGGACACCGATAGTAGTGTTACTATCTACAAAGCTCGACTTGTCGCAAAAAGGTTTTGACAAGTTCAAGGTGTTGACTACAATGAGATTTTCTCAATTGTAGCGATGCTTAAGTCTGTCTCAATCATGTTAGCAATTGCCACATTTTATGAAATCTGGCAAATGGATGTCAAAACTACATTCTTTAATGGATTTATTAAAGAAGAGTTGTATATGATGCAACCGTAAGGTTTTGTCAATCCTAAAGGAGCTAACAAAATGTGCAAGCTCCAATGATCCATCTATGGACTGTGCAAGCATCTCGAGTTGAATAAACGCTTTGATAGTGTGATCAAAGATATGGTTTTATACAGACTTTTGGAGAAGCCCAGATTTACAAGAAAGTGAGTGGGAGCACTACAAGATTTCGATAAGTATATGTGAATGACATATTGTTGATCGAAATAATGTAGAATTATTCTGCAAAGCATAAAGGAGTATTTGAAAGGAGTTTTCAAAGAAGGACCTCGGTGAAGCTGCTTACATATTGAGCATCAAGATCTATAGAGATAGATCAAAGACGCTTGATAAGTTTTTCAATGAATACATACCTTGACAAGATTTTGAAGTAGTTCAAAATGGAACAGTCAAAGAAAGAGTTCTTGCCTGTGTTACAAGGTGTGAGATTGAGTAAGACTCAAAACCCGACCACGGCAGAAGATAGAAAGAGAATGAAAGTCATTCCCTATGCATCAGCCATAGGTTCCATAAAGTATGTCATGTCAGTACTGGATCTATTGCATACCCTACCACTAAGATTGGCAAGGAGTGCAATAGAGATCTAGGAGTAGATCAATGGACATCGGTCAAAATTATCCTTAGTAGAATAAGGATATGTTTCTCGATTATGGAAGTGAAAAAGGTTCGTAAGTAAAAGGTTACGCCGATGCAAGTTTTAACACTAATCTAGATGACTCGAGTCTCAATCTGGATACATATTGAAAGTGGGAGCAATTAGCTAGAGTAGCTCCGCAAGAGCATTGTAGACATAGAAATTTGCAAAATACTTACGGCTCTGAATGTAATGCATCTGCTGACTAAAATTATCTCACAAGCAAAACATGATCACACCTTAGTACTCTTTGGGTGTTAATCACATAGCGATGTGAACTAGATTACTGACTCTAGTAAACCCTTTGGGTGTTGGTCACATGTCGATGTGAACTATGGGTGTTAACCACATATAGATGTGAACTATTGATGTTAAATCACATGGCGATGTGAACTAGATTATTGACTCTAGTGCAAGTGGGAGACTCAAGGAAATATGCCCTAGAGGCAATAATAATGTTATTATTTATTTCCTTATATCATGATAAATGTTTATTATTCATGCTAGAATTGTATTAACCGGAAACATAATACATGTGTGAATACATAAACCTACAGAGTGTCACTAGTATGCCTCTACTTGACTAGCTCGTTAATCAAAGATGGTTATGTTTCCTAACCATGAACAAGGAGTTGTTATTTGATTAACGGGATCACATCATTGGTTGAATGATCTGATTGACATGACCCATTCCATTAGCATAGCACCTGATCGTATAGTTTGTTGCTAGTGCTTTTCTTCATGACTTATACATGTTCCTATGACTATGAGATTATGCAACTCCCGTTTGCCCGAGGAACACTTTGGTGCTACCAAACGTCACAACGAATCGGGTGATTATAAAGGTACATTACAAGTGTCTCCGAAGGTACATGTTGGGTTGGCATATTTCGAGATTAGGATTTGTCACTCCGATTGTCGGAGAGGTATCTCGGGCCCTCTCGGTAATGCACATCACATAAGCCTTGCAAGCATTGCAACTAAATGTGTTAGTTGTGAGATGATGTATTACGGAACGAGAAAAGAGACTTGCCAAGAACGAGATTGAACTAGGTATTGATACCGACGATCGAATCTCGGGCAAGTAACATACCGATGACAAAGGAACAACGATGTTGTTATGCGGTCTCGACCGATAAAGATCTTCGAGAATATGTAGGAGCCAATATGGGCATCCAGGTCCCGCTATTGGTTATTGACCGAGAGGTTTCTGGTCATGTCTACATAGTTCTCGAACCCGTAGGGTCCGCACGCTTAACGCTTCGATGATGCTTATTATGAGTTTATATGATATTGATGTACCAAGGTTGTTCGAGTCCCTGATGAGATCACGGACATGACGAGGAGTCTCAAATGGTCGAGACATAAAGATTGATATATTGAAGCCTATGTTTGACTCGGAATCACTCCGGGTGAAATTGGGAATTTTACCGAGTACCGGGGTTACCGGAACCTCCCGGGGTCAATGGGCCTTGATGGGCCTTAGTGGAAAGGAGGAAAGGGGCCCAAGTGCTGGTCAGCACCTTCCCCTTCCCTAGTCCTATTAGGACTAGGAGAAGGGGTGGCGCTCTCTCCCTTCCCACTTGGCCAATCCTAGTTGGACTAGGATTGGGGAGGAATCCTACTCCCGTGGGAGTAGGACTCCCAGCGCAGCCCTTGGTGGCCGGCCAGCCCCTCCCTTCCCTCCTTTATATACAGGGCAGAGGGCACCCCATGACACACAAGTTGATCATTGAGATCGCTCCTTAGCCGTGTGCGGTGCCCCTTCCACCAAACTACACCTCGAATATACCGCTATGGAGCTTAGGCGAAACCCTGCGCGGTGGAACATCATCATCGCCACCACGCCGTCAGGTCGACGAAACTCTCCTCAACACTCGGCTGGATCGGAGTTCGAGGGACGCCATCGAGCTGAACGTGTGCGAACTCGGAGGTGCCGACGCTCGGTACTTGGATCGATTGGATCGGGAAGAAGTACGACTACTTCCTCTATGTTGCGCCAACGCTCCGCTGTTGGTCTCACGAGGGTACGTAGACAACACTCTCATCTCGTTGCTATGCATCACCATGATCTTGCGTGATCGTAGGAAATTTTTTGAAATTACTACGTTCCCCAACAAAAACATCATCACTTTGAGAAGTATGTGATAAGCAAGAGCTCCCCCTAAATTTGTGCATTATTTAAGATTTGCTTTTGAATGCAAATGCACAATCGATTAGGATCATGGGTTACTCTTCCATGTCACATACATCTTGGTGGAGCACTCAAAATGATAGAGATTAAAAGCATGCACTCATCACCAAGCAAAGTGAATGATCATAATAGGATATGAAAGATAACATTATCCAACAAGCATTAAGGGTAGCATATGACCAAACACTTGACCAAATAAGTATCTCACAAGGACACAAAGTAGTATCACACAAGCACGCAGTACAAGTTTCAAACCAACCAAAAAGAGTGCAAAGAGAGATATAAACCAACACACTCTCTCTCGAAGCCTATGATCTATACATTTTTCTCCCCCTTTGGCAACAAGTTACCAAAAAGTTTGAAAATGCATAGTGCTAAACGACTCTCAGGCTTGATCTTCGGGAGGTGGTGTTGAGAGAATGCCAAGGATGAAAGCTTCTGATGAAGTGGCTGGAGCTGGTGGAGTAGCTGCTGGAGTTGGAACTGGAGCTTTAGCTGCTGGTGCTGATGCTGTAGCTCTAGTGTCTGCCACATCGCATCAGAAGTGCATCTTTGTCCTCTGGGCACTCTAGTAAATGCATCTGTGGTAGACTTGCCCTTCTTCTCCTCTCGCTTCCTCCCGGTTGCTCAACTGCAGTTTGGATCTCTGTGATCTTGACATCAAGCTCATAGAATTTTGTCTCAACAATCCTTTCCAAGCTCTCTCGGTTCTTGGTCGTGGTGGCTGTGCCCTGCTCAATCCTCGAGTGGATTGATCAGATATCCAAGCTGGTCTTGCTTGCTCTTCAAGAAGACCTGAGATGCCTCTTCCACGCTTGGCATCTTTGCAGCCTTCTCACTTTAGCTTTGGCTTTCTTCTCTTGTGCTTGCATGATGATGGTTCATTCTCACCATAACAACCGTGTTGTCCTCAAATTCAGGATAGATGGGTAGATGCTCCTTGTCCAAGATGTACTTGCCTTTGCCCATCTTTGAGTTGATGAGCTCCTGGATGTGTGGGGCATATCCACAACTTCTCTTCCGATCACCGCAGTCCTCTTGATTGTTTCCACAATCGTGCTCATAACCTTGAACTTTTGTGGGACATGAAATATGTGCAACAAGTTGATAGCATGTCCTCTGATCATCTTGTGATCACCGACTTGGGTAGAAGTGTGTGCCTCGTAATCCAATTGATTGTTGGCGCACTGCATAACAAATAGTGTACAGATCCAACTTATGTGTGTCCAAAGCAGCATCAGGGATCTCTTTGTACATATTGGCCATAGAGTTGTGGTCTTTCTTCTTCTTGGCATAGACATCCAAGTCATCCTCATGTTACTCAGGAGCATTTATGAGTTTTGCCCATTCTTCAACTGTTCCTCTGACTTGTTCTGGTTGTCACTTTGGTCAGACATCTTGCAAGTACAGTGTCAGCAGACCCTGTGAATAGGTTATAGATGAGGTAGAGTAGATGAGCATCAAAAAGTACAGGAGTTTTTGCAAAACAGATGACTTAAAATTTTAGTTTTAGTTCTTCACAGAAAGCATTTCGGATCTACCGATTTGTAAACTCAGTGATATCGAAGCAGCTTTTGGAACCTGAACTAGTGAACTCGGTCAGACCGAGTCACAGTTCGGTGGTACCGAGACTGCTATGGTTTCACAGAGAATCGAACTAGGTCACACCGATTTGCAATTTTTGGTTGGACCGAAAATGCGTGTGCTCTGGCCTAAGCCAAAATCGGTGAGACCGATTTCTACAACTCGGTCGGTCCGAGATGAATTCGCCGGAGACCTAACCCTAAATTTTCAAATCAAAACTAATCTACGGGACGTTTTCGCTGGACAGGATGATTTCAATTATGGCAAGAAACATGGCAAAGCAATGTGCTAAGAATCGGAGTTAAAGATTAGCACAATGATCAAGTCCGTACCCTAGTGCGGCGACGAACTTGCTACGGCAGCAACGGTGGAGAAGATTTCCATTGACGGCAGCGGAGACTAGCAGCGGGAGGTCGCTGGCGACAAGAGGATGATTCGGAGACCAGAGGAGGCAGAGTAGGTTACGCGCGGACGAAGGGGTTCAGAGAAATTTCCAAATTTTGACCCAGTGGTATATATAACCTGACCCTGTCGGTGTGACCGAGTGGAACGACTCGGTGGCACCGAGATGCAAAACTGCAAGCAGTTACTGCAATTCAGTGTGACTGAAAAGTTCTAATCGGTTGCACCGAGATTGAAAACCCTAGATCAACTTGGTGACTCGGTAAGACCGAAAAGGATGAATCAGTCAGACCGAGATGCACAAAGAGGTTTTGGAGGTTTAAGTCTATGACGAATCGGGATCTCCGAGTGCTCCTCACACAGAGTGGTTCGAATCTGACTTGATCAAACTTTGTGGTGTAGCATGAATAGAGTTTGAGACGAGAAAAGCATAGATAGCTAGAGGGTGTTCTTAGGCATTCTTGTCCATCCATTTGGCAAAAGAGAAAGAGCCAAACAATCGTAGGAACAAATGGATGTCCTCGAATGAGTAAAATATGCATCCAACATGCTCACACAATTAAAATGGCAAATGAAATATGTGACAAAGCATGCACAAACACTCTAGCATCTATCAAGCAATTTGGCGATGACTAGGTCATCTATATATATATATATATATGAGTATATTGACTTAGGAGTCAAAGGAGAACATTTGATCATAAGTCATACTCATCGTTTAAGCACGAGTGGGCTTACCACTATTACATAAAGCATTGTTGTGTTCACACCATTAGAGTTGCTTTAGCTCATTGATTTGAGTAAAGCTCCCCCTAGATGTGATATCCCCCTAAAGGGAATGAACTAACCTTGGGTTTTGTCGATGATGACTTCATGTAGGTGTTGAAGATGTAGATGCTCAATGTTGATGTAGATCATTTGGAGCAATCCTTTGGAGTGAGTTGCACTTTCAATACCTACACGGGTTAGTCCCACAAGGAACAAACAAGGATATCCATAGACATAGAGTGACGCATACACAAGATGATGTCCATGAAGTCATTAGGTTACCTTGTCCCTTGTCTTACCAACAAGAGGGTTTGTGACTCCTTGAACTAGTGCAAGATATGGAAGTTGTTTGCACTTGTCCTTGCCAAAATGATAGGAGTGAAGTATGTTGGCGGAGTCACCCTCAAGAACTCTCTAGTTCTTCTTCTTCTGGATCCACACCATCTTGATGGGAATCTTTGGAGTTGTAGTTGTACTTGATGAAGTAGAACTTGATGTAGTCTTGGGAACCCACTTGAGCAAGGCCTTAGGTGCTTCTTCAAATGCATCAATTTCCTCTTGAAGCTTGTCCTTGCCTCTTTGCTTGTGGTCTTGTGGTGGAAGATCATCTTGAGCTTGTGTCCCTTTGAAAGAAGTATGATCATACTTCTCTTGTTGAGGAACAAACTTCGTCTTGGGGTTTTGATCTTCTTCCCACTCAACTCCATTGGCATTGAACTTTCGTTCAAAACCAACACCTTGATTCTTCTGGTGTCTTCCTTGCTTGCGCACAATTTCCTCAAATTGCTTACTTTCGGCAAGACTCTTGTAAACACCTTTCTCTATGATTCCCTTCAATAAGCTATTTTCTTGCTCAATTGTAAATTGGCTAAGAGAATCATTAGTGGAATCAAGAGAACTACTAGAAGCATCTACATTGGATTTAGCATGATTGTTGTTACTACTAGATGAAGAATCTTTCTTGTTCTTGTTGCTAGATTTAACTTGTGGCATGTATGTAGACAAGAGTAAACGCTTGGCAACGTAAGAAGAACTTTTCTTGCGAAGATCATCATTGATTGCCTTTAAAAACTCATGCTCTTGCTCAAGGTTGAGCTTTTCAAAGCATAGCTTATTGTGAGTCTTTAAAAGTTCTCGATGATTTTCCAAGGTAGTTTCATGAGCTAACTTAAGAGTGTTTAGTTCTTTGGTTAGATGCTCAATCTCCTTCTCATCATCGTCATTTGTTTTATCTTGATTAGCATGTTTAATTTACGTTTCATCATAGTTTTCATCACTAGAGTTGTCAACAAGTAAATCATCATCACCTAGCAAATCATCTTCATCACTGTTGAAATCAACATACTCGGGATGTGTTACCTTTGGACCTTTGGCCATGAAGCATCTTCCAATTCCTTCATTTGGTGAGTCAAATATGTCTTAGGAGTTGGTCGACACAAGTGCTAGACCGGCAACACCTTCATCTTGAGTATATTCGGAGTCAGAGTGATAACTTCTTTCGGAGTGATTGTCGGAGTCGGAGATGGATACCCATTCACAAACATGAGCTTGATGTCTTCTTTTTGTGTAGCTCCTTGATGACTTTTCCTTTCTTTCTGAATCCTTGCTTCTCCGAGAGGGTCTTCGTTCATAACGATCATCTCTACTCTTCCTTTCTCTTGGTGGTGATTCTTCTCTTCTACTTCTTCTTTTGGGAGAATCTTCGCTTCTTTTGTAGGGGGCCGTCACTCATTGGAGTAGTGTCCGGGTCTTCCACAATTGTAGCAATTACGCTCACGACTAGAAGATCTTTTGTCATTGTAGGACCTTGACTTGGAACTTCTTTCCTTGCTTCTACTTTTGTAGAACTTGTTGAAGTTCTTCACCATTAAGCTCAATTCTTCATTGAAGGTTTGTTTCTCACTTGAAGATGTGGGAGTATCACACGAGGCTTGTAAGCATCACTTGACTTGTTGTGAAGCTCTTCCTTATCCTTGAGTGACATCTCATGAGCAACAATTCTTCCAATGACTTCCGTTGGCTTGAGATCTTTGTAATTGGGCATCATTTGGATCAATGTGCACACGGTATCATACTTTCCACCCAAGGCTCTTAGGATCTTTTTTATGATGAATTTGTCGGTCATCTATTCACTTCCTAAGCCAGCAATCTCATTTGTGATGAGAGCAAGCCTAGAGTACATTTCAGCGACACCTTCACCATCCTTCATTTTGAACTTGTCAAGTTGACTTTGAAGCACATCCAATTTGGATTCCTTGACGGAGTCGGTACCATCGTGCATATCAATCAAAGTATCCCAAATTTCCTTTGCATTCTCAAGACGGCTGATTTTGTTGAATTCTTCGGGGCACAATCCGTTGAAGAGAATATCACAAGCTTGAGCATTGTATTGTAGCATCTTCAACTCTTCCGCGGTAGATTCACGGTTCGGTTCTCTCCCATCAAAGAATTCACCTTGCAAGCCAATACACACAATAGCCCAAACGGCGGGGTTATGTCCAAGAATATGCATTTTCATCTTATGCTTCCAACTAGCAAAATTAGTGCCATCAAAGTAAGGACCTCTACGGTGGTAATTTCCCTCGCTAGACGCCATACTCTCCTAGGTTGTGAAACCAAGGCTATGACCACCAAAAGCTATGGAAATCAAAGCAAATGGAGACCAAATCTCTGATACCACTTGTAGGACCGGAAGTATGTCTAGAGGGGGGGGGGGGTGATTAGACTACTTGACCAAATAAAAATCTAGCCTTTTCCCAATTTTAGTTCTTGGCAGATTTTAGCAACTTAGAACAAGTCAAGCAATCAACCTACACATGCAATTCTAAGAGTATAGCAGCGGAATGTAAAACAATTGCATATGAAGGTAAAGCGATGAGTTTCAGGGAGCAAACGCAATGTTGACACGGAGATTTTTTATCTGTGGTTCCGATAGGTGGTGCTATCGTACATCCATGTTGATGGAGACTTCAACCCACGAAGGGTAATGGTTGCGCGAGTCCACGAAGGGCTCCACCCACGAAGGGTCCACGAAGAAGCAACCTGGTCTATCCCACCATGGCCGTCGCCCACGAAGGACTTGCCTCACTAGGGTAGATCTTCACGAAGTAGGCGATCTCCTTGCCATTACAAACTCCTTGGTTCAACTCCACAATCTTGTCGGAGGCTCCCAAGTGACACCTAGCCAATCTAGGAGACACCACTCTCCAAGAAGTAACAAATGGTGTGTTGATGATGAACTCCTTGCTCTTGTGCTTCAAATGATAGTCTCCCCAACACTCAACTCTCTCTCATATGATTGGATTTGGTAGAAAGAAGATTTGAGTGGAAAGCAACTTGGGTAAGGCTAGAGATCAAGATTTATGTGGTTGGAATGGAATATCTTGACCTCAACACAAGTGTAGGTGGTTCTCTCTCAGAAAATATGTATTGGAAGTGTAGGCATGTTCTGATGGCTCTCTCCACGAATGAAGAGTGGGTGGAGGGGTATATATATCCTCCACACAAAATCTAACCGTTACACACAAATCACCAAACTCGGTGGGACCGAATCATTAAACTCAGTCGGACCGATTTAGTTCAAAATGTGAAAATTAGGATTCTTGGTGGGACCGACATGTCAACTCAGTGGGACCAATGTCATTAGGGTTAGGGCCTAACGTAATCTTGGGGAGGCTGATTGCACAAACTCGGTGAGACCGATTTTGGTAATAGCCAAATAGAGAGTTGGTCAGGCAAACTCGGTGGGACCGATTCGCTCATCTCGGTTGGACCGAAACATTACGAAAAGGTAACAAAGAGTTTGCATTGCAATCTCGGTGGGGCCGATCGCTCATCTCGGTTTGACCAAAACGTTACGAAGGGAAACAGAGAGTTTGCAATCCCATCTCGGTGAGACCGAATTGATTAGGGTTTCTGGCAGTGGCTATGTCAACTGAACTCTGTGGCTCCGGATGAAAAGAATCGGTGGGGCCGAGTTGGACTTTTTGGACTAGGACATATGTGGATATGAGAAAGTAGTGGAGGGTTTTGGAGCGTATCACTAAGCATTTTGAGCAAGATCCTCATTAAGCAACACCTCATCCCTTCTTAATAGTATCGGCTTTTCCTATAGACTCAATGTGATCTTGGATCACTAAAATAAAAAATGTAGAGTCTTGTGCTTTGAGCTTGAGCCAATCTTTTGTCCTTAGCATTTTGAAGGGTCCACTTTCTAATCCATGCCATGCCAAACATTGAGCTTTCCTGAAATATTTATCTTGAATAGCATTAGCTCAATGAGCTATATGTTGTTAGGAATTACCAAACCACCTGTGGATAGTTGCACTATCACGGTGAGGAGTGTCGGTGTCAAACCGCGGATCTCGGTAGGGGTCCCGAACTGTGCGTCTAGGCGGATGGTAACAGGAGACAAGGGACACGATGTTTTTACCTGTGTTCGGGCCCTCTCGATGGAGGTAAAACCCTACTCCTGCTTGATTAATATTGATGATATGGGTAGTACAAGAGTAGATCTACCACGAGATCGTAGAGGCTAAACCCTAGAAGCTAGCCTATGGTATGATTGTTGTTCGCCCCACGGACTAAAACCCTCGGTTTATATAGACACAGAGAGGGCTAGGGTTACACAGAGTCGGTTACAATGGGAGGAGATCTACATATCCAGACGCCAAGCTTGCCTTCCACGCCAAGGAAAGTCCCATCCTGACACGGACAAAGTCTTCAATCTTGTATCTTCATAGTCCAGAGTTCGACCAAAGGTTATAGTCCGCTATCCGGACACCCCTAATCCAGACTCCTCAAGAGCCCTCGAACCAGGCTTCAATGACGCATTTAATCCGGCGCATGATTGTCTTTGACATTGCAAGGCGGGTTCCTCTTCCGAATACTTCATAGAATATTTTGAACACAAGGATAGTGTCCGCTCGCAAAATAAGTTCCACATACCACCGTAGAGAGAATAATATTTACACAAATCCAACCTGCTGACGTATTCCGCAGTGTGACATCACACCACGACCAAGCCTTTATTCGAATCGTTTTTACTGTCCCACCTTAGCGCACTTAGCGAGGCGATTTCCTTGGCACGTCTTGTCGAAGCAGAGATCGTGTACCCTTATTCTGGGATTCTCATCAATATGGGCGTGGGTAACGCAACCGTGCCGTTAATTTTGGCGCTTGGGAGATAAGCGAGTTTTACTAGGCTGGTGGGGGCACATAGTTTTGTCCGCCCATATAAGGGGATAAGGATCCACCTTTTTCATCTACCCCTTCTTCCTCCTTTGCTTATCCATTTTCACGCACTCGAGCTCCAGCGCCCAAGTCCGCACACCCCACCTCAACCTTCTCCAGCCATGTCCGGAGCGGGAGGCAAGTGGATGGTCTCCTTCGTCATGGAGGGACACATCAAGAAACTGAGGAAAGCCGGATACTTGTCCAACGACATCGCGCACCGGCTCCCACACGAGGGGCATCTCATCCCCACCCCCAGGCCCCCTGAGAGGGTGGTGTTCCTCACCCATTTCCTCCGCGGACTAGGCTTCCCACTCCACCCATTTGTCCGGGGGCTCATGTTCTACTACGGCCTGATTTCCACGATCCGCCCCGAACTTCATCCTCAACATCTCGGCGCTTATCGTCGCGGCGTGGCTTTCCTCCGCATCAAGCCCCACTTCGCTTATGGTGAAGACCTTCAACGCCAAACCAAGGTGGTGCGCAGCCGACAAGCGGAGTGCGGGGCGCCATGGTGGTAAAGATGCCCAACGTTATAAGGCTCGAGGGCTCCTTCGTGGAAACCATCAAGGGATGGCAATCGGGTGGTTCTACATCACCGAGCCACGGACCCGAATGGGCAGCGCCCCGAATTTCGATCCGCATCCCCACACGGCTCACCTCCCCGGCAAGAGAAGGGCCTGTCGGGGTAATTCGAAAGAGCTGCCCGACTCCAAACCGTGATCCAAAACCTGTGGACAAGAAGGTTAAACTTGTCAACGTAGTCTAGGTCATGCTCATCCGCTTGATCCTCCCGTGTCAACGACGGGCTTTTAACTTGTGGAGTTCGACCCGCCCAAAGACCAAACTCGACCGTGCTCTTTGACACAACGCACGAGGATGCCCGGAAGGTGCTATTCAAGGGCGCCGAGGTTCCCCTCCCATTACCGAGGATCGTGGATTCTGCTAAGCGCCAAGCCAACATAGTAAGCTTGTTTTACCCTTACGGATACTTGTTTTTCATAGTTTGACTCTATGCGGATCTAAGCTCCCGTTCCTTTGACAGATCGGTAGAAGAAGACCGACAGATCAACTATCCTGCTCCTTTGCTCAAGGCCCAGCAGATGCCGGCTTGGCGGTTGCTGGTCCCAGACCTTACGTGGTGCCGAGAAGAAGGCCAAGAAGAAAGCCACGGAACTCGAAAGAGTTCCCGCGCCGGTGGTGTCGGACTCATCGTCCGATGACTCGAGGTGGAATCCTCCCACCAAAACGAGGAGGAGGAAGAGAGGTCTCTCCCACGGGGAGAGAAGAAAAGGAAGGTCGCCCAACGGGGAGGCCGGAGGGTCCAAGAAAGGAAGGACCATCCTTCCGACTACTCCACCAACACCGACGACGCACGAAGAGGAGGGCCGTGATAGGGCCAAGCCCTTGGCGAAATCGTAAGTGTTTGGATACCGAATGACTCATGGCGCTCCTTTATTGCACAAGATCTTCGACGCCAATATAATCATGCGGTCCGCCCAAGGCCCGGCCGATGCTTCGCCGAGCGGCTCCCGGATTCGCCGGATGTGAATTCGCTTCCGCCGCTACCTCCCTCGCCCTCTGAGACGATGCCAAGGTGGAGTCCCAAAGGGTCCAAGCCAGAGGAGGTGGTCCCGAGGCGCCGCAAGGCGACCTCCTGCACTCCAAAGCAAAGGGGACAAAACCCCAAGGGCTCCAAGTCCGCCCCGGTCGACACCGCATCGAACCTTCAATGGTTCCAGAGTCGGGCAGCGCCTCTAGTAAGAAGGGCAAGTTTACGACGCGGTGACCTCCGCCCAACCGAGGCACGGATAATTTGCCGGAGGTGCTTAACGGCGCCCATCGACGAGAGCACCGCACTATTATGAGTGCGGTGATCCGAAGGTTCACCGCCAAGAGCGGGCCGATCGAAGCTCGTGCCGCCTTCTAACAGCTTTGAGGTATGTATTTAAGATATGTAAAAATATTACCGTGATAGGCAGAGCCTCGATGCTCAGCTTTGGTGTTCGGAAAGAAAAGCCGAACTAAGGATCTAAAAGATATACGCAGGAGTCTAACATAAGTATGTCAATATGGGAATGCAGGCTCGCGCTGACCTCTCGCCAGACCGATCATGGAGGTCGATGCATTGAAGCGAGCCTCGAGCAGTCCGAGAACGAGCTCGGCCTTGCCAAGAAGCAGCTCGAGGACAAGGAAGGTAAGTAATACCTTATGTAAGTATATAAAAAGATGTGGTTGCAAAAATGACAAGACAAACGTGAGTATTACAGGGCCACAACCTGTGGCAACCTCAAGAAAGCGTTGTCCAAGGTCAAGATAATGCGGCCGTGGAGCGATCGAGCGAGAAAAGCAGGAGGCGCGGTGGCGGAGGTGCAGCAAGAGCTCCGTGCTCGTGAAAAACACTAGAGTTTGGAGCTTGACTCAAAGACTTGAGAGTCCGAGCTTGCCTCAGCCCTTGAGAGCGCCTAAATCTGCCAAGGCCAAGCCCAAAAAGCCCTCCAGAAATTGAGGCGATGAAGAAGATAGCGGCGGTAAGGCATTCTTTATGCAAAGCAAGCACGTGAAAGTGAATTACTTGTTACTTACCCGAGTCCGAGCTCTCCAGAGCATTAGCAGATCTGCCCCAGCAGTGTCCGACGCTGCCACATACTACCGGGCCGAGGAGGGAGCTCGACGGAGAAGGTATTCTGTCTCAAGATGTCGAGGCCGGACACCCGTGCAGTTTTTGAGCGACCAGTGAAGCAGCTGGTCGAGCTCCATAAGGTGGCCGAACAGGCCATGAGGGGTTTTATGGCCCGGCTATGGCCTCGGGAGGTCATGCCCGGAGCTACTTTGGGCAGGTGAGGCGGTCATGGATGCCTGTCCACGGCTTGAAGTCATCAAGCGCTCCGTATGCATCGAAGGCGCCCGTAGGGCCCTTGCCCGTGTTAAAGTGCACTGGGGCAAGATGGATGCTGAGAAGCTTGTGACGGACGGACCACCGGAGGGCAAGGAGCATCGCAAGCCCGAGATGTATTATGAGGGCGTCTTGAAGGGTGCCTGCCTTATGGCGGATGAATGTGCCAAGGATGTATTTTTTGAGTAAACTCGCTCGTGTTATCCTATGCGCTGAAAACTTGTTCATATGCACTAAGCAACGCTTTTTGAATTTAAAATATTACCTTCAGGCGGCCGCTTATTAAATCTGAGAGATGGCGAGTCGTCGCTTCGCCCCCATGCCACAAGTGCCGGGTGTTCGGATAAACCCGAGCGCTTTGTTCCCATTCTTGGGTCCTTCGAGGAGGCGCCAAAGACAACGTAACAAGGCAATCGGACTATAATGCTTTATCACTCTCACTTAGCCATAGAATTCTATAATTTTAAATTTCGGCGAAGCCCCTAGTATTCGGAAGACCGAGTTCGGGGCGCTATCCACGCCTAGGCCGGACAAAGCCGACTCCTCGCTCTAAGTGGCATAAGTATTTAGGGACTCGAAACCTCTCGAACAGCGACCAGCTCTCGCCCTATCATGACGGCCGTTTTAGCCTTCTCATCGAGGTGCTTAACCCAGCTCAACCGGGAACAATCGCAGAGTTCTCCCAGCGCTACCTTAGCCGATATAACGGAACGTAAGGTACCAAAACATGGGAGCCGGCAAACCCAACTATTGACCCAAGACATGATTCGAGCCGATGCATATAATGCTATAAGTTCGGGTGCCGACTCGTGAGAGTGTTCGGACTTCTCACACCATATTCGGGGTACTTAAGCCCTCGGTGTATTGGCCGTATCAGAGCGCACGGTTGCATAATGTCATAACCGAACATATTTTTTAAAAGGTAATGCAATAATAAGTCAAGCTGAGCATCGCTTATTAAAAGGCTGCCGTGAAAGCGTAATGATACAAATAGTGCGATAAGCAAGAGATGGGACTATTTGACATGTCCTCTCCGTGGGCAAGCTGCGAGATGGTATGTAAGATGTATTTAGCTTGTTATAGAGACCACCGACATTCGACGAAGCTTTCGCCTCCTCGATCGCTGCATCGTGTGTTCAAGTGATTGTATCGCCGACAGGCCTTCCGGAGAGTGGAGTCCCGAAAGTAAGAAAAAGAATGACAAAATCGGAGACCCTAGTACGGTTGAGCCGCATTTTGGGCATGCCGTGGTCGTGCCCTCCCCTATGCCCATGGTATTTCCAGAGCGTAATTATGTACGCCAGTAGTACTGGTTTCGCAATTTCGCGAGGGCTCGGGTTAGCCGCATTGCTACGCTTGCTCTAACGTGCAGCGGTCTTGTTGTAGGTTACTCCGAGCGCGCTTGACGGTGTCCGGCGCTAATAGACGGATCGAGAATTGCCTTGAGAGGCTACTTTGTACTTCCGCCATGAGGGCTGCCGTGATGCTCCTCCGCTCGAGAGAGCGCTCGGTGTTTCCATTGACCATAATGACTCGAGGGCCTGGAATCTTGAGCTTGAGGTATGCGAAAGCGGCACCGCATTGAACTTTGCAAATGCGGTTCGCCCAAGCAAAGGCGTGATAGCCATCATGAACGAGACTATGTCAAGATTATCTCCTCGCTCGAAATTATCTGGGATCCAAGACCACCTCAAGTGTAATCGAGCCTGCATAGCTTGGCCTCTACACCGTATGACGCCTTTAAAGGTCGCCTTTGTGGGTTTAACTTTGAGGATCTATGCCCATTTTTCGTGACCGTATCCTTATAAAGCAGTGTTCAGCCGCCGCCGCCCATAAGGACTCTAGTGAGGTGAACCACAATGATTGGGTCTAGAACTATCGCGCGAATCCGCCATGGCGGATGCTAGTGGGTGGTCCTTCGATCAAAAGTGATCGGGCAGGAGGACCACGGGTTGAACTTTGGGGCGATCGCTCCAACGCATATACGCCCCTCGAGTGCACGCTCGCTCCCTTTTGGGTATGTGGGTTGCGATATCATGTTCGCCGTCCGCACTTGTGGGGGAAGCCCTTCGTCCCCTATTGTTTGGCGGCCGGGATCCTCCTCGCCATCGCTATGCAGCCCCTTGTATGTGTTTTCGCATTTAACTTGCTCGCTGCTTGAACACCCAACAATCCCTCGCTGGTGTGATTGGCTGGTTTTTCGGGTGCCGTATCCGCACGAGCGATCGAGTATTCGGTCCAAACCGGACGGGCATGGATTATTTCTTTTAAATGGCTTTTTCACGACCGGTTTAGAGCCTCAATCCGCATTAATCGCCAGATCCTCAAAGATTGTCGCTGCACGCGGCGCTTTGTGCTTGTTGCGACGCGACCGCCATTGCTGTCCTTGGTATCCGAATTACTGTGGCTCTTGGTCATGTTATTACTACGAAGCCAGCTGGGCTTGTATTCTCCCGCAAAAGCGGTAATGAGTGTTGTGAGGGCTGCCATGGATTTTGGTTTTTCCCGCCCTAGGTGCTGGGCAAGCCACTCGTCACGGATGTTATGTTTGAAGGCTGCGAGGGCCTCTCGCGTCCGGACAATGACTATTTGTTTTTTCTTGGTTAGGAACCGTGTCTGTAATTGTCCGGCCGATTCTCCGGCTGCTGAATTATGTGGCTTAGGTCATCGGCGCTCGGTGGTCGCATATAGGTGCCCGGAAATTGTCGAGGAATGCGGCTTCCGTGTCCTCCCAACAACCAATTGACTCTTCCGCAAGCTGTTAAGCCAATGCCGAGCTGGTCCTTTAAGCTTGAGTGGGAGGTATTTGATGGCGTAGATCATCATCGCGGGCCATGTGGATATGAAGGAGATAATCCTCGATCCATACCGCAGATCTGTTGTGCCATCGTATGATTCGATGTTTACGGGTTTGAAACCCTCGGGATTTGATGATCCATTACTTCATCTGTGAAGCATAGTGGGTGTGGGCGCCTCAGATCGGGCTATATCACGATGTAGCTCAAATGAGCTTTGTGTATCGTGTTCGCCCTACCGGATTTGCTATATCCAGCATGACGGTTATCGCCACGCGTCGTGGGCCCACGCGATCCGTAGATCGATCTTGTTTGCCTTGCCTTGTCCTCCAATATATCTCGCAGTCCGGCGATTTCCCCATGCCTTGGTATTTTTGAGCGACACCGGTGCAGCTTGAGTGGAGGGCCGAGAGGCCTCTTCGTCAGGGCCACGAGGTGGCGGTCGGCCGCTGGCCGCGCGCTAGTGATGTAAGTTTAGGTGCTTCCTCCTCTAATCGGGTAGCAGCCTGCGCTTTGGGTAGCTCTTGAGGGGCGCTCGAGTTCAGATTTTTCGCCGCAAGGACTTCACCATCCGTCGGCTAGCAAGTCTTGGTCAGCTCTAAGCTGTTGCTGTTTTTCTTGAGGCTGCTCGCCGTGGCCATGTGCCCGCGCTTGAAATGCTCTTGTTCGACGGGATCTTCAGCACGACAAATTGCTCGTCGCCGAGGCTTGCCTCGCCTTCGGAGGGAGGCATGTAATTATCGCCCTCTACCTCTATGTTCCGCCGCTTCTCTCATGAGGGCTGGCTTCTCCATCCTCCCGTGCTGAATCCCGCCGAGGGGGTTGTCTTCGCACCGTCCGGGTGTTATTATCTCCGTGCGGAATCGCCATTTTTACTTTGGCGGATTTAGAGCGGCGCCACGACGCCGCGCTAGGCTTCTTCTTGAGGGGTCATCCTCCGTTGTTCCATCGCTTCTTCCCTTCTTTTGGGGTGTCCACCATGTATATGTCATACGACGAGGTGGCCTTCCAAAGGCCCTATAGGCGCTGGTTCTGGTCGCCTCCTGCATCGGCGCCCATACCGCCGATGTCTTCGAGTCGAAGTCGAGCATGTCGGTTAAATCATCGACAAGTACTACGGTGGGTGGTGGGTGGGCTTTGAATTTCTTCGTCGTCTGCGATCCCAACCTTGCCGACCATAGACCGCCAGGCTCTCCGATAAAGAGAGAGACTTTAGTGAATTCGTAATGTCGCCAAGGGCGAAGTGCCGAAAGATGTCCGCGGCGGCGAACTCCATGATCGGAGCCCAATCGGATTCGACGGGCAGGGGCGCGAAGGTTCGGAGTCCAGACCTTGGAGTCACGAAGCTTCGCAGAGGACAAGGCTGGTGTTCGCCTCGATCGTCAGAGAGATTGCAGCCCCGAGGCGGTGTCCACCACCCGCCCTCGACAGGTGTAGTCGGCTCCGAAGCGACACGGTGCGGCCTCCGTGGCGCTGTTCGGCGGCAGAGCTAGATCATGCCCATCGTAATAAAGCGGCGCGCTGGCCGTGGGGCTCGAATCCGTCAAGATCAAGTCTCCGTGGATGTCACCCGTAGTTCAAACTTCCAAATCTGACCTGATGGCCAGGGCGAAGCTTTCGATCCGCCCAGATGGCAAGTTTAATTGCCCGCAGCAGCAAAGCCGCCGAATACGAAGATCTGTCCGGGAGAAAAGTCTCACCCTGGACCGCATCGTTGTTGATGATCGAAGGAGCCAGCAGGCCTAAAGATGACGACACAGAGGAACTCTCAATGAAAGCACTGTTGGAAATATGCCCTAGAGGCAATAATAAATTAGTTATTATTATATTTCCTTGTTCATGATAATCGCTTATTATCCATGCTATAATTGTATTGATAGGAAACTCAGATACATGTGTGGGTACATAGACAACACCATGTCCCTAGTAAGCCTCTAGCTGACTAGCTCGCTGATCAATAGATGGTTACAGCTTCCTCGACCATGGACATTGGATGTCGTTGATAACGGATCACATCATTAGCAAATGATGTGATGGACAAGACCCAATCCCACGCCTAGCACAAAGATCGTAGTTCAGATGCTAAAGCTTTTCTAATGTCAAGTATCTTTCCTTAGACCATGAGATTGTGCATCTCCGGACACCGTAGGAATGCTTTGGGTGTACCAAACGCCACAACGAATCGGGTGGCTATAAAGGTGCACTACAGTATCTCCGAAAGTGTTCATATTGTCACTCCGCAGACGGAGAGGTATCTCTGGGCCCACTCGTAGGACATCATCATATCGTGCACAATGTGACCAAGGGGTTGATCACAGGATGATGTGTTACGGAACGAGTAAAGAGACTTGCCAAGAACGAGATTGAACAAGGTATCGCATACCGACGATCGAATCTCGGCAAGTACAATACCACTAGACAAAGCGAATTGTATACGGGATTGATTGAGTCCTTGACATCGTGGTTCATCCGATGAGATCATCATGGAACATGTGGGAGCCAACATGGGTATCCAGATCCCGCTGTTGGTTATTGACCGAGAACGCCTCGGTCATGTCTCAGATGGTTCCCAACCCGTAGGGTCTACACACTTAAGGTTCTGGCGACGCTTAGGGTTATAAAGGAAGTTTGTATGTGGTTACCGAATGTTGTTCGAGTCCTGATGAGATCCCTGGACGCCATGAGGAGTTCCGGAATGGTCCGTAGGTAAAGATTTATATATGGAAAGTTGTTGTTCGGGTTCCGGGAAAAGTTCGGGTTTTTCTGGTATTGTACCAGGAAGCTTCCAGAGGATTCCAGAGGGGTCCGGAGGTCCGGAAATTGTTCCACCACGTCCAATACAGCAGCATGGGCTGTAAGGGGGCTCCCTAGCCTTAATGGGCCAGGGGCACCAGCCCCCAAGGCCCATGCGCATGGGAGAGGGAAACCCTAAGGGGAGGGCCTCCACTTGACTTGGGAGGCACTCCTCCCCTTGGCCGCCCCTAGATGGGATCTAGGGCTGGCCGCCCCTAGGGGTGGAACCCAGGTGGGGGCGCAGCCCCTCTCCCCATATATAGTGGAGGCAAGGGCAGCCCAACACACGAAGTTCTTCTCCTGCTGGCGATCCCTACCTCTCTTTCTCCTCCTCTCCGTGGTGCTTGGCGGCTCGCAGATTGCCACGCCTCCACCACCACCACGCCATTGTGCTGCTGCTGGATGGAGTCTTCTCCAACCTCTCCTCTCTCCTTGCTGGATCAAGGCATGGAGACGCCACCGGCTGTACGTGTTGAACGCGGAGGTGCCGCCTGCTCGCACTAGGATCTCCGTGATTTGGATCACGACGAGTACGACTCTTCAACCCCGCTTCTTGAACGCTTCGCCGGTGTCAAACCGCGGATCTCGGTAGGGGGTCCCAAGCAAAGGCCTTAGGATCAATGGTAACAGGAGACAATGGACACAATGTTTTACCCAGGTTCGGGCCCTCTTGATGGAGGTAAAACCCTACGTCCTGCTTGATTGATATTGATATTGTGGGTATTACAATAGTAGATCTACCTCAAGATCGTAGAGGCTAAACCCTAAAAGCTAGCCTATGGTATGATTGTTGTATATTGTATATCTGTCGACTAGCCTGGCCCTGGTTTATATAATGCACCAGAGGCCTAGGATAACAAGAGTCCTAGCCGAATACGCCGATGGGGGAGGAGTCCTTGTCTTGATCGCCAAGTCTTGTGAATCTTCCTTGTATGCGGCAACTGTCCGGACTGGCCCATGAGTATACGGCCATGGGGATCCTCGGCCCAATCCAACTGATCGGGAGATGACGTGGCGAAAACCCCTAGTCCAGACACCGCCAAGAGCCCCCGAACCGGTCTTCGTTGGGGACGCCTCGATTCTTCCGAACTGTTCTTCATCTTCAGTCCTCGGTCTTGAAAACTGGTTCAACAAATCTTCTCATCTTCAATCTTTGAGGATCGCCGAAATGCATTCGACGAGTTTACACGTCGGGTATCCGAGGAGCCCCTTTAAGTTTACGGCCTTTATCATTGCCTTGTTATTTTTACGCCACACCTCGGGTTTGAAGTTATTCCCGGGAGGCAGTATCCTCTTGTGTCCGAGTTCTAACACCGGACTACATTCGAGGTATCTTTTGCAGCCGAGCACCAACGCCGGACTGCTTCCTAGCTCTATCGCCGGACTATGTATCCGAGCTCCAACGCCGGACGGTATCCGAGCTCCAACGCCGGACTATGTATCCGAGCTCCAACGCCGGACTATGTATCCGAGCTCCAACGCCGGACTATATATCCGAGCTCCAACGCCGGACTATGTATCCGAGTTCCAACGCCGGACTGTATCCGAGGTGTCGTAAATCACCTTGGTTCAAAGAATTTTGAAGGAATTTAGCCGAGCTTAATGTCGGAAATGCCTCTATGGAGCTGCCACTAGCGCCCGAGCTTTATGTCGGATCGCTTCCGAGGTGGTGCACCACCCCAATGTGGGCTGATTTTGGTCAATATTTTTATTGGTGCAATTTATTCTCCGCCGAGATACATAGCCAGAGTCCTCAAGGTGGGTATCGGCCTAAAACCCGAGATGCACATGAAGGATGACATAAGACCGCCGATCCTCAGAGTCACCGAGACTCAAAGTTGATTTGCAAAATCGGTCCGAGGATCAAGTCCTAGCTTGGCGAATACTTCGACACAAAAGCAAGCAGTGCTCAGCCTCAAGACTCAAAGTTGGGTGCGGCCGACCAACCCGAGGATCAAAATCTCCTCGAAACTCAGACAGACTTAAAATTTTCTCGATAGAACATGCAATGCAAGAGCCCCGAGACACCGGTCGGGTGGCAACACCGCATCGGGATTGATGTGCCCTTTAATATTTGTAATTAATAAGCCCAAAGCCCAAGAGCCCCGAGCCTTAATGCGGCACGGAGGCCAATTGAGGATCGATATCCATAGTAAAATCACAAATTATGTGTAATGACTCTATGTATCCAAGTACTTTACGCCATTAATGCTCGGATCCGCATTGTACAAAACTTTGTTGACCGACCATCGGCTTCCACCTCCTCACCAATAGCCGAGGAGTGTTTGTCCTACTTTATAAAGCCTTTATGAGGGCAAAAATTTACAACAAACAAGGCAATCTGCCATACGGTTTTATAAACAAAGGTATGCGGAGAGACATGTTATATTATCGCTTAATGTAAGAAATGTCTTCCAGAGAAAATAGTCCCGCTTATCGGTTCCTTTCTTTTGGGTTGTCATGCTAAGCATGATCATGAAACCTCCGCTCCAATGTAAGAGCAAAATATCGAGGATTTAGTTTGGGAGGCCGCCAACAGCCCTCGATAGTGTTCGGCACAATGAGGCCAAGCCGAAACACTTCGCCAATAAATGGCCCGTCATTTAATATAGTCATCGGATCGCTGACCGGTTTACACCTATTGTGATAGTAAGTTTTCGCTTTCTCCATCGAGGTGCTTGACCATGCGAATGGAAGCACAATCGCAGTGGTTCTCCTTTGCACACCTAGCCAACAAAGCGGAACGTAGGAGGCAAGCGCGAGCCGGCAACCCAACTATTGACCAAAGACACAATTCAAACTGATGCATATATAGCAATATCTGAGAATGTTTTTGCCGAATCTCAAAAGGTGTCCGTGTTGCATCATGAGACTTGTGCTGAAAACACACAAATAGTTGAAAAGTGCCATGGGCCCGAAAAGCCAAAAACTTGTTCAAAAGATTAATGTCCTAACTAGATCAAGTGTTCGTGCCAATCCAAAATTGACTTTAGAAAAAGGTGCTTCGTCAGGCTGTAACATGACACATCCTATCTCAAAACTTCAAGCGGTCATCCTACGGCTTTTTGAGAGAGAAATTAGGCTCCCTGCTAGTGACCGCACACTTGTGTCAAGGAGTGATAAAAACTTTGCAGCGACTAAGAAGAAAAACACTTATCATAAAACGGCTCATATAAATTTAAGAGCCCCAAGTGACTTGGGTAAAAGTTGATAATGTAAGGTGACATGTAGAATGCCTTCTAGCCGGATTGTAGATCGCTTGTCGAGCGGACCTTTTCGCTTCAACCTCGGACCCAATAGTCCGGAGTGTGTCCGAATACCTCGCGGTTATAAAAACCGGGCATGCGGAGACCAAAGCGTAGGGGTCATTAGTGCTTTATCGCATAAGTGCCCAACTAGTTATGTTATATTACATGGTTAGTAAGAAACATCTTCCAGGAGAATAGTTCCGTTAGGGGTTCCTTTCTCGAGGCATGCCCTAAAGTGCATGTCCTGACTGCGAAAAGAGCAGAAAAACATCCGGGGGCAGGTAAATAAATAGGTAAGAAATCATCTTTAGTTCACCGACCGAGTATTCCCTTAAGAACGCTTAGCTTTCGCTTCACCCGGGCCCGAGGTACACATCCGGCCGACCCGGCAAGAATAATCGCAGAGGTGCTCCTTTACCGCCTAGCCAACAATCGGGAACGAGGGTAAGCACAGGAGCCAGCAATCCAGCTTGGCCAAAACTTAAGTCATATCTATGCATATAATGGTGAATAAAAGGTACATGCGAAGTGTGACACATGTGTTGGGCATAAATCCGCATTAATAAGCTTCGTTAAAGAAGCCCCTGTATAATGAGCGGGTAGCGCTGTCAAGTGTGCAAACAAAGTTTGGACAAGGAAAATTTTACAAGCAACTTTTTTCCAAAAAAAAGTATAATGCTTGGTCAAGTCAACACAAGTTAAAAATTTAAAACTTTGAGCATGAAGGCAACTTAGCTGGTTAATGTGTTCGGTATTGATGACGCTGTCCGAGCTTGATGCGGACAAGGTTCCATCCCCCAAGCCGATCCCGAGGTGGCGGAGCAAAAGAGCTCGGCACCAAGTGGTGACATAGCACGGTCAATGCAGACGGCAGAGTGATGCCAAGTCCCCGCATGGGGTAATGAAGTGTTGACAAAGCCCCCGCCCACCGAGGTGATGCCAAAGGATATAGTCCGCCGATCGTTTTCTTGTGCACAAAAAATAGTGCAGACCCGGGATAATAGTAATAATAAGAATTGAAAAAAAATGTTGCATAATAAATAATTCATGCAAAGTGAGTAATAAAAGAAATATGGCCTGGCGCCAAAGTCGATGTCGATGCAGGTCGTGACATGGTCGATGCCGACTTGATGAAGCGACCGTGCGGCGATGCCGGTATGCCCGCCCCGTAATCCGTGGGGCGCGATGTTGGTGATGATTTATCCTTCGCGATGCCGAATCTTGTTCGGCTTGCCAAGATGATGATCCAAGAAGTTGAGCTTGGCTCAACAAAGTGACGACGGTTCAGCGCAGGTCGGCCGCCGGGAGCAATATTGCCGGACTGGTTTGACACCAGCAATGATGTTGAAGATCATGTTCAAAAGATCTTAAGGTTAGTGGGATGTGTTTGGGAACAATACACAATATCCCATACAAAACTTCCTTCAAAAAGGATGTCCGAAATCCCGTTCATAAAAAAGATGAATTCGGGTCGGATTCGTTCTCGCGCAGAAAACAGATCTGAAAAGTCATGCACTAATCGGAAGGTTCTCGGAGTTCTGACGGTCGGATCGAGCTGAAATTTGGAGGGGTGGTAGATATAGGAATTGCGCAGCCGATCAACGGTTGGATCTTTCAAAGGACGTCCGAGCTGGAAGCTGGACACCACGCCCTAAACTCGTCCAGATTCCCGTCCAGATTTGACAAGGCTCCGGTATATCGTGGATTGCGAGAGCTTCCTCCATCGGAATTCGACGAAATTTTCCAGGGTTGTTGTAGACTCAATTCCGCACAATTCCACCAAAGCGATCGTCAAAGCGATACTCGAGGAGGTGGTGGCAGCAGATATGAGTTTGCTGTCCAGAAAAACAGCATAGTCGCTTGAGGGCAATGTCGACGTTGAGCCCCCGAGCTCCATGGATGATTCCTCCGTGATCTTGATAGAGATAGGAGTTGATGTTTGATGAAGGCCCTCGTCCGAACATGTTGATCCGAACACGGGGTGCAATTTTGGTTGAACTAAGGTGACCAATGAGCTGGTGACGAAGGTGCCAAGTCGCAGCTTGATCTGCGCAGTGAGCCATCGATCCTTTTGTCGATCACACAATGAACTCTCAATGAAAGCACCAATGTCGGTGTCAAACCGCGGATCTCGGTAGGGGGTCCCAAGCAAAGGCCTTAGGATCAATGGTAACATGAGACAAGGGACACGATGTTTTACCCAGGTTCGGGCCCTCTTGATGGAGGTAAAACCCTACGTCCTGCTTGATTGATATTGATATTGTGGGTATTACAAGAGTAGATCTACCACGAGATCGTAGAGGCTAAACCCTAAAAGCTAGCCTATGGTATGATTGTTGTATATTGTATATCTGTTGACTAGCCTGGCCCTGGTGTTTATAATGCACCAGAGGCCTAGGATAACAAGAGTCCTAGCCGAATACGCCGGTGGGGGAGGAGTCCTTGTCTTGATCGCCAAGTCTTGTGAATCTTCCTTGTGTGCGGCAACTGTCCGGACTGGCCCATGAGTATACGGCCATGGGGATCCTCGGCCCAATCCAACTGATCGGGAGACGACGTGGCGAGTACCCCCTAGTCCAGGACACCGTCACTTCCGCTTAGCGATCTACAAGGGTATGTAGATGCACTCTCCTTCCCCTCGTTGCTGGTTTCTCCATAGATAGATCTTGGTGACACGTAGGAATTTTTTTGAATTTCTGCTACATTCCCCAACAGTGGCATCATGAGCTAGGTCTATTGCGTAGATTCTTTGCACGAGTAGAACACAAAGTAGTTGTGGGCATTGATTTTGTTCAATATGCTTACCGTTACTAGTCCAATCTTGTTTCGACGGTATTGTGGGATGAAGCGGCCCGGACCGACCTTACACGCACACTTTACGTGAGACAAGTTCCACCGATCGACATGCACTTGGTGCATAAGGTGGCTAGCGGTGCCGCCTCTCCCACTTTAGTCGGAACGGATTCAATGAAAAGGGTCCTCATGAAGGGTAAATAGCAATTGGCATATCACGCTGTGGTTTTATGAGGTAAGAAACGTTTGCTAGAAACCCATAGCAGCCACGTAAAACATGCAAACAACAATTAGAGGACGCCTAACTTGTTTTTGAAGGGTATGCTATGTGATGTGATATGGCCAAGAAGAATGTGATGAATGATATGTGATGTATGAGATTGATCATGTTCTTGTAATAGGAATCACGACTTGCATGTCGATGAGTATGACAACCGCAGGAGCCATAGGAGTTTTCTTAATTTATTGTATGCCCCAAGTGTCATTGAAAAATGCCATGTAATTACTTTACTTTATTGCTAACCGTAGCCATAGTAGTAGAAGTAATAAGTTGGCGAGACAACTTCATGGAGACACGATGATGGAGATCATGATGATGGAGATCATGGTGTCATGCCGGTGACGATGATGATCATGGAGCCCGAAGATGGAGATCAAAGGAGCAAAATGATATTGGCCATATCATGTCACTATTTGATTGCATGTGATGTTTATCATGTTTATACATCTTATTTGCTTAGAACGGAGGTAGTAAATAAGATGATCCTCATTAAAATTTCAAGAAAGTGTTCCCCTAATCGTGCACCATTGCGAAAGTTCGCTGCTTCAAGCACCACGTGATGATCGGGTGTGATAGATTCTTATGTTCACATACAACGGGTGTAAGCCAGATTTACACATGCGAAACTCTTAAGTTAACTTGACGAGCCTAGCATGTACAGACATGGCCTCAGAACACAAGAGACCGAAAGGTCGAGCATGAGTCATATGGAGGATAAGATCAACATGAAGATGTTCACCGATGATGACTAGTCCGTCTCACGTGATGATCGGACACGGCCTAGTTAACTCGGATCATGTAATCCCTTAGATGACTAGAGGGATGTCTATCTGAGTGGGAGTTCATGAGATGAACTTAATTATCCTGAACATAGTCAAAAGATCTTTGCAAATTATATCGTAAGCTTGCACTTAAGTTCCACTGTTTTAGATATGTTCCTAGAGAAAATATAGTTGAAAGTTGACAGTAGCGATTATATGGACAGAAGAAAGCTTATGTCCTTAATGCACCGCTCAGTGTGCTGAACCCCAAACGTTGTCTGTGGATGTTGCGAACATCGGACATACACGCTTTGATAACTCGCGTGATAGTTCGCTTAAACGGTTTAGAGTTGAGGCACCAAAGACGCTTTTTGAAACGTCATGAACATATGAGATGTTTCGAGGGCTGAAATTGGGATTTCAGGCTCGTGCCACGCCAAGAGGTATAAGACCTCCGACGATTTTCTTAGCCTGCAAACTAAGGGAGAAAAGCTCAATCGTTGAGCTTGTGCTCGATTGTCCGAGTGCAACAATCACTTGAATCGAGGGAGTTGATCTTCCCGATGAGATAGTGATGTTTCTCCAAAGTCATTGCCACCAAGCTGCTAGAGCTTCGTGATGAACTATAACATATCGTGGATAGATAATCTTGAAATATTCGCGATGTTTGACACCGCGAAAGTAGAAGTCAAGAAGGAGCATCAATTGTTGATGGTTAATGAAACCACTTGTTTCAAGAAGGGCAAGGGCAAGAAGGGATGCTTCATGAAACATCAAATCAGATGCTGCTCTAGTGAAGAAACCCAAGGTTAAACCCAAACCCGAGACTAAGTGCTTCTGTAATGAGGGAACAGACAATCAAGCGTAACTACCCTAGATACTTGGTAGATGAGAAGGTGGCAAGGTCGATAGAAGTATATTGATATACATTATGTTAATGTGTACTTTACTAGTACTCCTAGAAGCACCAGTGGTATTAGATGCCGGTTCGGTTGCTAAGTGTTAGTAACTCAAATAAAAGCTACGTAATAAACGGAGACTAGCTAAAGGTGAGTCGACGATATGTGTTGGAAGTGTTTCCAAGGTTGATGTGATCAAGCATCGCACGCCCTCCGCCATCGAGATTGGTGTTAAACCTAAATAATTGTTATTTGGTGTTTGTGCTGAGCATAGACATGATTGGATTATGTCTATCGCAATACGGTTATTCATTTAAGGAGAATAATGGTTACTCTGTTTATTTGAATGGTACCTTCAATGGTCTTGCACCTAAAGGAATGGTTTATTGAATCTCGATCATAGTAATACACATTTTCATGCCAAAAGATATAAGATAGTAATGATGGTACCACTTACTTGTGGCAATCGCCATGTAAGTCATATTGGTATAAAACGCATGAAGAAGCTCCATGTTGATGGATCTTTGGACTCACTCGTTTTTGAAAAGTTTGAGACATGTGAACCATGTCTATTGGTGTATACGCATGAAGAAACTCCATGCAGATGGATCGTTTGGACTCACTTGATTTTGAATCACTTGAGATATGCAAATCATACCACATGGGCAAGCCTCGTTTTCAGTAAGATGGAACAAGATAGCAACTTGTTGGAAATAACACATTTTGATGTGTGCAGTCCAATGAGTGCTGAGGCATGCAGTGAATATCGTTATGTCCTTACTTCACAGATGATTCGAGTAGATGTTGAGTATATTTACTTGATGAAACACAAGTGTGAATTATTGAATGGTTCAAGTAATTTCAGAGTGAAGTTGAAGATCATTGTGACAAGAGGATAAAATGTCTATGATATGATCATAGAGATGAGTATCTGAGTTACGAGCTTTGGCACACAATTAAGACATTGTGGAAATTGTTTCACAATTAATACCGCCGAACACCATAGTGTGATGGTGTGTCCGAACATCATAGTTGCACCCTATTGATATGGTGCGTACTATGATGTCTCTTATCGAATTACCACTATCGCTCATGGGTTAGGCATTAGAGACAACCGCACTCACTTTAATAGGGCACCACGTAATTCCGCTGAGATGACACCGTGAGAACTATGGTTTAGAGAAACCTAAGTGTCGCTTCTTGAAAGTTTGGGGCTGCGCGCTTACGTGAAAAAGTTTAATCGTGATAAGCTCGAACCCAAAACGGATAAAATGAATCTTCATAGGATACCCAAAATGGTTGGGTATACCTCCTAATTCAGATCCGGAAGCAAAAGTGATTGTTTCTAGAAATGGGTCCTTTCTCGAGGAAAAGTTTCTCTCGAAAGAATTGAGTGGGAGGATGGTGGAGACTTGATGAGGTTATTGAACCGTCACTTCAACAAGTGTGTAGCAGGGCACGTGAAGTTGTTCCGTGGTGCCTACACCAATTGAAGTAGAAGCTATGATAGTGATCATGAAGTATTGGATCAAGTCACTACCGCACTCGTGGGGGACAAGGATGCGATTACTTGTGGTGGTACAAGAATCCTGTCTTGAAGGTCATGTTGCTAGACAACAATGAACCTACGAGCTATAGGGAAGCGATGGTGGGCTCATATTCGACAAATGGTTAGAAGCCATGAAATCCGAGATAGGATCCATGTATCGTAACAAAGCATGGATTTTGGTGGACTTGCCCGATGATCGGCAAGCCATTGAGATAAATGGATCTTTAAGAAGAAGACTAACGTGGACGGTAATGTCACCGCCTATGAAGCTCGACTTGTGGCGAAGAGTTTTCACAAGTTCAAGGAGTTGACTACGATGAGATTTTCTCATCCGTAGCGATGCTTAAGTCCGCGGAATCATGTTAGCATTAGCTGCATTTATGAAATCTGCGATGGATGTCAAAACGAGTTTCCTTACCACCTTCGAAGGAAAGGTTGTATGTGATACAATCGTAAAGTTTTTGTTGATCCTAAGGATGCTAAAAGGTATGCTGCTCAAGCGATCCTTCTAAGGACCGGAGTAAGCATCTCGGAGTTGGAATGTGCGCTTTGATGAGATGATCAAAGATTTTGGGTTTATACAAAGTTTATGAGAAACTTGTATTTCCAAAGAAGTGAGTGGAAGCACTATAGAATTTCGATGAGTATATGTTGTTGACATATTGTTGATCGAAATGATGTAGAATTTCGAAAGCATATAGGGTTGTTTGAAAAGTGTTTTTCAATGGAAAACCTGGATTAGGCTACTTGAACAATAAGCATCAAGATCTATAAGATAGATCAAAATGTTTAATAATACTTTCAAATGAGCACATACCTTGACATAATCTTGAAGTTGTTCAAGATGGATCAGTCAAAGGAGTTCTTGCCTGGGTTGTAAGGTATGAAGTTAAGAGTTAAAGCTGGACCACGGCAGAAAAGAGAGAAAGAATGAAGGTCGTCCCCTATGCCTTAGACGTAGGCTCTACAGCATGCTATGCTGTGTACCGCACCTGATGTGTGCCTTGCTACATATCTGGCAAGAGGGTACAAAGGTGAAGGAGTGGATCACCAGATAGCGGTCAAAATTATCCTTAGAGGAATAAGGATATGTTTCTTGGTTATGGAGGTGATAAAGAGTTCGACGAAAGAGTTGCGCCGATGCAAGTTAACACCTATCCGGATAGCTCGAGTAGAGATACCGGATACGATAATGGAGCAACAATTTGAATAGCTCCAATTGGGCGTGGTAGCAGATTCTACGATATGACATAAAATTTTATGAAATACATAGGATCTGGATATTGCGGACCCGATGAATACAACCTCTCTCACAAGCATAAACATGATCAAACCCGTAACTCATTGAGTGTTAATCACATAGTGATGTGAACTAGATTATTGATTCTAGTAAACTTTTGGATGTTGGTCACATGGCGATGTGACCTGTGAGTGTTAATCACATGGCGATGTGAACTAGATTATTGACTCTAGTGCAAGTGGCATACTGTTGGAAATATGCCCTAGAGGCAATAATAAATTAGTTATTATTATATTTCCTTGTTCATGATAATCGCTTATTATCCATGCTATAATTGTATTGATAGGAAACTCAGATACATGTGTGGGTACATAGACAACACCATGTCCCTAGTAAGCCTCTAGTTGACTAGCTCGTTGATCAATAGATGGTTACAGCTTCGACCATGGACATTGGATGTCGTTGATAACGGATCACATCATTAGCGATTGATGTGATGGACAAGACCCAATCCTAAGCCTAGCACAAAGATCGTAGTTCAGATGCTAAAGCTTTTCTAATGTCAAGTATCTTTTCCTTAGACCATGAGATTGTGCAACTCCCGGATACCGTAGGAATGCTTTGGGTGTACCAAACGTCACAACATAACTGGGTGGCTATAAAGGTGCACTACTGTATCTCCGAAAGTGTCTGCTGGTTGGCACGAATCGAGACTGGATTTGTTACTCCGCAGACGGAGAGGTATCTCTGGGCCCACTCGGTAGGACATCATCATAATGTGCACAATGTGACCAAGGGGTTGATCACAGGATGATGTGTTACGAACAGTAAAGAGACTTGCCGGTAACGAGATTGAACAAGGTATCGGCTACCGACGATCGAATCTCGCAAGTACAATACCGCTAGACAAAGGGAATTGTATACGGGATTGATTGAGTCCTTGACATCGTGGTTCATCCGATGAGATCATCGTGGAACATGTGGGAGCCAACATGGGTATCCAGATCCCGCTATTGGTTATTGACCGAGAACGCCTCGGTCATGTTCGCATGGTTCCCGAACCCGTAGGGTCTACACACTTAAGGTTCGATGGCGCTTAGGGTTATAAAGGAAGTTTGTATGTGGTTACTGAATGTTGTTCGAGTCCTGATGAGATCCCGGACGTCACGAGGAGTTCCGAATGGTCCGGAGGTAAAGATTTATATATGGAAAGTTGTTGTTCGGGTTCCGGGAAAAGTTCGGGTTTTTCTGGTATTGTACCGGGAAGCTTCCAGAAGGTTCCAGAGGATTCCGGAGGGGTCCGGAGGTCCGAAAATTGTTCCACCACGTCCAATACAGCAGCATGGGCTATAAGGGGGCGCCCTAGCCTTAATGGGCCTGGGGCACCAGCCCCCCCAAGGCCCATGCGCATGGGAGAGGGGAAACCCTAAGGGGGAGGGCCTCCACTTGACTTGGGAGGCACTCCTCCCCCCCTTGGCCGCCCCCTAGATGGGATCTAGGGCTGGCCGCCGCCCCTAGGGGTGGAACCTTAGGTGGGGGCGCAGACCCCCTCTCCCCCTATATATAGTGGAGGCAAAGGGGCATCCCAACACACGAAGTTCTTCTCCTGTTGGCGCAGCCCTACCTCTCTTTCTCCTCCTCTCCCGTGGTGCTTGGCGAAGCCCTGCAAGATCGCCATGCTCCTCCACCACCACCATGCCATTGTGCTGCTGTTGGATGGAGTCTTCTCCAACCTCTCCCTCTCTCCTTGCTAGATCAAGGCATGGGAGACGTCACCGGGCTATACGTGTGTTGAACGCGGAGGTGCCGTCCGTTCGGCACTAGGATCTCCGGTGATTTGGATCACGACGAGTACGACTCCTTCAACCCCGTTCTCTTGAACGCTTCTGCTTAGCGATCTACAAGGGTATGTAGATGCACTCTCCTTCCCCTCGTTGCTGGTTTCTCCATAGATAGATCTTGGTGACATGTAGGAAATTTTTTGAATTTTTGCTACATTCCCCAACAAGCACCAATGTCAGTGTCAAAACCGGCGGATCTCGGGTAGGGGGTCCCGAACTGTGTGTCTAGGCAGATGGTAACAGGAGACAAGGGACACGATGTTTTTACCCAGGTTCGGGCCCTCTTGATGGAGGTAAAACCCTACTCCTGCTTGATTAATATTGATGATATGGGTAGTACAAGAGTAGATCTACCACGAGATCAGAGAGGCTAAACCCTATAAGCTAGCCTATGGTATGATTGTTGTTCGTCCTACGGACTAAAACCCTTCGGTTTATATAGACACCGGAGAGGGCTAGGGTTACACAGAGTCGGTTACAATGGGAGGAGATCTACATATCCGTATCGCCAAGCTTGCCTTCCACGCCAAGGAAAGTTCCATCCGGACACGGGACGAAGTCTTCAATCTTGTATCTTCATAGTCCAGGAGTCCGGCCAAAGGTTATAGTCCGGCTATTTGGACACCCCCTAATCCAGGACTCCCTCAAGGAGGCTGTGCAACAAGAAGAAGGGTCGCCGACGAGGAGGCGGCGCTGCAAGAAGAAGGGTCACCGACGAGGAGCTGGCGCTGCAAGAAGAAGGGTCGCCGACGAGGAGGTGGCACTGCAAGAAGTAGGGTAGCTGGCGAGGAGGCGACGCTGCAAGAAGAAGGGTCGCTGGGGAGGAGGCTGAGCTACCAGTAAGCAGTAGTGAAGGTTTGAACTTGGAAAGCAAGGAGGAACAGTGGAAATGTGGCTTTTGGTGGGAGGGAGGGGGCGGGGAGATAGATATTTCCGCGCTGGCAGAAAAATTTCGCTCAATGCCGCGAGAAACTGGCGCGCAAGTGTGGTTCGAGCGAGGGCGATGGACTGTAGACGACGAAGCTTCTTGCGTAAGCCAGACAAGACGGTGCGCCAAGATATTTTATATTGCATCCCACACGATTCTTTCTAGTAAACTGTTTATGGTATACCTGATTTTTTTTCATTATGTTTTGAAAGAAAAAATGGTGTTACGGAGGGAAAGGATGGTGTTTGAATTGCTAGAACATTTATGTACAGTGAACATGCAAGTACATGAGTGTCGTGTTTAAATTTGGAATTATTCCGGGTTCGTTTGCCATTTTTATGCATTAATTGAGTTTCTAGGCATTTAATGTGCATAATTCAAATTTGAACTACAAGCACATGCTCCAGGGCACCAAAGTTTGTTGAAAAATCACATGTGTGTCTTTGGGTGAATTTATAGGTCCCATGCAAGAAATGGGAATCAAATTCAAACATCTGGCTGCGTGTGGCTCGCCGAACATTGAGAAACTTGGTTTTTGAATTCCTGGAAATTCAAAACTCGCCTGAATATCATGAAACTTGGCATGGTGTCATTTCATGGCACCAACATGCTGTGGTAAAAAATTGGCCGCATTTGGACAAGTTTTTGGTATAATCTTCTTGCAAACCGGAGCTTCTCTCGAGAAGACTCGTGGTTCCCGAGGGGGGACGTATCACCTTTGTGTCTGAAACGATATACGCTGCCTCCCCCCTTGATTTTTTACAGAGGCAACATAGAACTATATGAGTGTCGTGTTAAAATTTGGAATTATTCCGGGTTCGTTTGGACTTTCTTATACATTAATTGAATTTATGGTCATTTAATGTGCATAATTCAAATTTGAACTACAAGCACATGCTCCAGTGCACCAAAGTTGGTTGAAAAATCACATGTGTGTCCTTGGGTGAATTTCTAGGTCCCGTGCAAGAAATGGGAATGAAATTCAAACATCTGGGCATCGTGGCTCGGCCAAAAATATTGAGAAACTTGGTTTTTTAATTCATGTAAATCCAAAACACACCTCAAAATCATGAAACTTGGCATGGTGTCATGACATGGCACCAACATGCTGTGGTAAATTTTTAGGCCGAATTGGGACAAGTTTTTGTACCAGCTTCTTGCAAAACCAGAGCTTCTCTCAAGAAGGCTCGTGGTTCCGAGAAGGAACGTGTCACCTTCGTGTACGAAATGACATACGCACACTGCCTTCTCCTGCCTTAATTTTTTTACACAGGCATATTAGACCAAATAGAAGTATCGTGCTAAATTTTGGAATTATGCCGGATTCGTTTGGCCTCTTTTATATATTAATTGAATTTCTGGGCATTTAATGTGCATAATTCAAATTTGAACTACAAACACATGCTCCAGTGCAACAAAGTTGGTTGAAAAATCACATGTGTGTCCTTGGGTGAATTTCTAGGTCCCATGCAAGAAATGAGAATTATGAAATTCAGACATCTGGGCGTCGTGGATCGACCGGAAAGATTGAGAAACTTGGGTTTTTAATTCCTGTAAATCCAAAACATGCCTGAAAATCATGAAACCTGGCATGGTGTCATGACATGGCACCAACATGTTGTGGTAATTTTTTGGCCGAATTGGGACAAGCTTTGGTATAAGGTTCTTGCAAACCGGAGCTTCTCTCAAGAAGGCTCGTGGTTCCAAGGGGGAACGTGTCACCTGTGTGTGCGAAACGACATACACTGCCTTCTCCTGCCATAATTTTTTTACACATGTAGATTAGACCAAATAGAAGTATCGTGCTAAATTTTGGAATTATTCCGGGTTCGTTTGGCCTTTTTATACATTAATTAAATTTTTGGGCATTTAATGTGCATAATTCAAATTTGAACTACAAGCACATGCTCCAGTGCACAAAATTTGGTTTAAAAACCACATGTGCGTCCTTGGGTGAATTTGTAGGTCCCATGCAAGAAATGGGAATGGAATTCAAACGTCTGGGCATCGTGCCTCAGCTGGAAATATTGAGAAACTTGTTTTTTTAATTCCTGTAAATCCAAAACTGAAGGAAATATGCCCCAGAGGCAATAACAAAGTTGTTATTTATATTTCCTTATATCATGATAAATGTTTGTTATTCATGCTAGAATTGTATTAACCGGAAACTTAGTACATGTGTGAATACATAGACAAACAGAGTGTCACTAGTTTGCCTCTACTTGACTAGCTCATTGAATCAAAGATGGTTATGTTTCCTAGCCATATACATGAGTTGTCATTTGATTAACGGGATCACATCATTAGAGAATGATGTGATTGACTTGACCCATTCCATTAGCTTAGCACTTGATCGTTTAGTATATTGCTATTGCTTTCTTCATGACTTATACATGTTCCTATGATTATGAGATTATGCAACTCCCGAATACCGGAGGAACACTTTGTGTGCTACCAAACGTCACAACGTGGCGGGTGATTATAAAGGTGCTCTCAGGTGTCTCCGATGGTACTTGTTGAGTTGGCATAGATCAAGATTAGGATTTGTCACTCCGATTGTCGGAGAGGTATCTCTGGGCCCCCAATGAATGCACATCACTATAAGCCTTGCAAGCAATGTGACTAATGAGTTAGTTGCAGGATGATGCATTATGGAACGAGTAAAGAGACTTGCCAGTAACGAGATTGAACTAGGTATTGAGATACCGACGATCGAATCTCGGGCAAGTAACATACCGATGACAAAGGGAACAACGTATGTTGTTATGCAGTTTGACCGATAAAGATCTTCGTAGAATATGTAGGAGCCAATATGAGTATCCAGTTTCCGCTATTGGTTATTGACCAGAGACGTGTCTCGGTCATGTCTACATGGTTCTCGAACCCATAGGGTCCGCACGCTTAACGTGGTGACGATCGTATTATGAGTTTATGTGTTTTGATGTACCGAAGGTAGTTCGGAGTCGCGGATATGATCACGGACATGATGAGGAGTCTCGAAATGTCCGAGACATAAATATCGATATATTGGACGACTATATTTGGACATCGGAATGGTTCCGGGTGAGATCGGGCATTTACCGGTGTACCGGGAGGTTACCGGAACCCCCGGGAGGTGTATGGGCCTTATTGGGCCATAGTGGGAGGGAGGAGAAGGGAGCAAAGGAGGGGGCGCGCCCCCAAGCCCAATCCGAATTGTGAAAGGGGCCGGCCCCCCTTTCCTTACTCCTTCCTCCCCCTTCCTTCTCTCCTAATCCAACTAGGGAAGGGGGGAATCCTACTCCTGGGAGTAGGACTCCCTTGGGCGCGCCTAGGAGGCTGGCCCCTCCCTCCTCCACTCCTTTATATACGGGGGAGGGGGGCACCCCATAGACAAACAAGTTGATCATTGATCTTTTAGCCGTGTGCGGTGCCCCCTCCACCATAATCCACCTCAGTCATATCGTTGTAGTGCTTAGGCAAAGCCCTGCGCCGGTAGCTTCATCATCACCGTCATCACGCCGTCGTGCTGACGAAGCTCTTCCCCGACACTCTGCTGGATCATGAGTTCGTGGGACATCACTGAGCCGAACGTGTGCAGATCGCGGAGGTGCCATACCTTCGGTGCTAGGATCGGTCGATCGTGAAGACGCGCGACTACATCAACCACGTTGTCATAACGCTTCCGCTTATGGTCTACGAGGGTACATAGACAACACTCTCCCCTCTCGTTGCTATGCATCACCATGATCTTGCGTCTGCGTAGGATTTTTTTTTGAAATTACTACGTTCCCCAATAGTGGCATCCGAGCCAGGTTTATGCATAGATGTTATATGCACGAGTAGAACACAAGTGAGTTGTGGGCAATACTAGTCATACTGCTTAACAGCATGTCATACTTTGATTCGGTGGTATTGTTGGATGAAGCGGCCCGAACCGACATTACGCGTACGCTTACGCGAGACTGGTTCTACCGACGTGCTTCACACACAGGTGGTTGGCGGGTGTCAGTTTCTCCAACTTGAGTTGAATCGAGTGTGGCTACGCCCGGTCCTTGTTGAAGGTTAAAACAACACATACTTGACGAAATATCCACTACAAAAAAATACACTTCCGTGATGATACGTGTTTGTCACAGTAGGTCGCGTTTTTTTTCATGCATGTACATCCATGACAATTTTATGACAGAATCAAGATAGTCGACCGCGGCCTTTGTCGAGAAGTGTTCCATGACATTACCAAAATTATCATCACGGAAGTGTCCACTTCCATGACGATAAATCGTGCGTCACAGAAGTGCTTTCATCAAGGGTGACCAACACGTGGCATCCACCATAATGGAACGCCATTAAGCCATCGGGTCCGGTTTTGGATCCGATAACCCGCTAACAGCCCCGACCAATGGGGATTTTCCACGTGTAAAACCATCATTGGCTGGAGGAAACACGTGTCGGCTCACCGTTGGGACAGATGTCATCCACTCATTGGACCGAAGGTGCCTATGATACGTCGACACGTGGCACGACCGAACACAGGCCCATTCCTGTGAAAAGGCCGACCCGTTTGACTTGGTCAAAAGGTGGCGGGCCGGCCCACGGAAAGCCTGTTAACGAAATGTTCGCATATAGCCCATTTACAGCCTGCTAACCCAGGCCCGTTCGACCTATCCGAATTAGGCCCAAGAGGCGTCATCTGGGCCGTCCAATATGATTCCAGCCCATTTTAAGTTCCGGCCCATGTATGGCCCATGACATCTTTCGGTCCATATGAGGCCCTTTGTAACTCTTGGCCCATTAACGGCCTGTGGTGAAACTGGCCCGTAATGAACAGTGTATCACTTTATACCCATTAACGGCCCATTAACCATTGGGCTGTTTGCAGCCCATGTTATCTTTCGGCCTTCTCAGGGCCCATTTATTCTTGGGCTCATTTCCAGCATTCGGTTACTTACGGCCCGTTATTGACATTTTTTGCTTGTGGGCCAAATTCAGCCCGTGGTTACAGTCGGCCCGTTAATACGTTGGGCCGTTTTCATAGCGTCATCAAATACGGCCTATTAACGATTGCCCGTTATGGTCGGCCCATGAATAGACGACTCCAACTCTAGCCCGTTTACGGCCATAATGCGGCCTGTTTTTGGCCCATGTTTGGCAAATTGATCATACGGCCCGTATAAGGCCCATTGATGATATGGCCCGTAGAAGGCCCATTGTTTCTATGGCCCGTAGAAGGCTCGTTGTTTCTATGGACCGTAGAAGGCCCATTGTTTCTACGGCCCGTAGAAAGCCCAGTGTCACTACAGTAAATATGTAGCCCATGGCATGTTAAGGGCGGGAAACTACTATATGTTTAGACCCGCTAATGGCCCAAGATGATTATAAGCCCACGTTTTGGCCCATATGAGTAACGGGCCGGCCTAAAGACCGACAACACTGAGATCCACTGAACCTTCTGGCCTAAATTACAGCATACCGACCAAAGAATAAACCTAGACTATACAATAAAGAAATTACGACATACTACATCCACTGGGAATCAAAGTTCGCTGCCGATGATAATAAAGCGCAACATGACCGCATATTACATACACTGGGCATCAAAGGTCGCCACCAGTGCATATAAACGCGCCGACAAAAGAATATACAAAACTAAGAGCACTTTAGAAGGCACTAGACCTGGCCAGCTCGGGCCCCGCAAGCAACCGAACAAGCTGATGAGACCTCAGTTGTGTCAACGATAGATGCTTCATCCCTAGCTGTATGGCACCATAGTGTGCAAGGCAGTCCCCTGACATCTTCATTACATCTTTGACTTCAAGTCGGAGCTGAGCTGAAGCAAGCCTTTTCGCTTTAAGTTGAGACAAGAAGTCGAATCGATTGAGGCAAAGAATGCACAGAGGTTGTCTCACACCTGCTGGTGAGTAGCTTCAACTCACTGTCTTCATCAAGACAGGACCTTGGGGTCATCTCGCTGTCCTCAAGATGGTTTGGCTCACTATCTTTCCTAAAGTTCTGCCTAGCATAAGAGATACGACTCTGAAAGAGAAACAAGGAGACACGTAACAGGTTTCACAATCATATAAGCAACTAAATGGATCTGTTCTGCATAAGGAACATGTTTTTACAACTACAATTTAAAACTGGTAGTTGTTGCAAACATCCAATCAGATGTAAACATCAGTGGAGGAAACGATGCCTATCCAAATCTAAACTAGAACAAAGTTTGAAGGCTTGAGAAGGATGAACTTGCATTACATGTTAACACGGGCTGGACAAAGCCCTTCTCCATGTTGATGGAAAGATAATTCAATTAATTCCCCAAAGAAAATTCTTTATAAGCGTTGCCTTTATTCTACGTTTTGAGAAGAGTAAATATAGATCAAATAATATTGGAAGAAATAGAGGATAATGAAGCTAAGGTGCAGACTGATGATACATAATCAAATAGCAATTAATTAAGTATAGCGTTACAAGGAAAAAGGTACTGACAAGAGGAATGCAGGCATCAACGTGTGCAGTGGCATTGGCTTTATTCAACATTTTGGTAAGAGTAAATGTAGATATGATAAGTTGGAGAAAGTGGAGGGCAGGGTAGATAAGATGCAGAGTAATGCTAGACAATCAACTATCTCGCGATGCATGTACTGTAGTGCCACCACCGTCCATTATTACTTGTCGCTCAAATGGATGTATCTAGCACTATTAAGTTCTAAATACATCCAATTGATCAACAATTAATTCGATATAGAGGGAGTACATGACAACATGTACTTACATGAGCAATCCAAAACTTCATAACCATTGTGTTAATTCTACATTTATCTAAGAGTAAATATAGATCTTATAATTTCAAGCAAAGGGAGGATAAAGAAGTGAACATTTACAGTGATGCTACATAATCAAACAGCAATGAGTGTAAGTACGCTGACAAAGGGCAAGAGGTACTGACAAGAGCAATGCAGAGCCCAGTATTGTCGTGAGATCCTATGATCCTTTGAGCAAGGATATTCATCTGAAATTAGTTTTCATACAAGAGAGAAGGTAAGGCACATGCAGAAATTTAGGAGTTCAAATTTTGAATTGATATCATAGACATCACCTGGCGCTGGGCTGTCAGCAATTCTAATAGGGGTTTGGCCACTGGAGTAGGGTTAAAGTCTGTTAAAGTTGGGCCTGTGTTCTCTGTGGCTGCTGATCTATCTGATTTAACAGGTATCACTACCTTTTCCAAATACCTAGTTTGTACTCCTTGAGGATCTGCACTCACCCTCTTCCTTTTGGACATCTATTACGAAAGAACAACATTTGAGTGGAAAAACATAGTACGACGACACATGGAATAGGTACAGAAAATGGATAGGTATGGCATATACTCATATATGATGCTTAAACTAAGAAGATGGGGTAACAAAGTAGAAGTAATGTAAGAGGCCAGATGCAAAATATGTGCGACCAATACAACCTTGCCAAGTTAGAGCATGCACCTTGATGGGTGAATAAGATAGGCCATCCTCCACCATGCCAAGTTTGTTAGCCAGTGGATTGTTCCACAATATTCCTCTCGTGCACCCATTCTCATATTCATTTTGATAATGTTCAATACCTAACATGCATGAAAACATAAAAACAAGTGAGATTATCTTTATAATGTAGAAGTGATTCTAATCCAATACTTCCTCCCTGTAAACCCCTTTGTGCTATCTCTGCAATTCTTCTAAGAGGTGCCATGCATGCTGTAATTTGGTGTGTGCATTAATATAATGTGGCCTACTACTAAAAATATGAGAGCTCCAGAAGTGATGATACTTATGGATGACAGCTTCAACATATAGTAAAGAAGAACAAGTCGACTGACCGATAGATTCAAAATATACTAAGGAGAATAACTCGACTGACCAAATGACCGCAAGAGAAGAGGATCATCTTAAAGAAGAGCAGAAGAGCAAGCAGATTGAAGATATTACAAGTATTTCTATACAATGTCGGTTGCCACCCATGATGAACCAGAGCGCACAGAGAAATAATATTCCTTCCGGTCTCTCCATATGTGGCTCACATGCATTTCGAAACTAAAGTAGGAACATTTAGCTGACCAATTAAACATCTCTCAGTTTTACTAATATCAGCATAATACCATATTTGAATTTGTACAACTAAGCTTGTTTAGCTCGATGGGTGGAGCAGTGCTATTACGACACGAACCACGTAGGTTGATCGTGGTCATCATAAAATTGGGAAACCGTAAGCATGATGAGTATAGTGTTGACCGTGGCAGTGGGATGGCAGATCTGAAGCTGCAAACCGCACAAAGGGTAGTTATTAACCGATGTTTGCTTTGAAATAACAACTAAGATTTGGTATGGACAATAAAGTACAATCAACAAGTGACAAAGAAATGCAATTCTGCTGTCTCTCTATATGTCACGACATGCATTTGGAAACTCAAGTGGGACCTTTAGCTAACTAATTAAATATGTCTGTTAACTAATATTCAGTATCATATCACAATCATATTTGAACAACTAAGCTTTGGAATTTTGAGTGTTGTGTTGTTTAGCTTGAAGGGTGGAGTAATGCTAGTATGACAGAAAGCACCTACGCAAATCATAGTAAGTAGATAAAAGGGGAAAACCCTAAGCATCAAGAGTAAAATCAGGAAAGTGGAACTAGCTGGACCAGTGGGTGGTGCACATGCTTTTCGAAACAAATATAGGAACATTAGGTGACCAATTAAACATTCTCTGTTTTAGTAATATGAGCATCATATCAGATTCGTATTTCAACACATAAGCTTTGGAATTATGAGTGACATGTTGTTTCGCTTGATGGGTTGAGGTCTTGAGGAGCAGTGCTAGCACGACACGAAGCAGTGAAGCACCTACGATGATGGTAGTGAATATAAAGGGGGTGGGGGAACATAAGCTTTAGGAGTATAGTGACCGCGACATGGCAGATCTGAAGGTGCAAACCGGACAAAGCTACTTCGCAACCAATGTTTGCATTCAACTAGCCACTACAATTTGGTATGGACAAGAAAAGTACAGTAAACAATTTAAGATCTATTTTCCGGGTGAGATCAATAACTTAAGCACATATGGAAGAGTACCACCTCTCCTGCGACACCGTGTAGGCCCCTGCTAATACGTTGAGGGTGCTGCGGGTGCGATGACTGTCGGCGGCGGGGAAGAAGACTTTAGATGGCAGACGGCCGGGTCGGGGGATAAATCCTGTTGCCGTGGACGAGATGGTCGTAGGAGCGGCAACGGCAAGGTGGACGACGATGCTGATGAAGCGAGACGACGCGATGAAAGGATCCTGGTCCAGCGCCGTGGATGAGAGACATCCATCTCTTGCAGTGGACGACGGGGCAGGGGTAGCGTCTCCGGCAAGGTGGAGGATGTGGTGGCGGACGGAGGAGGCTGGCCGCAGTGGGGAGGTTGCCGTGGAACCGACAGTGTATGAATGGGGAAATGGAGGGGGAGGGGGGATCTCAAACTTAGGGACGCGCTTGTCTGAAGTGTGGGAAAGTTACGAACTTATCCCCCGTTTAAAATTTCGGACATCACGTCGGTTGGGGATAGGACGGTAATCTCGCATCTCCCAAATATTTGCCGGTCACGATTTCCGGCGAGGAGAGGGTGTTTTGCCGTCCACGGTTGGCGCCCACGGTGTATGAATGGGGCTGACAGGTAGGGCAGTTGTGTCACGTCTGAGGGAAGTTACACATCTGCCCCTATTTAAAATATTAGCCTACATCGATTTCGGACGAGGAGAGTTTGTTTTGCTGCCCACCGTGGATGAATGGGGAAATGGAGGGAGAGACACATGTCTTTCGGACGAGCTTGAATCAAATGTGTTTTTCCACCCACGTTCGGCGCCCACCGTGTCTGAATGGGCTCAGAGGCCGTCGTGTCACGTCTGATTGAAGTTACTAGTCTACCCCTATCGACAGCAGTGTAAATCCGGTTGATAAGGATGGCAAGTGTCAGGGGTAGACAGTAATTTCCATCTCGCAAGCACTTGCTTCGGGCAGCCCACAAATGATAGTGGGTGTTTAGCCGCTTCGTTCAAAACTTGGGAGAATTAGCATTCACGTTTGCCCTGGGCCCTGGCAACTAAATCCAAATCCAACTTTTATTCGATTACGAATATCCACAGATAATTCTACATTTTGTTATTTATTTCTTCAAAACCACAACAAAGATTTATTCCACCTTTATATATGATTATGATTTAGAAATGCCGTGATCTTCGAATTCAGTAGGTTGGATACGCTTTCAGTCAAACAGTTATTTCATCCAATACAATATGCTCACACGAAAAACAGTTCACCTTATGTCAATCATACAAGTACTGAGGATTACCTCGTCTAAAAAATTCGAATCATTACAACACATGGACAAAATAGGGGGTCTTACAACATAATCCATTCAGACACATGACACAACATGCAAGTACAATAATCTAATGACAATTTCAACTGCTATCTAAAGAAGAACTGGATTACCACAGGCTTCAGATAGCGTAAAGCAGCATGACCTCCTTCGTCTTCAAATGCAACATTCTTACTTCCTCCAATTCTTGGGTTGCTTGCATAATGCGTGCAGCTAATTGCATAATTTCCTGCTTCAAGACCGAGACAGCCACACCATCTCTTTCTGCCTCTAGTAGAGCCTCAAGAACTATAATATCTGTGCTCAGACTGCTCTCCGGTGGTGTTGCCTCCGAACTGCTACCATATGGTAACATGGATGGCGCACTGCTTCCACAAATAGATTCTGGGGTTGTACATTGTTTCCTAGTGTGAACGACATCCTGAAAGGTTTCCACTGGACATAAGTAAGAGATAGTTATCGCATGATCCAGGCAGTAAGCTTACATGGTAAATGACATACGAATTATTGCCGAGCATGGCAAGCTATATTTAAATGGTTCAAGCAGCATCATCCAAAAGAAATTAAAATGGTAAGATGAAACTAGGGATGTAAGTGGCAAATAAACGACATCCGCCAGTCCCATCTAGTTAGTTTTTGCTAGCTCCCTGGTTCATTTTCCTCAAAAAACAAAAACTCTTTTGAACTATCATACCACTAGTGGACTTTAATCGAGATTAAACGGGACCCAGTTGACATCCCTAGTTGAAAGGGAGTGTACCACCGCTATATTTAAGTTGCCAAGGCATCTAAGCAGTTGAAATAATCTGAGAAAGCACTTAACAGTGTGGCCTCATATAAACTACGAAGACAGTCTTGTGATGAAGTTCAGAGGAAAACTTAAGGACTCAAATGCACTAGGAATGCATTTCTTTACGATAGTACAACAGACACTGCTAACATATTGGCCAACTCAGGTATAGCGTAACAAGTAACAAACAAGCATTCGAATCAAGCAATACAACAAAGCAGACAACTGAACTATTTGTTATTCAGCAGGATTACAGGTTGAGGAACAAGCCAAGAAAGCAGCCCACACGCATTACATTTCACATGTACTAAAACACACCGGCTTACCATATGTTGTCAGTGAAGCCTCATTGCTGTTGCAATGTTCTTTGAATATATCGTCAAGATCCCGTGGTTGCAAATCTACTTGTTGTAGTTTATTTTGCACCCTCTATTTAGGTAAAATTAATTTTAATCACATGCACTGGTTCGAATTGATCATCAATGGTTCATCTAAACTAATGAAAGAAGGGTGTGTGCATACACGACAATATATCTGCTTCCCTCTATTTTTATGCTTGTTCGAGGTGCCAGCCCCAAAAGAACAAATATTTTGCTTGATGGGGTTGGCAGCTCCATAATTAATAGAAGCATCAAATTAGTCATGCAACTTGGGAAGATCAAGAACACACAAAAAAGTAATGAACAGAGGCTCGGAGCAGTGATGTAATAGCTAGCATCGAAAAATGTAGGGTAAAACAAACAAAAACAGCGGAACCGCATGCTAGTTTGCTGATGTGTAATTAAGCATAAAGAACATGAAGCGATCGATGGAACCAACAGTGGCATCGAAACAACACCATTATCGTAAATACAAACATGCAAGAAGTAAAATAGTAGGCGGTGATATCTAGGAAGTACAGAATACTTAGGACAAAACTAAAGCATATTAACTATATGTGCACCGGTATGTAGTTTAGCACATGTAACATGTTCACTGCCAGAAGTATGGCCCTACAGGTGCAAGCAGAATAACACGTCTCATGAAAAACTGAATGATGCCCTGAAGAATTTCAAAGGTGTGGTGCTTATGCTAAGAAAGTGAACGTAGGCGCCGGCCGTAGGATAATAGTACCTGATTCTCGGCGGAGTATGGGTATCGTTGGCATACTTGATAGCTAAGGATCGTCGATAGTGCTCGTGTTGCGGTTGAGTTTGGGCCAGCTGTCGCCATTGCTGAAGCGGATCCGGTGCTACGGTTGCGGCGCCTGTCGACATACAAGAAAGCTCATATGAGGTAAGTGAATAGTTGCACAATAAAGAGAAAAACTGAAGGAGTACAGATTGAAATAACCTGATGAGTCTGCGGCGTCGGTAAAGCAGGGCCGGTGGAGTTGAATATGGCGTCCGTGGAGTGGGTCCGGTGCAAAGGGCGAAGGCTTCATGAAAGCGCGTTACAGATGCTTTCGGTGAGGCGGATCTGTTGCAGCGGACGAGGGCTTGTATGAAGGGCCAGCGAAGGGATGGAAGAGGGAGTCAGTGAAGGGCCTACACTGTGGTGGATGAGGGCGCCGGTTAAGCAGATCCGGTGCGGTGGACCATGATGGCGGAAGGAGATCTGGAGCGATGGACAAGCCAGTCGCTGAAGCGGTTCCGGTGAAGTGGTGAGTTGGCAGTTGGGGGTTCCAAGGTGCGGAAGGTAGATCCGTCGGGGTGTGAGGTCCACCATTGCAGCGGAGGACTAGATTCGGCGACTTGCCGTGGTTGGGGGGGGTGGGGAGGGAAGGAAGGGGCTCTGGGAAGAATGTTGGGGGCAAAGAGGGGAAAACAGTGGAGTTACCAAAGCAGCCCTTTTCCGTTCATGTGGCAGGGTAAAATAGGAATATCGCAGGGCTAAACTTTCGTGCGCGAGATATTTCGATGTGAGCGGGAAGTTTGAAAGCTTTTGGCGCCTGAAATTATATTCTGCTCTTGTACGGCCGACTATGATATCATGGCCGAGAATTTGTTTGTTTTGCACGCAAAAGAAGTGCAAGTTTTGAAAATCAATGTCTCCAACTCGAAACTTAGATTGTCCATTCAATTCAAATATGGATCATTGAGCTACTACAAGCAAATACCATCATACGGTCCAATTCAAATGAAATTCCAAATGTGTTTATCCTAAATATGACGACAAAAGCAAAAATGTGTATGTGTATGAATAAAGTGGATGATTATAAAGTTTGAACATGCCCGTATGTGTATATCTCTAGGTTTGATATATGAATTTGAAATCACAAAATCCTGGCTTAAAAAATGTACCTCCGTTTAAATGAATTACAAAAGCTAATGATGGAGTCGAATTCCAAAATTCCAATCTTAGGTTTGTAATTCGGTACATCAAGGTATATCACGCATGTTCAAAAGTATCGTTATCTCATAGTCCAAACTGTGAAACAAATTGATCAACCATGAGTGCACACACTATTGACCATGTATATCTCAATTACGCTAAAGTCCCTCAAATATAGACACCTCACTCTTTATCCGGCCACCCCCTCGTCGCCCACCCCACCCCTCGCCGCCCCCACACACGTAAGTCGCTCTCTCCCCAAACACCAACACACGAGCACACTAACACCCCTCTCTCTCTTCTAAAGTCCGGACCCCAATATAGGTCTCTATCACTTTGTCTCTTGGGCATGCACACATCTCTTCCCCCACTATCTAGCTAGGTCTCCCGGCATCTCTCTTTCCCAAGCACACGCACTATGTAGAGTGTATCTTTCCCATACACACAAAATGTCGCCCCCAAACATCTATCTCCCTAGTTATGTGGTTCTCGCACACTCACCTCACACACCACCCCCACTGCAAAACAAGCACACTTTGTCTCCTTGTGCACCACTCTCCTCTTTCTATCTCTCCCAGATGCGCAGACCATGACTCCTCCCTCAGATACATATATGTCATGACTCTTTCCATAGCTCCCTAATGTATCATCGTTCTCGATCTCGCACATTGTTCTCTACACCATCTATTCTAGTTCTCTCATGAAGTCCCTATCACATACACGATGACTCGCTTCCCTTGCGTCTCCGTACATAGGACAATTTCAAACAATATCAACATTGTCTCCCTATCTATACGCCATTTATGGGCACAAACGCCCCTCTCTTCCTCTCTCTCTCTCCGTCGCTAGCTCTCTCTCTCTCTCTCTCTCTCTCTCTCTCTCTCTCTCTCTCTCTCTCTCTCTCTCTCTCTCTCTCTCTCTCTCTCTCTCGCTCTCACACCCCTCTCCCACACACACTCGATGTCTCTTCCAAATATTCTCCTCCCCCCGCCCTCACCCATGCTATCCCGCTACTACACATGTCACACATTCCCCCTTCCCTCATACTAGGTTTACATCATTAGTGGTCTCTCTACTCCACATACACACACTCCCTCTCACACACAAACGCGCGCACAAACACACACAGACACGCATAAACACCCATTAATCTGGATCCTCATCTCTCCCCATGTCCGCATGTGTATCTCACACACTCACTCTATAATTATGTATATGTGTCTCCACGTTACACAACACAAAGTCCCATGTACATGTCTCTCTCTATCCTCCACACAAATAGACACAAAGATCTGTTATCATTGCCTCAGTCTCTAGACATATCACACACGCACTCTCTCTCTCTCTCTCTCTCTCTCTCTCTCTCTCTCTCTCTCTCTCTCTCTAAACACGCTCAACAAGGGTTTCCCCGTGAATAACTTACCGTCTATTCATCAACAATCGTGGCAGTACGGAGAGCACGAGACGTGAAAAAGAATAAATCTACACGTGCTTAGACCACCTAGTATGACTACTAGGACTAGAGCAAGCCAAAAAGCACGCCGCCGTCACCCCCTCCTTATCGGCGATGGGAAAACCTTTTTTTTACACAGTCGAGAAGTCATTGTGCTAAGGCCTCACATGCTGGCGTTGAATAGAATGTAGATGCTAGTTTACGGAAACAAGTATCGATAATACATTTGTATCTCCATACTTATATTTCTTCTCTTATAAAAAACCGAGTTGGTGATGATGGTACGCATGCCATCTTGCAATATAGACTGTCCGATCTATATCTGACTGATGGAAATTAAACTAAAAGATACCTGCACCCCTCTCCACATTTGCAGACAAGGCCTTACCTCGTTCATCCTTATCTCCAACAACCTCATAACACCCCTGCCCCTCCGGAAACGCCGAAACGAGGTGCTTAAACTTGAAAAATTCTTCTCATCTGTCAACGGATCTTGCTTATTTGTCACCTAACTCTTTTAATGATCATTGACCAGGAACTTGCTCGTTCTTCTTCTGACGGCTCATCACAAACTGAAATGCCGGCTTTCAAGACTGCCCCTGGGTAATAACAATTAGCTTTACTCTATACCTTCATGTGTTCTTATATTAATACTGACTTGTCATAACCTCTATAGTGGTCAAGCAAAGACAAACAAGAAGTTATTGAGAGGCGGAAACAGAAGTTTGATATTTCTCACTACTCGCAACTGAGCAGCAATGAGATCCTCTCCGGCTACCTCAGCCAGGTCCACACTAGCCGTGACCTCGAAATTGATATGGTGAAGCAGATGCACCAAAAATATGAGGTATGACTTTCAGCTCTTAAGTAATTTGTATACATATCCTACCAGCCCCAAGTCGACTAGCTGTGATAAGATTGAATAGATTATAGACTTCAGAAAAATCCATAGCTTCTCTCCTAGAATTCCTCCTTGTCCGGTTTAAATATAAACCAGATGTGTGTACAAGTTGAGCTTTCCGTGCGTAGCCCCCAAGGGCCGGCTTATTCCATGGGAATGAGCCGGTCCGAAGTTGTCTTTGTATATGAAGAAAAATCGAGATTGCATAGCCACCATGAGTCGGTTGGGACAGTGACATCACTTCCGGCTCATGATGAAGAAAAAACAAATGATATGCATTAGCCCCCAAGTGCCAAGTAGTCTTGCTTGCAAAGTACTTGGGACTTTAATTCATTAGAGCCGTTATTTTGAAAATTTTGCTTCGATAGACATTAGCCCCCAAGTGTCAAGTGTTGTGGCTGGCAAAAGACTTGGGACTTGTAATCTGATAAACTTGATATTTGACAACTCTGCTCCTTATGCAGGCTACCACTGCTGAACTGGAATCCCAATTAAATGATTGTCACGCCCAATATGCGACCCTATCCAAAAGGAACTCGAAGGTCCCACCAAGGATAGACCCGCATATTGAAACGCTTTTGCAAGGTGGATATCATTACATCAACATTACATAATACATAGGGATACAACCAAGACATACAATGTCACATGAATACAACAATACATCATCCATAAGATCAACATCTGACTACGGATGAAACATAATCAGAAACTCAAATGACATCCACCCTGCTAGCCCAGGCTGCCGACCTGGAACCTATCCCCTGATCGAAGAAGCAGAAGAAGAACTCCAAAACAAGCAACATCGCTCTCGCGTCAAGATCATCGCAAACCTGTACTTGCAACTGTTGGTGTAGTAATCTGTGAGCCACGAGGACTCAGCAATCCCATTACCATGGGTATCAAGACTAGCAAAGCTTAATGGGTAAGGAAGGGGTAAAGTGGTGAGGTTGCAGCAGCGACTAAGCATGTATGGTGGCTAACTTACGCAAATGAGAGCGAGAAGAGAAGCAAAGGAACGGTCGTCAACTAGTAATGATCAAGAAGTGATCCTAAGCTCCTACTTACGCCAATCATAACACAGAAACCGTGTTCTCCTCTCGATCCACCCCAAAAAGAGACACTCACGGTTACGCACACGGTTGGTGTATTTTAGAAGAGTTTACTTCAAGTTTACTACAACCGGATATTAACAAATTCCCATCTGCCACATAACCGCGGGCACGGCTTTCGAAAGTTCAAACCCTGTAGGGGTGTCCCAACTTAGCCCATGATAAGCTCTCGTGATCAACGAAGGATATTCCTTCTCCCCGGGAAGACCCGATCAGTCTCGGAATCCCGGCTACAAGACATTTCGACAGTAATAAAACAAGACCAGCAAAGCCGCCCGATGCGCCGACAATCCTGATAGGAGCTGCACATATCTCGTTCTCATGGCAACACCGGATGAGACATCCTACGAGTAAAACCAGACCTCGAGTTTCCCGAGGGGCCCCGATCTACTGGTTCGGGCCAACACTTAGACAAGCATTGGCCGGGGGCTAATAAAGATGACCCTTGGGTTAATTACTCCCAAGGAAAGGTAGGTGGTGGTGAGGCAAATGGTAAAACCAAGGTTGGGCCTTCTTTGGAGGAGTCTTATTCAAAGCGAACTGTCAAGGGGGTCCCATAAATCACCCAACCGCGTTAGGGACGCAAAATCCGGGAACATAACACCGATATGACGGAAACTAGGGCGGCAAGAGTGGAACAAAACACCAGGCATAAGGCCGAGCCTTCCAGCCTTTACCAAGTATATAGATGCATTAATAATGTAAGAGATATTGTGATATCCCAACATAAACATAATCCAACATGGAGCAATCTTCATCTTCACCTGCAACTAACTACGCTATAAGAGGGGCTGAGCAAAAGCGGTAACATAGCCAAACAACGGTTTGCTAGGAAGGGTGACAAAAGGTTAGAGGTTCATGGCATTTTGGGAGGCTTGAGCAGCAAGTGATAGGTAGCGCAGCATAGCGATAGAACGAAGCAACTAGCATAGCAATGATAGTAATGAGATCCAAGGTGACGGTCATCTTGCCTGAAGTCCCGCTAGTAAGAAGAACGAGTCCATGAAGAAGACAAACGGACGTAGTCGAACGAATCCTCACAACTCCGGAACGAAACCGAAGCTAACGAGAGAAGCAACCCGGAAAGAAACAAACAACATGGTAAATGCACAAGCATAAACATGGCATGATGCACAATCAAGTATGATGCATGTCCGGATTAAATGTTGTTAACATGCCAAGAGGTGAAGCATAATAAAACTACCTATCTAGGCAATTTTAAATGAGGCCGGAACAACAAACAAAAATTCCGGAAAATCCCCACATGCATTTAGCATTTTAATGCAAACACAATTTTAAACATTTTAAATGTTGTTATCATGATGCGGATGACATATGCAAGTTTATGCAATTTTATGAAAATGTTGGCATCTAATATGATAGGGAGCATTTGGTCACCATGACGGAACAAAAGGGGTGCCACGGCAACGACAGCGGAAATGGTGCCACGGCAACATTCCGATGATCCGACAACTCATAGAGATACCGGTGCAAAAGAGCAAGTGTGCGGATGTGCGCAACATGCTAGAGATGGTGGGGTGCTCCCGACTACCGGGTTCCCACGGGTTAGTGGCATGGAAACGAGTGACAATTCGGACACGGTGCAAACGGTGCATCTCATTCAACACATGCATTCGGTCCACGGCGGTCGTTCTCGGCGGTTATACCTTCGAAGCGTGCATTTCGGGCGGTTCAAAATCGTCGAGGGAAGTAGTCGTTCACGGGTCGTAGGGGAAGTAGTCGTACACGTTTCATAGTTGTACACACTCCGTAGATGTTCGGGGTCACGTCAAGGAACTTGACGTCCACGGGGTCTTCGAGGTCGACGGTAGTGGTACACACGTCGTCGTGGAAGTAGTGGTTCATGTTTTGAGGAGGAACTTGACGAATCCGATGTCTCCGGGGGCGACGGTAGTGGAACTTGGTGCTTGCGCTGCATGGGTCTTCGGCGACGGTAGTGGTACACGCATGTAGGCGAACTTGACGAGTCGTCGTCATCCTGGTACTTGGCGAATCCCACAGCGGCGGTAGAGGTACACTTGGCGGTCTTGGGCCTACATGATTTGGATGCATTGGGGACGTCTCAGTCGTTCAACGTAGAGGCCGTGGATGGCAGAACGACAGCAGGCAGAGAGGGGCCGACGAGAGGATGTAGGCGAGGTGGCTGTCCATGGCGGCGGAAGGGAAGCAGTAGGCTGGACCGTGCAGCAGCGGACAAGGGACTACGGGACGGCATGGAGGTCGAGGATGATGAGCTCGAGGCGGCGCTGGAGCATGGCGGCGCGGTGGCCGGACGAAGCAGGGAGGCGCGATGGAGGTCGCCGGAGCGGAGAAGTCGCATGCGAGGTGCGGGCGTAGCAGAGGAGACGAGGCGGCGCTTGGGGCTCGAGGTCGCGGGGAAGGAGCAGCTCCGGTGCTGCGGCGCCGGAGACGGCAGGGGAGCGACGTCCTGGAGCAGCGCGGCGAGGCGAAGCCCGGCGGCAGCGAGCGGGCTCCGGTGGCCGGCTGGGGGTGCGGAGACGACGTGGTCGACGGGGATGCGCGGGGCCGAATGGGTGAGAAGGGGATCGGGCGAGGCGTGGCTCGACGCGTGCGTGTGAGTGGCGGTGGTGTGGGAGGACGAGAGGGAGAGATCGAGAGGAGGGGGGGTCGGGACTAGGGTTATAGGCACGGCTAGGCCTTGGGCCAAATGGACTGCGGGGAAGCAGACCGGCCTGGCCGCTGGGCTCTCCTCTCTCTCACTCTAAAGTAAGAAAAGAAAACAGAGAAAAGAAAGAGAGGTTAGGGGAAGAAGTTGGACACGCAGATAATTTTCCAGGACTCTCAAAAATGATCTTGATCCAGGTAAAATAGAAGTGGGCATGAATGGAAGTTTAAATTCAAACTCATTTGATTTAAATTCAAATGGTTTGAATAGGATGTGATGGTTGGGAAGGTCCAAAAATGTTGAGAATTTTGGAGGGGCTTCGATAGATGAAGAAAGAATTATAGACAAGGTTAGAGAGTCAAAACATGAAGAAGAAAAGGCCAAGGGATTTAACATGCACGTGTGTTGTGGTAAATTCCAAACTAATGGAATATTTATAATAGCTCCATAAATATTAGGAGGATATGTTATAAAGTGAAATCACCATGTGAATTCCCTCGATTTAAATAGATCAACGATCTATGCAATTTATTTAACTGAGTTATAAAAGGTTTGCATGAAGACATGATGCAATGCAAATGATGCAATGAGATGAGATGCATGACATGAACAAAATGCAAAACAAAAGACAAAAACCCAACCACGGAGGAAATAACATATCGCATCTCCGGAAAAGGCAAGAGTTGGAGTTACGAATATGGAAAGTTGTATCCGGGGCGTTACAATGATGCCAAGACCCGGTTGGAGACTCAGGAAACTGAGACCCGGAAGGCTGATTCAAAATTCCAATTTAGCGTGGCTGAGTCGGAAAAACTGAAGACCGGCTATGAAGCAGAGAGAAAGACTTGGGCGGATGAAAAGACGGCTTTGACCCAACGTGCTGAGAAGGCCGAGGCAGCGCTTCAAGAAGTAACCACTGAGCTTTCCGGTTTAAAAAACCGTGTGAATCAGATGGTTTCAGCTATCTTTGGTAAGTCGCCTTTATCAAGCATCTGAAGTGAACCATTATTTTGATCATATAACCTGCCAATTTAAGCATTCTACAATATCTTCAGGTCCTAGGAGCAGCAATCTCAATCAAGACATGCTGATGAAGTTGAAAGCTGTCTACACACTTGTTGAGCAGCTGTACACCGGGACTCAACGCACATTAGCCGCTATTTCACCAGCAGGTCAAGTACCAACTTTGTTGATAGATGTTTCGAAGAAACTCTTTGTGCCGCCTGTAAGACTTGAAGAGATAAAGCGATCAGCTACGAGCCGGTGCTGTGACGGCTTTAAGCCGGTCCAAGGCGTGGGTACCAGAGCTTGACCCGTCTGAGGTAGCTACTGGTTACCCAAGCCTGAAAGAAGATGGTACGCTTTCGATCAGAAAGACATCTCAGCCTGTGTAAAGGAAATCCGTCCAATGGCCACCCTTATTGCCAATGACTCGGACCTCTCCAAGTATCATCCGGCTTATGACCAGGAGAATAAGAAGCTACCAACTCCGGCTTATAAAGTGATGGACTTAATGCCGCCAATCCGTAAGCAGACCTTTGCTCCTGAAGTCGATCCGTCTGAGCTTATAGATGATGAAGCTGAATTTGAAGCTTTATCTGGCATCGATTGGTCATCAACAACTTTTCAGCCAGCGGAAGAAGACAAAGAGCTAGCAAAGGATGACGCGGAAGACTCCGAGCAGCAAGGCCAAGAAGACTGAACCGTCAGGCAGCTCTAGACTCCAAGCTTTTGAAAAAACACTTGGGTCTTATTTAGCCCATGGAGGTTGTGTAATAGGATAGTGAAACTTTGAATCTGCTGTGCCATCGCGCACGTTCCGCATTTGCAGAAGAATGCCAATTGAATATCTGCCACTGATGTTTATTAGAGCAGCTTTTGAATCTGTTCCTGTATGAAAAAACAGATCACAAGTGTCCCATGGTTTACCGCAGGACGGGTCATAATGCCCAAAACACGCCTTTAATCAGGATTGGCTTAAATATAACAAAATATGTCATACTTGTGATATTTGATCACACTGTTGGTTTACCAAATCAGTAGAATATGAGCCATAACCTAAAACTTGATCATTGGCAATCATCGTATGTTTCCGGCTTATGAATAAAGTCAGGCCGGGTCAATCAATGCCGGATACTTTTTTATGTCATGCTGGCGACTTATAGTCAAAAGACAGGCTGGGTTAATAAACACCAGCAAATTGTGACATATGATTCATAAGGGCCTGATTGATTATTAACCATGTATGACGATGTCATAAGAGAAAACGCAAAAAAGACTTTCAAATCAAATTAGCAGAAAAATTTCGAGGCTTTCATAGGCCGCCAAGCCAAAATTTTCTTCTTCAATGAAACTAGCATTAGCCACTGGAAGGTACGCGCTTTCTGTGAGCCGACCCTCGTTGACCCAATCGACATTGTAACCCGGATAAGTTCAGTTCTTATTTAAAGATAGACTTATTAGGAGTACGCGGGGTTAGAGCAGCATCGTGCATCACAGGCCAATTTATCCAAGTTTCAAGGAAGGTGGCTTTATCAGCCTAAGCTTATCCTTGCTATCTGTAAGCCGTGCCCTCTCATGACAGACCGGCGTTTTAACCTTACCCAGTTCAGGGTCTTGTTGAAAAGATTGACTTTTAAGAGTTCACCGGGTCAATCAGGATTACCTGATGGAGAAGCATCTGGCACACAGGCAGGATAACCCGGGGTTTTAGGTGAATACACCTGGCTTCCAAGCTTGGCTTTTAAGCCTATTACAAGGGTTATAGCAACTCTTGTTCTTTAAAGAAAAGAGCCCCCAAGCAATATTTCTGAGCTATGCTCAATGGGAACCTATGTTTGAGTTGTGCTTTGGCAACAGACTCTCTTTGGTCCCTTTAATCTGGGTAGCAAGCCCCCAAGTGACCAACAACTCATGATTGAAAGAGAAAACGACAGAGGCCCTGCTTTGATAGGCATGCCGACTTTATTATATTGATCATAATATATAGATTATAATATGTACATCAGAAGAGCCGATGGCTCAAGTGTAATAAGGCCGAAGGTGAGCAATATTCCACGGCCTGTGGGTCTCCACCTCCGATTTACGTGAGTCTTTATACTCTCGAACATCGATAAGGTAGTATGACCCGTTGTTCAGATTCTTGCTGACCACAAAGGGTCCTTCCCAAGGTGGGGATAACTTGTGCATATTAGTCTGATCCTGGATGAGCCAGAGCACTAGATCGCCTTCTTGGAAAGTTCTGGTTTTAACCTGGCGGCTGGGGTAACGACGCAGATCTTGCTGGTAAATCGCCGAACGAGCCGCCACTATGTCCCGTTTCTCATCTAACAGGTCCAGTGCCTCTTGACATGCTTGTTCATTGTCCGCTTCAACATAAGCCGCCACACGAGGAGAGTCGTGACGAATGTCACTAGGGAGAACCGCCTCTGCTCCGTAAACCATGAAGAAAGGCGTGTGACCCGTAGACCTGTTGGGGGTAGTATTAATGCTCCACAAGACGGAAGGTAACTCTTCCACCCAACAACCCGGCGTCCTCTGCAAGGGAACCATAAGCCGGGGCTTGATGCCTCTCAGTATCTCTTGATTAGATCTCTCAGGTTGACCATTAGATTGAGGGTGAGCCACTGATGACACATCAAACCGGATGTGCTCACGTTGACAAAAGTCCTTCATAGCACCCTTGGAGAGATTAGTGCCATTATCTGTTATGATGCTGTGTGGAAAGCCAAAGTGGAAGATCACTTTCTTCATGAATTGAACCGCCATAGCTGCATCACATTTGCTCACCGGCTCTGCCTCGGCCCACTTTGTGAATTTATCAATCGCCACCAAGAGGTGGGTCTTCTTATCCTTGGACCTCTTGAAAGGTCCAACCATGTCAAGCCCCCAAGTTGCAAATGGCCAAGTGATTGGGATCATCCTCAGTTCCTGAGCCGGAACATAAGCTCGACGTGAAAACTTCTGACAACCATCACACTTTCTAACCAAGTCCTCAGCATCGGCATGGGCTATCAACCAATAAAAGCCGTGACGAAAAGCCTTGGCTACCAGAGACTTAGAGCCGGCATGATGACCACAATCTCCTTCATGGATCTCTCGCAGAATCTCACAACCTTCTTCAGGAGAGACGCACCACTGAAACGCCCCTGTAACGCTGCAATGATGCAGCTCCCCATTGACTATTGTCATTGACTTAGACCGTCGGGTTATCTGCCTAGCCAAGATCTCATCCTCAGGTAATTCACCCCAGGTCATGTAAGCCAAATAGGGCACTGTCCAATCTGGAATAGCATGAAGAGCCGCCACCAACTATGCCTCCGGGTCAGGAACAGCAAGGTCCTCCTCCGTAGGCAACTTGACCGAAGGATTGAGTAATACATCCAGGAACGTATTTGGTGGCACCGGCTTACGCTGAGAGCCTAGCCGGCTTAAATTATCAGCCACCTCATTCTTCCTTCGATCGATATGCTCAACTTGGTAACCCTTGAAGTGGCCTGAATGGCATCAACCTCTCGATGATAAGCCGCCATAAGCGGATCCTTTGAATCCCAAGTACTAGAAACCTGTTGGGCCACAAGATCTGAGTCGCCAAAGCATCTCACCCGGCTTAAATTAATCTCCTTAGCCATCCGAAGACCATGGAGCAGGGCCTCATACTCAACTGCATTGTTAGTACAAGGGAACATTAATCAGAGGACATAGGAAAATTTATCACCTCGTGGGGAAGTCAAGACAACTCCAGCCCCCGAGCCCTCCAGTTGCCTAGACCCGTCAAAGTGAATAGTCCAATATGTGTTATCCGGCTTTTCCTTTGGTGCTTGCAACTCTGTCGAATCATTGATGAAGTCCACAAGTGCCTGAAACTTGATAGCCGTTAGAGGCACATATTTTAACTCGTGAGGTCCAAGCTCAATTGCCCACTTAGCAACCCGGCCAGTTGCTTCCCTGTTTTGGATGATATCCCCCAAGGGAGCAGAACTAACCAACGTGATGGGATGACCCTGAAAATATTGCTTAAGCTTCCAGCTTGCCATAAAAACTCCATACACAAGCTTCTGCCAATGTCGGTATCTCTGCTTGGACTCGATGAGCACTTCACTGATAAAATAAACCGGCCATTGAACCGGATATTCCTTGCCTGCCTCCTTCCTTTCTACCACTATGGCCACACTGACAGCCCGGCTGTTAGCAGCCACGTATAACAACAGAGGCTCCTTATCAACATGGGCAGCAAATACGGGCGGCTCAGCCAATTGCTTCTTCAGATCCTCAAATGCTTGGTTGGCCGCATTGCTCCAAACAAAATGATCTGTCTTCTTCATCATTTGATAGAGGGGGGTAGCCTTCTCACCCAGTCGGCTTATGAACCGGCTCAAAGCCGCAATACGACCCACCAAGCGCTGAACATCATTAATGCACGCCGGCTTATCCAGAGAAGTGATGGCTTTGATTTTCTCCGGGTTAGCTTCAATGCCTCTGTTAGAAACCAAAAAAATCCAAGAGCTTGCCTTCAGGCACACCAAAGACACATTTAGCCGGATTAAGCATCATCTTGTAGACCCGGAGATTATCAAATGTCTCCTTCAAATCATCAATCAGGGTCTCCTTCTTTCTTGACTTCACCACAATGTCATTAACATAAGCATGAACATTACGCCCAATCTGATTGTGAAGGCAATTTTGCACACACCGCTGATAAGTCGCCTGGGCACTCTTGAGCCCAAAAAGGCATAGACACATAGTAGAAGGCTCCAAACGGAGTAATGAAAGTTGTCTTCTCCTGGTCCTTAACTGCCATCTTGATCTGATGATAACCAGAATAAGCATCCAAAAAACTCAGACGCTCACAACCCGCCGTAGCATCAATGATTTGATCAATACGAGGGAGAGCAAACGGATCAGCCAGACAAGCCTTGTTCAAGTCCGTGTAATCCACACACATCCGCCAAGTGCCATTCTTCATGAGTACCAGCACCGGGTTAGCCAACCATTCAGGATGGAAAACTTCAACGATAAACCCAGCTGCCAAGAGCCGGGCCACTTCTTCTCCAATGGCCTTCTGCCTCTCCTCGTTGAATCGACGAAGAAACTGTTTGACCGGCTTAAACTTTGGATCAATATTAAGAGTGTGCTCAGCGAGTTCTCTCGGTACACCCGACATGTCTGAAGGTTTCCATGCAAAGATGTCCCGGTTCTCACAGATGAACTCAATGAGCGCGCTTTCCTATTTCGGATCCAGATTGGCACTGATACTGAACTGCTTCGATGAATCTTAGTGTCATCTGCTGACTTAAATTTGAGTGAAGGATCCTGCTCTGTGGTCGGCTTCTTTAGAGACGTCATGTCCGCCGGGTCAACATTATCTTTGTAAAATTTCAACTCTTCCGTTGCGCAAGCAGACTCAGCATAAGCAGCGTCTCCTTCCTCACACTCCAAAGCTATCCTCAGGCTCCCATGCACTGTGATGGTTCCCTTGTGACCCGACATCTTAAGCTGCAGATACACATAACAAGGTCGTGCCATGAACTTGGCGTAAGCTGGCCGCCCGAACAGAACGTGATATGGGCTTTGGATTTTCACCACTTCAAAGGTCAATGTCTCCGACCTAGAATCATGATCGTCTCCAAAAGAAACATCCAGAGCTATTTTACCAACCGGATAAGCCGACTTACCCGGCACCACGTCATGGAAAACGGTGTTTGACGGCTTAACGTTTTTATCAGTCAACCCCATGCGGCGGAAGGTTTCATAATAAAGGATATTGATACTGCTCCCTCCATCCATGAGCACCTTGGTGAACTTACACCCTCCTACCTGTGGTGCAACTACTAGAGCCAAGTGACCCGGATTGTCAACCCGGGGCGGGTGATCTTCCCGACTCCATACGATGGGCTGCTCAGACCAGTGCAAGTAACGGGGAACCGCCGGCTCAACGGCATTGACTGCCCTCTTATGAAGCTTCTGATCACGCTTACATAAGCTAGTGGTAAAAAATGATACTGCCCACTATTCAACTGCTTTGGGTTGCTCTGATAACCACACTACTGCTGCTGTTGATTCCCCTGGTTGTTCTGTTGATTATAACCACCTTGATTGCCATGATTGCCTTGATTTCCCTGAAACCCGGAGTTAGAGCCACCACCACCGTAACCCGGTCCCTGAAAGCCGGATCCTGAGCCGCCACCCGGTCCATGACCGCCTTGGTAAAATTTTGAATTCTTGAACTCCTTCATGATGAAGCAATCCTTCCAGAGGTGCATAGATGGCCTTTCTCGCGTCCCGTGCTTTGGACATGGCTGATTTAACAGCTGCTCAAGGTTGATGCCTGATCCTTGATACGTCTCCAACGTATCTATAATTTTTGATTGTTCCATGCTATTATATTATCCATCTTGGATGTTTTATGGGCTTTACTATGCACTTTTATATTATTTTTGGGACTAACCTATTGACCTAGAGCCCAGTGCCAGTTCCTGTTTTTTCCCTTGTTTCAGTGTTTCAAATAAAAGGAATATCAAACGGAGTCAAAACGGAATGAAACCTTCTGGAGAAGTTATTTTTGGAAGGAAAGCAACCCGGGAGACTTGGAGTCCATGTCAAGAAAGAAATGAGGGAGGCACGAGGCAGGGGGGCGCGCCCACTCCCTGGGCGCGCCCTCCACCCTCGTGGGCCCCTCGTGGCTCCCCTGACGTACTTCTTCCTCCTATATATACCCATATACCCTAAAAACTTCGGAGAATAGGATAGATCTGGAGTTCCGCCGACGCAAGCCTCTGTAGCCACCAAAAACCAATCGAGACCTGTTCCAAGCACTCTGAGGGGGGAACCTCACCGTGGACATCTTCATCATCTCGGTGCTCTCCATGACGAGGAGGGAGTAGTTCACCCTCGGGGCTGAGGGTATGTACCAGTAGCTATGTGTTTGATCTCTCTCTCTCTCTCTCTCTCTCTCTCTCTCTCTCTCTCTCTCTATTCTTGATTTGGCATGATCTTGATGTATCGCGAGCTTTGCTATTATAGTTGGATCTTATGTTGCTTCTCCCCCTCTACTCTCTTGTAATGGATTGAGTTTTCCCTTTGAAGTAATCTTATCGGATTGAGTCTTTAATGATTTGAGAACACTTGATGTATGTCTTGCCGTGCGTATCTGTGGTGACAATGGGATATCACGTGATTCACTTGATGTATGTTTTGGTGATCAACTTGCGGGTTCCGCCCATGAACTTATGCATAGGGGTTGGCACACGTTTTCGTCTTGATTCTCCGGTAGAAACTTTGGGGCACTCTTTGAGGTTCTATGTGTTGGTTGAGTAGATGAATCTGAGATTGTGTGATGCATATCATATAATCATATCCACGACTTGAGGTGACATTGGAGTATCTAGGTGACATTAGGGTTTTGGTTGATTTGTGTCTTAAGGTGTTATTCTAGTACGAACTCTAGGGTTGTTTGTGACACTTATAGGAATAGCCCAATGGATTGATTGGAAAGAATAACTTTGAGGTGGTTTCGTACCCTACCATAATCTCTTCGTTTGTTCTCCACTATTAGTGACTTTGGAGTGACCCTTTGTTGCATGTTGAGGGATAGTTATATGATCCAATTATGTTATTATTGTTGAGAGAACTTGCACTAGTGAAAGTATGAACCCTAGGCCTTGTTTCCTAGCATTGCAATACCATTTACGCTCACTTTTATCGCTCTCTACCTTGCTGTTTTTATATTTTTAGATTACAAAAACCTATATCTACCACCCATATTGCACTTGTATCACCATCTCTTCGCCGAACTAGTGCACCTATAGAGTTTAACATTGTATTGGGTGTGTTGGGGACACAAGAGACTCTTTGTTATTTGGTTGCAGGGTTGCTCGAGAGAGACCATCTTCATCCTACGCCTCCCACGGATTGATAAACCTTAGGTCATCCACTTGTGGGAAATTTGCTACTGTCCTACAAACCTCTGCACTTGGAGGCCCAATAACGTCTACAAGAAGAAGGTTGTGTAGTAGACATCAAGCTCTTTTCCGCACCGCTGCGGGGAGGCCAGGAAGCAGCACTCACACCCGTCAACTAAGCTCTTTTCTCGGCGCCGTTGCGGGAGGTGAGTGCTTGAAGGTATATCTTTAGATCTTGCAATCGGATCTTTTTTGTTTCTTGTTTTATCACTAGTTTAGTCTATAAAAGAAAACTAAAAAAAAATGGAATTGAGTTTGTCTCATACGCTTCGTCTTTTTAATATCTTTCGTGAAAATGATGGGAAGGAAAATTGTGCTCAAGTACTAGAAGAAGAATTACATAGAATGCTTGGCATAAAATATGTGAATGATGAGCATGATTGCAATGTTGTTAGTATGAATTCCTTGAATATCCATGATGCTAATGATATGCAAAGCCACAAGCTTGGGGAAGCTATGTTTGATGAAGATGATATTTTTTGTCCCCCAAGCTTTGATGAGCAAAATTACTATGATGAAAGCATGCCTCCTATCTATGATGACTATTGTGATGACACGTATGCTTTAAAGAATAATGATAACCATGAAACTTGTCATCTTGATCTTAATTCTCAATTACATGATAGTTATTTTGTTGAGTTTTCTCCCACTATTATTCATGAGAAGAAATTTGCTTATGTGGAGAGTAGTAAAATTTCTATGCAAGTAGATCATGAAAAGAATGCTTTAGGTGCTGGTTATATTGTTTAATTCATTCATTATGCTACTGAAAATTATTATGAGGGAGGAACATATGCTTGTAGGAATTGCAATAATATCAAGTTTCCTCTCTATGAGCTTAAAGTTTTGAAGTTATGCTTATTTTGCCTTCCTATGCTAGTTGATTATTGTTCCCATAAGTTGTTTGCTCAAAAAATCCCTATGCATAGGAAGTGGGTTAGACTTAAATGTGCTAGTCATATTCTTCATGATGCTCTCTTTATGTTTCAATTCTTATCTGTTATGTGAGCATCATTAAAATCATCATGCCTAGCTACGGGCGTTAAACGTTAGCGCTTGTTGGGAGGCAACCCAATTTTATTTTAGTTTCTTGCTTTTTGGTTCTGTTTAGGAATAAATAATCCATCTAGCTTATGTTTAGATGTGGTTTAATGTTTCAATTAGTGTTTGTGCCAAGTAGAACCTTTGGGAAGACTTGGGTGAAGTCTTTATGATCATGCTATAAAAAACAGAAACTTTAGCGCTCACGAGATTAGCTTCAACTTTTTACTGGAGAGTGCTATTTAGTTGATTATTTTTGCATATGATTACGAGACAAATTCCTCAGGTCCACCAATTTATTTTATAATTTTTGGAGTTCCAGAAGTTTGCGTTAGTTACAGATTACTATAGACTGTTCTGTTTTTGACAGATTCTGTTTTTCGTGTGTTGTTTGCTTATTTTGATGACTCTATGGCTAGTAAAATAGTTCATAAACCATAGAGAAGTTGGAATACAGTAGGTTTAACACCAATATAAATAAAGAATGAGTTCATTACAGTACCTTGAAGTGGTGTTTTGTTTTCTTAAGCTAACGGAGCTCACGAGTTTTCTGTTAAGTTTTGTGTTGTGAAGTTTTCAAGTTTTGGGTAAAGATTCGATGGACTATGGAATAAGGAGTGGCAAGAGCCTAAGCTTGGGGATGCCCAAGGCACCCCAAGGTAATATTAAAGGATAACCAAAAGCCTAAGCTTGGGGATGCCCCGGAAGGTATCCCCTCTTTTGTCTTCGTTCATCGGTAACTTTACTTGGAGTTATATTTTTATTCACCACATGATATGTGTTTTGCTTGGAGCGTCGTTTTATTTTCTTTAGCTTTGCTTGCTGTTTGAATAAAATACCAAGATCTGAAATTATTAAATGGGAGAGTCTTCACATAGTTGCATAATTATCCGACTACTCATTGATCTTCACTTATATCTTTTGAGCTATATAGTTTTTGCTCTAGTGCTTCACTTATATATTTTAGAGCACGGTGGTGGATTTGTTTTATAGAAATTTAATTCTCTCATGCTTCACTTATATTATTTTTAGAGTCTTAAACAGCATGGTAATGTGCTTATTCCTAATATGCTAGGCATTCAAGATTAGTAAAAACTTTCTTATGAGTGTGTTGAATACTAAGAAAAGTTTGATGCTTGATAATTGTTTTGAGATATGAAGATGGTGATATTAGAGTCATGCTAGTTGAGTAGTTGTGAATTTGAGAGATACTTGTTCTAAAGTTTGTGATTCCCGTAGCATGCACGTATGGTGAACCGTTATGTGATGAAGTCGGAGCATAATTTATTTATTGATTGTCTTCCTTATGAGTGGCGGTCAGGGACGAGCGATGGTATTTTCCTACCAATCTATCCCCCTAGGAGCATGCACGTAATACTTTGCGTTGATAACTTGTACATTTTGGCAATAAGTATATGAGTTCTTTATGACTAATTTGAGTCCATGGATTATGCGCACTCTTCTTCCTTCCACCATTGCTAGCCTCTCTAATACCGCACACCTTTCGCCGGTATCATACACCCAACATATATCTTCCTCAAAACAGCCACCATACCTACCTATTATGGCGTTTCCATAGCCATTCTGAGATATATTGCCATGCAACTTACCACCGTTCTGTTTGCTATGACACGCTCCATCATTGTCATATTGCTTTGCATGATCATGTAGTTGACATTGTATTTGTGGCACAGCCACCATTCATAATTCTTTTATACATGTCACTCATGATTCATTGCATATCCCGGTACACCGCCGGAGGCATTCATATAGAGTCATATTTTGTTCGAAGTATCGAGTTGTAATTGTCGAGTTGTAAGAAAATAAAGTGTGATGATCATCATTATTAGAACATTGTCTCAGTGAGGAAAGGATGATGGAGACTGTGATTCCCCCACAAGTCGGATGAGACTCCGGACTAAAAAAAGACAACAAAGAGGCCATAAAAAAAGAGAAAAGGCCCAAATAAAAAAATAAAAAAATGAAAAAAATGAGAGAAAAAGAGAGAAGGGGCAATGCTACTATCCTTTTACCACAATTGTGCTTCAAAGTAGCACCATGATCTTCATGATAGAGAGTCTCCTATGTTGTCACTTTCATATACTAGTGGGAATTTTTCATTATAGAACTTGGCTTGTATATTCCAATGATGGGCTTCCTCAAAATGCCCTAGGTCTTCGTGAGCAAGCGAGTTGGATGCACACCCACTTAGTTTCTTTTTGAGCTTTCATACACTTATAGTTCTAGTGCATCCGTTGCATGGCAATCCCTACTCACTCACTATTGATGGGCATCTCCATAGCCCGTTGATACGCCGAGTTGATGTGAGACTATCTTCTCCCTTTTTGTCTTCTCCACAACCACCATTCTATTCCACATATAGTGCTATGTCCATGGCTCACGCTCATGTATTGCGTGAAGATTGAAAAAGTTTGAAAATGTCAAAAGTATGAAACAATTGCTTGGCTTGTCATCGGGGTTGTGCATGATTTAAATACTTTGTGTGGTGAAGATAGAGCATAGCCAGTGTCGTGGAATTAACACGTCAGATGTCCTTAGTGTCAGGACTTAGTCGCGAGGCCAACGCATCTATGTGGTAGCTTGAGAGGGGTTGAGCGGAATCGAGAGACGCAACACAAGACAAGGGTTTAGACAGCTTGGGCCCCGTGAAACATCATCCGTAAAACCCTACATGCTATTTGAGGCTAGGTCTCATTATCATCACGAGGAGTCGCCAGAACCGGCTCTCCTCTAGTTGTGTCTAGCCCTAGAGATTGTTTCTTGCTTGTAGCTTGTCCCTCTTTGGGGAGCCCTGCCCTCCTTATATATGTTGAAGGGGCGGTTACATGTGGAGTCCTATTAGGATTAGGACTAGTCTATCTCTAATACAAACCGGATACAAGTCCAAGTCTTAACTCCTTGTAAGACAAATATTCCTTATGCCTTTCCTCTTAAACCGACCCACCATAGTATGAACTGCCTTCATGAACCGCCTGCTTGGGCCACCAGTCTTGTCGCTCCTCGCACCCTTTGCGGATTACCAATGAGTCGTGAACCGCCAAGTCTCGGCTGGGTCTCAAATAAACCGCCAAGTCCGCCGGGTTAACTTCCGCCGGTTTACACCAAGGGTATATCCCGACATTAGCCCCCAAGTTTAGCTTGGATTTATCCATGGTAAACTTATGCTGCAAAATAAACACCGTAACAAATTTGGCAGGTTGTGCTCCGGTTAAGAATTCTTGTAGACCGCACCGATCGTCCTTAAGTCCTTTGTTATTTCCTCCTTCTGAAAAATCCGAGTCAATAGACCAGCTTCATACTCAATTTGCTGACATTGGATTCTCACAGAGAAATATTGTGAAGAATAATCCACTTGAGTCGGCTTTCAAAGCGCCGGTTTAAAAAATATTGGCCTTCAAATACTCATCTGATATTTAGCCGGCTTGAAGATGTAAAACTTTCCGGTTTATCATTAACAAAATTGCCGAGTTATATAACAGACGATGCCGGGTCATAATTGTTGTTGACACCGGGTGATGTAATTGATCTTCCTTATTTACTCAAAACTGATATTTTGAGATAATTTGAAAATGTTCCTCCCTATATATATGCATAATACCAGTAGCCCCCAAGTTTTAAGAGGAGAACATAGTGATAGCTTTAGACTTGCTCCAATATAACTGTTGCAACCTTGAAGAAATCCGGGTTGTTCATCTCAATCACTAGTCAGAATTGAGTATTCACCATATGTAGCCCCCAAGTGCCGGGTTGTCATGCTTGCAGCAACCTGGGACTTGATATATACTTGAATTGTTGATAGGAGCAATTGGTAGCCCCCAAGGGACGGCTCATTATAATGTGAGTCGGGTCTTCAATAATATGAGCAAAAAATGACTTTGCATTAGCCCCCAAGTGTCATGGTGCATGCTTGCAGCGACATGAGACTTGCATATTTGATGTAATCTCAACTTAAATAATGTAGCCCCCAAGTGCCGGGTTGTAAGCCTGTAGCAACTCGGGACTATTCCTTTCATTGTAGAATAAATCATATCCTTTGATAAAATAATAGCCATTGCGCTAAAGTGACTTTGAAAACCTCAATAATACCGGTTATTAATAACCATAATAAAAATCTAGCCATGTTGGCTATTCAAGATAATATAATCTGGTATGAAAAACCTTATTCATTCAATATCATAATGAAAATTCAGCCAAGTTTGGCTATTTGAATAATATAACCCAATGATTTATAAGCGCATGATTCCAATGGCGCAATCCAAATATGTACTGGCAACTTATAGTCCAAAGCCGTGCCGGGTTAACAAACACCGGATAATTTCTCATCATATACCGGCGACTTATCGCCTTAAAGCCGTGCCGGTTTAATAAACACCGGATAATTTATCATCATGCTTTATTCAACCTGTTTACGCATACAACAAGTTTAAAGTGTCCCGGCGGTTTATCACGGACGGGTCATAATGCCCAACATATAACCCAGGTTTATAACCAAGGCTGCACTTAAGAATAATCAAATATGAAATATATCATACCTGTGACATTGAATCACATCATTGGTTTACCAATTTTTTGTAGTAATGGTAATAACCCAAATTTTGAGTACTGATAACTCCTTCCATATTGTGCCGGTTTATGATAAAACCGTACCGGGTTGTGATAAACACCGGATTAACCATATATAATGCTGGCGACTCGTAGTCAAACCAGACCGTGCTGATAGTCTCCGGATTATGATTTAATCATGTACAGACAATTTGTAATTGAAAGTCAACCGGGTTAATGAACACCGGTTTACTCCATAATAAGATGGTAGCATAAAATCAAACCGGGCAGATAGTCTCTGGATTAGGATTTGAACGTGTTCCGCCAATTTGTAATTGACAGTTTGAACCGGATTAACAATGTCGGTTTAAAAACGCAACAGAAGTAAAAGTTCTTTAGCAAAAAAGAACAGAATTCAAGCAAAGGCAAAATAAAACCATTGCAAATGAGGCTTTACTGAGCCGATCAGATGGTGTTACCATGGTCGGACACGACCAAGCTCCCAATAAGGTGTAGCCATGGTTCAAGTCAGCCAGGTCCCCAACTGAAACCATGGCATCATGCCGATCAAGTGGTGTGGCAATGGTTCGGGTTCACCAAGCCCCAAGTGACTCTATGGCCTTAGGCGATCAAGAGGCGGATGGTTCAGACTTGACCATGTCCCCAAGTGATCTGGTGGCTTTCGCCTATCAAAAGGTGTTGCATTGGTTCGGACACCACCATGCCCCCAAGTGATGTTGTGGCACTAGGCTGATCAAGAGGTGTGACTATGGTTCGTATATGACCAAGCCCCAAGTGATCAATAATATGATAAGCCAATAAGGCATGATACCCATGTTTGAACCGCGATCATGGCAGCAGTCCTCTTTGGCATCCTTTAACTTTTGCAAGCGATAAATCCTTCTTGAACCGGACATTAAACCGGATATTGAGAGCTTCAAAGCTTTGTGGGAGACTTCTTTCCTTGAACCGATTTTAAACCGAATCCTCTTTTAAACCGGAAATTTTCGACGGCCTTTAAATTTGCACCAATATGGCGGCTTAGGGTCCTGCATTAGACAACTTTGCAGGCCAAAGTAATTGCTCTTTTAAAGAAGGCAATATATAATATAAAATATATTGGATGGATTTCACCTGATATATCATGCCAGGGGTTATTCACCGTGGAGTTGATGCTCACCATGGTGAAGCTGAAATTAATGACGGCCGAGTCGGCCACGGCGTTGTAAACCGAGAGTCGGCTGCGCGTCGAAACCGAGAGTCGACCGCAGGCGCCGTAAGCGGTGCGACGGATAGTCGGCTGCGGGCATTTGTAAACCGGCGATCGATTGTCGGTGTAGACAAACGCCAAGAATGTGCTCTCCGTGTTCGATTCATCCGGACGATGGACGATCAAGACGTGGCATCCGTAGATAATTTTGCAAAAGATGTTATCCTCCCAAAAACTTCCTCACGAGATAATCTCCACGGAATAACAATTCTAGCGCCGAGCACTAGTACGTAGAGCATCCAATGGATTTTTGCATGACGCTCAAGAAGGCACTTTGAATTCACTCCTTTCTTTAAATATCGATTGGCCCTTGAGATCCAAGTCAATGTGCTTGATACACAACAAGCGCTCATTAGTAATTGATGCATGTGGATAGCAATGCTACCACTGCTGCTGAATAATGGTTTTCTTGCAATGTATCGGATCGATCATCGAGTTGCTTGTCCGGCACAGCAATTAAAAATAGATCTAGTATCCAGTACCCTTTGGCATCTAGCGGCTGTGTGCCTCCATACAACGCCCACCCGCCGCCGTCGTGACCATAAGAGCATTAGTACATGCTGAAGCTGAGCATACACACACCTATTGCAATCTTGATAAGGCGGTCAAAGCGCCGCCAGCACGACTATGAGGCCGGCTTGCGGAGAGACCACGGCAACGGAGACTCAAGGCCACGGAGGCGAGGTCAACTCAGGCCGGCTTGAAACTACGGGCTGACTCGGAGGTGAACGCAACACAAGGCCGAGGCGGCTCGGCAGCGCCAGGCAGGTTGGAGCCTTGAAACGCAGCGTGGTTTCAGCCGAGGAGGGCGCGGGTTAACTCGGCGCTCGCAAAGCGAGGCGAGGCCAGCGGAGACGAATCGACTAGTAGCGAAGCAAAGCCGAGGCTGCCGCGGTTTAGCAGGGCTGGTTATGGCGATTGATGCTGAGCCGAAGGAGACTCGCGGCTCAAATCAAGACTGAGTAGTGGTAGCTCGAAGCGGCGCGAGACGCGGGGCGCCGAGACAGAAACGGTGGTGCCAGCACGGCGGAGCCCGCAGACTAAACCTGCGGCGGGTCGCGTCGCCGTGCCTCGAGCTTAGCACGCCTGCGCGGACGGAGAAGAGTGGAAGCGGTGAAGTGAGACCGTGCGGACGCGGCGGCTCACGGCCAGCCCAACAAGGCCCATCTTGGCGGTTCATGGCGAGCCCGCGGCAACGACTTGAAGCGGAGCCACGGAGTAGAAAGGCGGCGGTTCGGCGACGGCGGTAGCGACGCCAAGCCATAGCGGTTTATGAGGCAACAAAGCCCGCAAGCGGTTTGGCTGCTCAGAATGCATCAGAGGCCAAGGCGGACGGCTGGTTCGCTGGCGACAGCTCCTGGAGGCGCGATACAGGACGACAGAGAGTTGTAGGCGCTTGACCGCACAAGGGCACTTGAAGAAGCAGGGCCACTTGACGCCGGGCGCGAGGCGCGAGGTCGACGGAGACACGCCAGAGAGCGGTTGACCCGGCAAAGTGCGACGGCGGTTTGTATCTTGCATCAGACGCTGAGTTTGGCCCGGCAGGGGCGGCTTTTAAAGCGGAGACTCAGACTCAGAATGAAGGCCGGTCACTTGGAAAGGCAGCAACTCTGGCTTTCGGCGGAACGATAAAATCTGCCAGTGAACTTTTGGCGGAGGTGAAAACCCGCAGGGCAGCGCACACTTCGGAAAGGCGAGGCCGATCGGCTGAGGCACGATGGCGACTCCAATCGGACCCGAGTAGAGGGCGGCGCGACTCGAACGGAGGCCAGGCTCAACACAACTCGCAGGCGATGACTGGGCGGACTGTGGCGAGTCCAATGGAAACAACCGTGGAAGCGAGTCCGAGTCGGGGAGGCAAGGTACAGGCGGCCGCGGCGGCTCAACAGAGCCCAGCACAGGCGTACTGCAGCACCGGAGGCATCTTGGCGGCGGTGGAGGCGCGGGGACCCGCAGCTCCTGCAGGACGAAGGCCGCGGCGGCGGCTCAACAACGGCCAGGCGGGCCAGCTCGAACGGCGGCGACTTGAGGCATAAAACTGAGGGCGGGTTGCAGCCGACGCAGGCCCGTGGTGCAGCGGTCGGCGGGTCAGCCACGGCGGATCGACCACGACGTGCGGCAGCTGAGGCGGCTGCATTTAACTGAGGCATGCCAGAGCCGGCAAGGCTTCGAGGGCACGGGCGAGGCTGGCCAGGACTCGCGGCGGCTCAAGGCCGATCCCAGCAGAGGTGGAGGTCCGGATCGTTGCCTCGAGGCCCAGACGGCGAAGGAGTCCTTTATCGCTACCTTATCCGTTTCCTGGTCGTGGCCTCCGGCCCCTTCTCTCTCTTTCCCTTTTTTTTAAACTTGAACGTTGTGAGCAGACCGAACCTGGCTTTGGCAATTCAGGAATAGTGAATCAGCTTTTCATGCTAGATGAACTATTAGGCAATTATTGGCCGGGGAACTTGTGCCTTTGTAGATTTGCCTCTCTTTGTAGCAAACAAATATACCCAAACTGCAACTTGACTTTGTACGACTCGGTCTTTACGCCAGGGAGCAGTACGCTTTAGACTTTTTTTTACTCTTGTTGGCCTTGGCAATTTGATCCTTGCGCTGATTAAACTCGGATAGGTCTTTGACTTGCAGCAGGGGCGGTGCACCCGATGCAACCCTAACTTTTCTTGAATTTTAACCTTGTATATTCTGTATCGACTGCTCATTGACCGTGGAAATCCTTCGATGCTAGTAGCGGAAAACTTCATAGTGGACCCGTGAAAACTGTTGTGGATATGAAGCTTTAGCACCGGTTCCTCATCATCCCGATGATTGCAAACTTCTCGACCCGAAAAATATCCTCCAAGAACTCAACACCACTGCGCGCCGCCCCACGGTGGGCGCCAACCGTCGTGGAATTAACATGTCGATGTCCTTAGTGTCGGGACTTAGTCGCGAGGCCAACGATCTATGTGGTAGCTTGAGAGGGGTTGAGCGGAATCGAGAGACGCAACACAAGACAAGGGTTTAAACAGCTTGGGCCCCGGAAACATCATCCGTAAAAACCCTACATGCTGTTTGAGGCTAGGTCTCATTATCATCACGAGGAGTCGCCAGAACCGCTCTCCTCTAGTTGTGTCTAGCCCTAGAGATTGTTTCTTGCTTGTAGCTTGTCCCTCTTTGAGAGCCCTGCCCTCCTTATATATGTTGAAGGGCGGGTTACATGTGGAGTCCTATTAGGATTAGGACTAGTCTATCTCTAATACAAACCGGATACAAGTCCAAGTATTAACTCCTTGTAAGACAAATATTCCTTATGCCTTTCCTCTTAAACCGCCCACCATAGTATGAACTGCCTTCATGAAACGCCTGCTGGGCCACCAGTCTTGTCGCCTCGCACCCGCTTTGCCGGATTACCAATGAGTTGTGAACCGCCAAGTCTCAGCGGGGTCTCAAATAAACCGCCAAGTCCGGCCGGGTTAACTTCCGGCCGGTTTACACCGCGGGGTATATCCCCGACAGCCAGACTATATGATTTTGTAGGGATAACTTTCTTTGGACATGTTATTTTGAGAAGACATAATTGCTTTGTTAGTATGCTTGAAGTATTATTATTTTTATGTCAATATTAAACTTTTGTCTCGAATCTCTCGGTTCTGAATATTCATACCACAATTAAGAAGAATTACATTGAAATTATGCCAAGTAGCATTCCACATCAAAAATTCTGTTTTTATCATTTACCTACTCGAGGACGAGTATGAATTAGGCTTGGGGATGCTGATACGTCTCCAACGTATTTTTAATTTTTGATTGTTCCATGCTATTATATTATCCATCTTGGATGTTTTATGGGCTTTACTATGCACTTTTATATTATTTTTGGGACTAACCTATTGATTAAGAGCCCAGTGCCAGTTCCTGCTTTTTCCCTTGTTTCAGTGTTTCGAAGAAAAGGAATATCAAATGGAGTCAAAACGGAAGGAAACCTTCTGGAGAAGTTATTTTTGGAAGGAAAGCAACCCGGGAGACTTGGAGTCCACGTCAAGAAAGAAACGAGGGAAACCCCCTGGGCGCGCCCTCCACCCTCGTGGGCCCCTCGTGGCTCCCCTGACGTACTTCTTCCTCCTATATGTACCCATATACCCTAAAAACTTCGGAGAACAAAATAGATCTGGAGTTCCGCCGCTGCAAGCCTTTGTAGCCACCAAAAACCAATCGGGACCTGTTCCAAGACTCCGAAGGGGGAACCTCACCGTGGCCATCTTCATCATCCCGGCGCTCTCCATGACGAGGAGGGAGTAGTTCACCCTTGGGGCTGAGGGTATGTACCAGTAGCTATGTGTTGATCTCTCTCTCTCTCGTGTTCTTGATTTGGCACGATCTTGATGTATCGCGAGCTTTGCTATTATAGTTGGATCTTATGTTGCTTCTCCCCCTCTACTCTCTTGTAATGGATTGAGTTTTCCCTTTGAAGTAATCTTATCGGATTGAGTCTTTAATGATTTGAGAACACTTGATGTATGTCTTGCCGTGCGTATCTGTGGTGACAATGGGATATCACGTGATTCACTTGATGTATGTTTTGGTGATCAACTTGCGGGTTCCCCCCATGAACTTATGCATAGGGGTTAGCACACGTTTTCGTCTTGATTCTCCGGTAGAAACTTTGGGGCACTCTTTGAGGTTCTATGTGTTGGTTGAGTAGATGAATCTGAGATTGTGTGATGCATATCGTATAATCATACCCACGGATACTTGAGGTGACATTCGAGTATCTAGGTGACATTAGGGTTTTGGTTGATTTGTGTCTTAAGGTGTTATTCTAGTACGAACTCTAGGGCTGTTTGTGACACTTATAGGAATAGCCCAACAGATTGATTGGAAAGAATAACTTTGAGGTGGTTTCGCACCTACCATAATCTCTTCGCTTGTTCTCCACTATTAGTGACTTTGGAGTGACTCTTTGTTGCATGTTGAGGGATAGTTATATGATCCAATTATGTTATTATTGTTGAGAGAACTTGCACTAGTGAAAGTATGAACCCTAGGCCTTGTTTCCTAGCATTGCAATACTGTTTACGCTCACTTTTATCGCTTGTGTTTTTATATTTTCATATTACAAAAACCTATATCTACCATCCATATTGCACTTGTATCACCATCTCTTCGCCGAACTAGTGCACCTATACAATTTGCCATTGTATTGGGTGTGTTGGGGGCACAAGAGACTTTTTGTTATTTGGTTGCAGGGTTGCTCGAGAGAGACCATCTTCATCCTACGCCTCCCACGGATTGATAAACCTTAGGTCATCCACTTGAGGGAAATTTGCTACTGTCCTACAAACCTCTGCACTTGGAGGCCCAACATCGTCTACAAGAAGAAGGTTGTGTAGTAGACATCAATCCTCCATTCTGCGGGGGCGGTTTACCCTCACGACGTGGACCATTATTCTGTGCATTGGTGTTAGCTACAAAGTCAAAACTATTATCAGCTTTGCGCTTACCGTTGCCTCCTTGGCTCGCCGGGTTATGCTGCTGCCCCTTAGTGTTGTTTCTCTTACCTTTACCGGCTTATCATCACCATACTCAGGGTCCTTGGTACCGTCAGAGTCAGCATACTTAACCAGAGCCGCCATAAGCATCCCCATGTCGTTGCAATGGCGTTTGAGCCGCCCCAACTTCTGCTTTAGGGGCGTGAACCGACAATTACTCTCCAACATTGAGACCGCTGAGTCGGCCTTGATGCGATCTGACGAGTGCAGGATGGTCGAAACCCGGCGCACCCAATGAGTCGTTGATTCACCATCTTCTTGGACACATGCGGCTAAATCCACAATTAACATGGGCTGCTTGCATGTGTCTTTAAAATTCTGGATAAATCTGAAGGAAATATGCCCTAGAGGCAATAATAAAGTTATTATTTATTTCCTTATATCATGATAAATGTTTATTATTCATGCTAGAATTGTATTAACCGGAAACATAATACATGTGTGAATATATAGACAAACAGTATGTCACTAGTATGCCTCTACTTGACTAGCTTGTTAATCAAAGATGGTTATGTTTCCTAACCATGAACAAGGAGTTGTTATTTGATTAACAAGGTCACATCATTAGTTGAATGATCTGATTGACATGACCCATTCCGTTAGCTTAACACTTGATCGCTTAGTATGTTAATGCTTTCTTCATGACCCATACATGTTCCTATAACTATGAGATTATGCAACTCCGCCACGGAGGAACACTTTGGTACTACCAAACGTCACAACGTAATCGGGTGATTATAAAGGAGTACTACAGGTGTCTCCAAAGGTACTTGTTGGGTTGGCGATTTGAGATTAGGTTTTGTCACTCCGATTGTCGGAGAGGTATCTCTAGGCCTTCTCGGTAATACACATCACTTAAGCCTTGCAAGCATTACAACTAATGAGTTGGTTGTGAGATGATGTATTACGGAACGAGTAAAGAGACTTACCGTAACGAGATTGAACTAGGTATTGGATACCGACGATCGAATCTCGGGTAAGTAACATACCGATGACAAAGGGAACAACGATGTCGTTATGCGGTTTGACCGATAAAGATCTTCGAGAATATGTAGGAACCAATATGGGCATCCAGGTTCCGCTATTGGTTATTGACCGAGAATGGTTCTAGGTCATGTCTACATAGTTCTCGAACCCGTAGGGTCCGCACGCTTAAGGTTTCGATGATGCTTATATTATGAGTTTATGAGTTTTGATGTACCGAAGGAGTTCGAGTCCCGGATGAGATCGGGACATGACGAGGAGTCTCAAATGGTCGAGACGTAAAGATCGATATATTGGACGACTATATTCGAGTTCGGAAAGGTTCCAATGATTCGGTATTTTTCGAGTACCGGAGAGTTACGGAATTCGCCGGGAGAAGTATTGGGCCTTATTGGGCCCTGCGGAAAGAGAGAAGGGCTGCCTAGGGCAGGCCGCGCGCCCCCCCATGGCCTAGTCCGAATTGGACTAGGGGGAGGGGCCGCACCCCTTCCCTCTTCCCCCTTCCCCAAGTCCTAGTCCAACTAGGAGAAGGGGGGAGTCCTACTCCTGGTGGGAGTAGGACTCCTCCAGGCGCGCCTCTCTAGGGCCGGCCGCACCCCCCCTTTGCTCCTTTATATACGGGGGCAGGGGGGCACCCCATGACACACAAGTTGATCTACGGATCTTTCCTTAGCCATGTGCGGTGCCCCCTTCCACCATATTCCACTTCGGTCATATCGTCATGAGCTTAGGCGAAGCCCCGCGCGGAGAAGTCATATCGTCGCGAGCTTAGGCGAAGCTCTGCGTCGGTGGAGCATCAACATCGCCACCACGCCGTCGTCGTCGACGGAACTCATCCCGACACTTTGCTGGATCGAGTCCGGGATCGCCATCGAGCTGAACGTGTGCAGAACTCGGAGGTGCCGTGACGCTCGGTGCTTGGATCGGTCGGATCGTGGAGACGTCGACTACATCAACAACGTTGTCATAACGCTTCCGCTTTCGGTCTACGAGGGTACGTGGACGGACACTCTCCCCTCTCGTTGCTATGCCATCACCATGGTCTTGCGTGATCGTAGGAATTTTTTTGAAATACTACGTTACCCAACAGTGGCATCCGAGCCTGGTTTTATGCGTTGATGTCATGTGCACGAGTAGAACACAAGTGAGTTGTGGGCGATACAAGTCATACTGCCTACCAGCATGTCATACTTTGGTTCAGCGGTATTGTGAGATGAAGCGCCCGGACCGACATTACGCCAGACGCTTACGCGAGACTGGTTTCACCGCCCGAGCACTCGTTGCTTAAAGGTGACCGCGGTGTCTGTCTCTCTCACTTTAGTTGAACCGAGTATGACTACGCCCGTCCTTGAGAAGGTTAAAACGGAGTCTATTTGACAAACTATCGCTGTGGTTTTGATGCGAGGTAAGAACGGTTCTTGCTCAGCCCGTAGCAGCCACGTAAAACTTGCAACAACAAAGTAGAGGACGCCTAACTTGTTTTTGCAGGGCATGTTGTGATGTGATATGATCAAGACGTGATGCTATATTTTATTGTATGAGATGATCATGTTTTGTAACCGAAGTTATCGGCAATCGGCGAGAGCCATATGGTTGTCGCTTATTGTATGAAATGCAACGCCATGTAATTGCTTTACTTTATCACTAAGGAGTAGCGATAGTCGTAGAAGCAATAGTTGGCGAGACGACAACGATGCTACGATGGAGATCAAGGTGTCGCGCGGTGACGATGGTGATCATGACGGTGCTTGGCGATGGAGATCACAAGCACAAGATGATGATGACCATATCATATCACTTATATTGATTGCATGTGATGTTTATCCTTTATGCATCTTATCTTGCTTTGATTGACGGTAGCATTATAAGATGATCTCTCACCAAAATTATCAAGAAGTGTTCTCCCGAGTATGCACCGCTGCGAAAGTTCTTCGTCTTTGAGACACCACGTGATGATCGGGTGTGATAGGCTCTACGCTCAAATACAACGGGTGCAAAACAGTTGCGCACGCGAATACTCAGGTTAAACTTGACGAGCCTAGCATATAACAGATATGGCCTCGGAACACGAGACCGAAAGGTCGAGCGTGAATCATATAGTAGATATGATCAACATAGTGATGTTCACCATTGAAACTACTCCATCTCACGTGATGATCGGACATGGTTTAGTTGATTTGGATCACGTAATCACTTAAGATGACTAGAGAGATGTCATCTAAGTGGGAGTTCTTAAGTAATATGATTAATTGAACTTTAATTTATCATGAACTTAGTCCTGTAGTATTTTGCAAATTATGTTGTAGAACAATAGCTCGCGTTGTTGCTTCCCTATGTTTTTATATGTGTTCCTAGAGAAAATTGTATTGAAAGATGTTAGTAGCAATGATGCGGATTGGATCCGTGATCTGAGGTTTATCCTCATTGCTGCGCAGAAGAATTATGTCCTTAATGCACCGCTAGGTGACAGACCTATTGCAGGAGCAGATGCGACGTTATGAACGTTTGGCTAGCTCAATATGAGCGATATGACGTTATGAACGTTTGGCTAGCTCAATATGATGACTACTTGATAGTTTAGTGCACCATGCTTAACGGCTTAGAATCGGGACTTCAAAGACGTTTTGAACGTCATGGACCATATGAGATGTTCCAGGAATTGAAGTTAATATTTTAAGCAAATACCGAGTTGAGAGATATGAAGTCTCCAACAAGTTCTATAGCTAAAAGATGGAGGAGAATCGCTCAACTAGTGAGCATGTGCTCAGATTGTCCGAGTACTTCAATCACTTGAATCAAGTGGGAGTTAATCTTCCGATAAGATAGTGATTGACAGAATTCTCTAGTCACCATCACTAAGTTAGTAGAACTTCGTGATGAACTATAGTATGCAAGGGATGACGAAAAAGATTCTCGAGCTCTTCGCGATGCTAAAATCGGCGAAGGTAGAAATCAAGAAAAACATCAAGTGTTGATGGTTGACAAGACTATTAGTCTCAAGGAAAATGGCAAAGGAAGAAGGGAACTTCAAAAGGAACGGCAAGCAAGTTGCTGCTCGAGTGAAGAAGCCCAAGTCTAGACCTAAGCCCGAGACCGAGTACTTTTGCTGCAATGGAACTGGTCATTTGAAGCGGAACTACCCCTGAATATTTGGTGGATAAGAAGGATGGCAAGTGAACAAGGTTATATTTGATATACAGTTATTGTTGTGTACCTTACTAGTGTTTATAGTAGCCCCGAGTATTTGATACTGTTCGGTTGCTAAGATTAGTAACTCAAACAGGAGTTACGAATAAACAGAGACTAGTTGAAGGGAAGTGACGATGAGTGTTGGAAGTAGTTCCAAGATTGATATGATCATCATCGCACACTCCCTATACTTTCGGATTAGTGTGGAACCTAAATAAGTGTTATTTGGTGTTGAGCATAAATATGATTTGATCATGTTTATTGCAAAACGTTATTCATTTAAAGTCAAAAGAATAATTGTTGTTCTGCTTTAAATGAATAAAACCTTCATGGTCATACACCCAATGAAAATAGTTTTCAAAACGGTTATTCATTTAAAGTCAAAGAATAATTGTTGTTCTGCTTAAATGAATAAAACCTTCAATGGTCATACACCCAATAAAAATAGTTTGTTGGATCTCGATCGTAGTGATACACATATTCATAATATTGATGCCAAAAGATGCAAAGTTAATAATGATAGTGCAACTTATTTGTGGCAATCGCCGCTTGGGTCATATCGGTGTAAAGCGCATGAAGAAACTCCATAAAGATGGATTTTCGGAATCACTTGGTTATGAATCATTTGATGCTTGTGAACCGTGCCTTTTGGGCAAGATGACTAAAACTCCGTTCTCCGAACAATGGAACAAGCTACTAACTTATTGGAAATAATACATACCGATGTATGCGATCCAATGAGTGTTGATGCTCGTGGCAAGTATCGTTATTTTCGACCTTCACAAGATGATTTGAGCAGATATGGGTATATCTACTTGATGAAACACAAGTCTGAAACATTTGAAAAGTTCAAAGAATTTCAGAGTGAAGTGAAGAATCATCGTAACAAGAAAATAAAAGTTTCTACGATATGATCGCAGAGGAAAAATATTTGAGTTACGAGTTTGGCCTTCGCTTAAAACAATGTGAAATAGTTTCACTACTCACGCCACCGAACACCACAGCATAATGGTGTGTCCGAACGTCAGAACCGCACTTTATTGGATATGGTGCAATTTGTGATGTATCTTACCGATTTACCACTATCGCTTTGGGGTTATGCATTAGAGACAGCTGCATTCACGCTTAATAAGGCACCATCTAAATCCGCTGAGATGACACCGTATGAACTATGGTTTAGCAAGAAACCTAAGTCGTCGTTTCTTAAAGTTTGGAGTTGTGATGCTTATATGAAAAAGTTTTCACCGATAAGCTCTAACCCAAATCGGAGAAGTGCGTCTTCATAGAATACCCAAAGGTGACTATTGGGTACACCTTCTATCACAGATCCGAAGGCAAGTTTTTCGTTGCTAAGATGGATCCTTTCTAGAGAAGAAGTTTCTCTCGAAAGAAGTGAGTGGGAGGAAAGTAGAACTTGATGAGGTAATTGTACCTTCTCCTTATTGGAAAGTAGTTCATCACAGAAATCAGTTCCATGATTCCTACACCAATTAGTGAGGAAGTTAATGATGATGATCATAAAACTTCAGATCGAGTTGCTGCCAAACCTCGTGGGTCTTCCAGAGAAAATCCACACTAGAGTGGTACGGTAATCATGTTCGGAAGTCATGTTACTAGACCATGATGAACCTACGGACTATGAGGAAGCGATGATGAGCCCAGATTCATGAAATGGCTTGAGGCCATGAAATCTGAGATAGGATCCATGTATGAGAACAAAGTATGGACTTTGATGGACTTGCTCGATGATCAGCAAGCCATGTTAAATAAATGGATCTTCAAGAGGAAGACAGATGTTGATAGTGGTGTTACTATCTACAAAGCTCGACTTGTCGCAAAAAGGTTTTTCGACAAATTCAAAGTGTTGACTACAATGAGATTTTCTCAACTGTAGTGATGCTTAAGTCTGTCCGAATCATGTTAGCAATTGCCACATTTTATGAAATCTGGCAAATGGATGTCAAAACTACATTCTTTAATGGATTTATTAAAGAAGAGTTGTATATGATGCAACCAGAAGTTTTTTTTTCAATCCTAAAGGAGCTAACAAAATGTGCAAGCTCCAGCGATCCATCAATGGACTGGTGCAAGCATCTCGGAGTTGGAATAAACGCTTTGATAGTGTGATCAAAGCATATAGTTTTATATGACTTTTGAAGCCTGTATTTACAAGAAAGTGAGTGGGAGCACTACAACATTTCGATAAGTATATGTGAATGACATATTGTTGATCGGAAATAATGTAGAATTATTCTGCAAAGCATAAAGGAGTATTTGAAAGGAGTTTTTCAAAGAAGGGCCTCGGTGAAGCTGCTTACATATTGAGCATCAAGATCTATAGAGATAGATCAAGACACTTGATAAGTTTTTTCAATAAATATATACCTTGTCAAGATTTTGAAGTAGTTCAAAATAGGAACAGTCAAAGAAAAGTTCTTGCCTGTGTTGCAAAGGTGTGAAATTGAGTAAAGACTCAAAATCCCGACCACGGCAGTAAAATAGAAAAGAGAATGAAAGTCATTCCCTATGCCTCACCATAGGTTCTATAAAGTATGCTATGTTGTGTACTGATCTATTGCATACCCTACCACTAAGCTTGGCAAGGAGTGCAATAGTGATCTAGGAGTAGATCAATGGACAGCGGTCAAAATTATCCTTAGTGAAATAAGGATATTTTTCTCGATTATGGACGTGACAAAAGTTCGTCAGAAGAGTTACATCGATGCGAGCATTTTTCACTAATCCAGATGACTCTAAGTCTCAATCTGGATACATATTGAAAGTGGGAGCAATTAGCTAGAGTAGCTCCGCAAGAGCATTGTAGACATAGAATATTTGCAAAATACATACGGATCTGAATGTGGCAGACCGCTGACTAAGATTCTCTCACAAAGCAAAACATGATCACACCTTAGTACTCTTTGGGTGTTAATCACATAGCGATGTGAACTAGATTACTGAATCTAGTAAACCCTTTGGGTCTTGGTCACATGGCGATGTGAATTATGGGTGTTAATCACATGATGATGTGAACTATCGATGTTAATCACATGGTGATGTGATCTAGATTATTGACTCTAGTGCAAGTGGGAGACTGAAGGAAATATGCCCTAGAGGCAATAATAAAGTTATTATTTATTTCCTTATATCATGATAAATGTTTATTATTCATGCTAGAATTGTATTTACCGGAAACATAATACATGTGTGAATATATAGACAAACAAGATGTCACTAGTATGCCTCTACTTGACTAGCTTGTTAATCAAAGATGGTTATGTTTCCTAACCATGAACAAGGAGTTGTTATTTGATTAACAAGGTCACATCATTAGTTGAATGATCTGATTGACATGACCCATTCCGTTAGCTTAACACTTGATCGCTTAGTATGTTAATGCTTTCTTCATGACCCATACATGTTCCTATAACTATGAGATTATGCAACTCCTGCCACGGAGGAACACTTTGGTACTACCAAACGTCACAACGAATCGGGTGATTATAAAGGAGTACTACAGGTGTCTCCAAAGGTACTTGTTGGGTTGGCGATTTCGAGATTAGGTTTTGTCACTCCGATTGCTCGGAGAGGTATCTCTAGGCCTTCTCGGTAATACACATCACTTAAGCCTTGCAAGCATTACAACTAATGAGTTGGTTGTGAGATGATGTATTACGGAACGAGTAAAGAGACTTACCGTAACGAGATTGAACTAGGTATTGATACCGACGATCGAATCTCGGGTAAGTAACATACCGATGACAAAGGGAACAACGATGTCGTTATGCGGTTTGACCGATAAAGATCTTCGAGAATATGTAGGAACCAATATGGGCATCCAGGTTCCGCTATTGGTTATTGACCGAGAATGGTTCTAGGTCATGTCTACATAGTTCTCGAACCCGTAGGGTCCGCACGCTTAAGGTTTCATGCGATTATATTATGAGTTTATGAGTTTTGATGTACCGAAGGAGTTCGAGTCCCGGATGAGATCGGGGACATGACGAGGAGTCTCAAATGGTCGAGACGTAAAGATCGATATATTGGACGACTATATTCGGAGTTCGGAAAGGTTCCAATGATTCGGTATTTTTCGAGTACCGAGAGTTACGGAATTCGCCGGGAGAAGTATTGGGCCTTATTGGGCCTGCGGGAAAGAGAGAAGGGCTGCCTAGGGCAGGCCGCGCTTCCCATGGCCTAGTCCGAATTGGACTAGGGGAGGGCCGCACCCTTCCCTCTTCCCCTTCCCCAAGTCCTAGTCCAACTAGGAGAAGGGGGGGAGTCCTACTCTGGTGGGAGTAGGACTCCTCCAGCGCCTCTCTAGGGCCGGCCGCACCCCCTTTGCTCCTTTATATACGGGGCAGGGGGCACCCCATGACACACAAGTTGATCTACGGATCTTTCCTTAGCCGTGTCGCGGTGCCCCTTCCACCATATTCCACTTCGTCATATCGTCATGAGCTTAGGCGAAGCCTCGCGCGGAGAAGTCATATCGTCATGGAGCTTAGGCGAAGCTCTGCGTCGGTGGAGCATCAACATCGCCACCACGCCGTCGTCTTGACGGAACTCATCCCGACACTTTGCTGGATCGGAGTCCGGGATCGCCATCGAGCTGAACGTGTGCAGAACTCGGAGGTGCCGTCGCTCGGTGCTTGGATCGGTCGGATCGTGGAGACGTCGACTACATCAACAGCGTTGTCATAACGCTTCGCTTTCGGTCTCACGAGGGTACGTGGACGGACACTCTCCCCTCTCGTTGCTATGCCATCACCATGGTCTTGCGTGATCGTAGGAAATTTTTTGAAATACTACGTTACCCAACAAAATCGTGCCTTTAACTTGGCCCATGACCCAATGGAGTTGGCAGTGAGCCCCTTTAACCAAGTACGGGCCGTCCCCTCCAACATCAACGGGAAATACTTAGCACACGCAGCTTCGCTAACATCCAGCAATTCCATGGCCATCTCATAACTCTCAATCCATGCCTCAGGAGCTAAGTCGGCTGTATAATTAGGCACCTTACGGGACCCTTAAAATCCTTGGGCAGACGTTCATTGCGTAAAGCTGGCACTAAATACGGCATGCCCAAATTCCTAAAAGTTACACCCGGCTCTACTGAAGTTGTCGGACGAACTGGAGTAGTTTGACGGGCCGCATACTATGCCTCTACGGCCTCTCGGCGTGCTCTACCTTGATCCACCATGTTCTGAGCATCAGCACCACCGCCAGCCGGGTTACGGTTTTGTGCACTGCTTGATACAGCCGGTTCATCCAGATGCCTGCTATAACTTCGGCTTGGGCGAGGGGTGGAATGAATCCTGTCACGACTGTAAGAATACGCATGCTGTTGAACCAAAGCAGTTTGAAGGAGATCTCTGGCCCTCCGTGTTTCAACCGCCGTCGGAGATTCACCTTCAACCGGGAGAGCCGCCAATCGTGACGCTGCAGCGATCATGTTATCCAAAGGGTTAGAGTAATGACCCGGCGGTGTTGGTACGTGCTGTGGCGGTTTGTTGCTCTGACAAGGCGGGTCCGCCATTCGTGGCTGAACCGGCGCGCCAGTTCCAGGTGTCTCGACCCGGTTTACCACCGCCGGGTTATTGGTTCCTGCTCCTGGCGTGTTAAAGAGATTCCTCGCCTCGTAAACTGGGGGCAGATGACTCCGATGCCTCCTCCTCATGACATCATTTGAAGCATTCTGATCTAGCATGAGCCGGTATGACTCCGACTGAATCCGCTGCGCCTGAGCATCCAGAGCGGCTCGCTCCTCAGCCATCCTCACGTTTTCCGCATTCAGCTCCTCCTTAGCCTGTGCTATCTCATCACGCAATTTTGCAATTGCCGCATTGTGTTGATCCTGATCTACCGGGTTAACCACCGTAGTCACCAGCGCTGTCAGTTTATCCACTAAATCAGTTAAGACTTGAGCGGTGGGCGCCAGGGGCCTCTCGCCCGCAGCCGCCGCCGCTTTGCTAACCCGAAATCAGTCTTTGCTGCGATCGATGAGTGCTGCATCGGCTATGTGCCGGCCATGAAGATCGCAACCCGGTTCGGCAGCTCACAGGGGTCCGGAATACTGTTGCCATTGGAACAGCCCCCGAGCCGGTCATCTTGCAGTTGGTACAAAGACTCGGTCTCGCCGGTGGACGATTCACCGACCGTCTCACCGCCATACACCGATCTATCCTCAGATTCCGCTCCGTGGATGAATCCCACGAAGGCACGTTTCCTGGCGGGCCCAACACGGGCGGGCCTCGCACGCTGAGCCGTCTTGAAGATGTCGGTGTAGAAGTCCGGCTCAGGGCCCGGCTCGCCAATTTTGCCAATGAAGACGTGAATTACGCCGAAGAGGACCACATACCCGTACTCAATTGAGCCGGCCTCGGGGCCCCAGCCTGCATCGTCGATGTACAGCTTGCCGCGGCGACTCTTGGTCATCCGGCCCACCGCGTATCCCTTGAGCCCTTCGAAGTTGCCCTCTAAGAACCCGAAACCATTGTGCGATAGCCCCACGGTGGGCACCAACTGTCGGGGAATTGTCACGTCAGATGTCCTAGTGTGAGGACTTAGTCGTGGAGCCATCGCAACAAGATTAGCTTAAAGGGGTTAATCAAGACAAAGGACACGAGGAGTTTATATTGGTTCGGCCCCTTGCGGTGAAGGTAAAGGCCTAATCTAGTTTGAGGTGGTATTGCTAGGGTTTCGATGACCAGGGAGCGAAATACGCTAAGCCTGGCTCTCGATCTGTCGTTTCTTGCCCTAAGCCGCTGCCGGGTCATCCCCTTATATTGTGGTCTACAGAGTCCCGGCCGGCTCATATACGTGTCCGGCTCAGAGACCAATTACATATTCTTTACAATACAAGTCATAAATACATGGCAGTTTATAACTGTGGGCCTTAAGCCGCCTTTGGGCTTGGGCCCTCTACTCAGCCTATCTATGAACCGCCATTACGATATTGGGCTTCATGGAGATGAATCGTCATCAGGATGACCCGGTGTCGGTGGGAAACGACACCTATGGTATCACTGGAATCCCCTCTACGGTTGCGGGGTGCGGGGATCGTGAGAAGAGAGGGACCAGCAGACAACACAAAGTGATTTTACCCAGGTTCGGGCCGCAAAGGTGCGTAAAACCCTAGTCCTTCTTTGGCGGATCTAGTGTCTTGAGCTCTCGAACTAGCTCTAGGTGCTGCCAGGTTCGAAAGAGCCGAATCCTTTTGAGGATCCGGAGTCCGACCCCCTTTCACAGTACGCCTCGGGCCTCCTTTTATATGTCAAAGGGGTCGCCACAGTGGCACACAGGAGGTGGAAGGTATGTACAGCATACAAGCTTATCGCCTGACATCACAGGACAAACGCATTCAATGTGCCGCTTATGCGTCCTCTTGCTTTATCGGGGACGGCAAGGAAGCTCGTCCCAGCTGTCGCCGCCTCGCTTGGCCTTGACGCTGTCCCGAGCTGACGAGGCGCTATGGCGCCACGCTGGCTGGTTCTTTGGTCAGCGCAGCGGTGGAGTCTTCAGAAGACTTGCATGCCACCACGCAGGAGCTTGCTGGATCGGTGTAGAGACCGCACGTCGCCACGCGGGCGCCTGCTCAGCTGGTTGAGCTGGCAGCTGCATGGGGACGGCGGTGGAGTCTTGGTAGGTGTGGGCCTGGCTGCAGCCCCACCGATGTCCTCGGCAAGGGCTTGTCGCGGTCTTGCATATCTTCCCGGCAAGGGTCTTGCCGGGGCCTTGTGAGCGCCCTCGGCAAGAGGCTTGCCGGGGCCTTGCGATCGTCTTCGGCAAGGGGCCTTTCCGGGGCCTCGTGGGCATCCTCGGCAAGGAGCCTTGCGGTCGTCTCGTCTTCTGGTTCTCAGGCTTGGCTGCTTCTTTTTGCCTTGTATCTGTCCTCCCTGGCAGGGCAGGATGCTCCTTGCCGGGAAGGTGGCTTGAGTCTTGCTTGCCGATGTAGCGCTTGTCGGCGAAGATGGATCCTCTTTAGTGTAATTGCATACAGTCGTGGCCCATGCCCGGCAGTTAGTGTAGCCCTGGTTTTCACTACACCGACAGTAGCCCCGGGGGCCGGCTTCAGCGGAGAATTTCATGAATTCGATGCTGGAGACGGGACCAAGCTTGGCATGGGTCAGGGTTGTTTTTGCACTCAAAGGAGCTGCCAGCCCCTGAGCCTACTTCCATGGAAATTTTCTGGCAGAGAACTCTACAGATCTCGATGCTAGAGTGTGGTTTTGTTCCCTTTCTTGCTCCCGGCAAGGCTGTCGCCGGGAAGTCTTATGTTTTCAGTGGAGACTTTCGACGTTCTCGAAGCCGGCTTCCGGCAAGCTTGTCACCAGGAAGGCTTTTTTCTTCAGCAGAGAACTTTGATGTTCTCGATGCCTGATTTTAGCGGAGAACTCTGGAGTTCTCAACACTGCCGGGAAGGCTCATGGTGGATAACTTCGTCGTCCTTGACACCGGCTCCCGACAAGATCGCTGCCGGGATGGCTCATGGCGAAGAACTCCGTCGTTCTCGACACCGGCTCCCGGCAAGGTCGTTGTTGGTGTCAAAACCGGCGGATCTCGGGCAGGGGGTCCCGAAATGTGCGTCTAGGCGGATGGTAACAGGAGACAAGGGACACGATGTTTTTATCCAGGTTCGGGCCCTCTCGATGGAGGTAAAACCCTACTCCTGCTTGATTAATATTGATGATATGGGTAGTACAAGAGTAGATCTACCACGAGATCAGAGAGGCTAAACCCTAGAAGCTAGCCTATGGTATGAATGTTGTTTGTCATACGGACTAAAACCCTCCGATTTATATAGACACCGGAGAGGGTTAGGGTTACATAGAGTCGGTTACAATGGGAGGAGATCTACATATCCGTATCACCAAGCTTGCCTTCCACGCCAAGGAAGTCCCATCCGGACACGGGACGAAGTCTTCAATCTTGTATCTTCATAGTCCAGGAGTCCGACCAAAGGTTATAGTCCGGCCATCCAGACACCCCCTAATCCAGGACTCCCTCAGTAGCCCCTGAACCAGGCTTCAATGACGACGAGTCCGGCGTGTAGATTGTCTTCGGCATTGCAAGGCGGGTTCCTCCTCCGAATATTTCATAGAAGATTTTGAACACAAGGATAGTGTCCGGCTCTGCAAAATAATTTCCACACACCACCGTAGAGAGAATAATATTTACACAAATTCAACCTGCTGACGTATTCCGCAGCTTGGCATCACACCACGGCCAAGCCTTTATTCAAATCGTTTTCTTGTCCCACCTCAAGCTAAGCTAGGCGGCGGTTTCCTTGGCACGCCTTATTGAAGCGTAGATCGTGTCCCTTAATCCGGGATTCTCATCAATACGGGCGTGGGTAACCCAACCGTGCGATTAATTTATGGCGCTTCAGAGATAAGCGAGTTTTACCAGGCTGGTGGGGGCACATAGTTTCATCCGCCCATATAAGGGGATAAGGATCCACCTTTTCCATCTACGCCTTCTTCCTCCTTTGCTTATCCATTTTCGCGTACTCGAGGTCCAGCGCCCAAGTCCGCACATCCCAACTCTACCTTCTCCAGCCATGTCCGGAGCGGGAGGCAAGTGGATGGTCTCCTCCGTCACGGAGGGACACATCAAGAAGCTGAGGGAGGCCGGATACTTGTCTAACGACATCACGCACCGGCTCCCAGACAAGGGGCAGCTCATCCCCACCTCCAGGCCCCATGAGAGGGTGGTGTTCCTCACCCATTTCCTTCGTGGACTAGGTTTCCCACTTCACTCGTTTGTCCGGGGGCTCATGTTCTACTACGGCCTGGACTTCCACGATCTGGCCCCGAACTTCGTCCTCAACATCTCGGCGTTTATCGTCGTGTGCGAGGCCTTCCTACGCATCAAGCCCCACTTCGGCTTATGGCTGAAGACCATCAATGTCAAGCCGAAGGTAGTGGGCGGCCAGCAAGCGGAGTGCGGAGGCGCCATGGTGGGCAAGATGCCCAACGTTACATGGCTCGAGGGCTCCTTCGTGGAGACCATAAAGGGGTGGCAATCGGGTGGTTCTACATCACCGAGCCACGTGACCTGAATGGGCAAAGTGGCCCCAATTCGATCTGGCATCCCCACACGGCTCACCTCACGGAAAGAGAAGGGCCTGTCGTGGGGTAATTCGAAGAGCGGACGGACTCCAATCCTGCGTCCAAGACCTGGTGGACAAAGAGGTTAAACTCGTCAACGTAGTCCAGGTCATGCTCATCCGCCGGATCCTCCCGTGTCAACGACGGGCTTTTAACTTATGGGAGTTCAACCCGCCCAGACTAAACTCGACCGTGCTCTTTGACACAACGCACGAGGATGCCTGGAAGGTGCTATTCTAGGGCGCCGAGGTTCTCCCTCCCATCACCGAGGATCGCGGATTCCGCGTGAAGCGCCAAGCCAGCGTAGTAAGCTTATTTTACCCTTTATGGGATACTTGTTTTTCATAGTTTAACTCTATGCGGGATCTAAACTCCCGTTCCTTTTACAGGAATGGCAGAACAAGACCGGACAGATCGACTGCCCGGCTCCTTTGCCCGAAGACCCAGCGGACGCCCGCTTGACGGGGCTGCTGGTTCCGGCACCTTACGTAGTGCCGGAGAAGAAGGCCAAGAATAAGACCACGGGAACTAGAAAGAGCTCCTGGCGCCCGGTGGTGCCGGATTCATCATCCGATGACTCCGAGGCGCACTCCTCCTCTGAAGACGAGGAGGAAGAAGAAGAAGCCTCTCCCCCTCCAGCGGGGGGAGGAATGAAAAGGAAGGCCGCCCCAACTGGGGGGGCCGGAGGGTCCAAAAAGGGAAGAACCCTTCCTCCGGACTACTCCACCAATGCCGACGACGGCGAAGAGGAGTGGCCATCCAGGGCCAAGCCCCTGGCAAAATTGTAAGTATCCGAATACCAGAATAACTCACGGTGTTCCTCCATTGCACAGTACCTTCTGACACCGAATGTAATCATGCAGTCCACCCAAGGCCGGGCTCGACGCTTCGTCGAGCGGTTCCCTGGGTTCGTCGGATGTGAATAGCACTTCACTTCCGGCCACCTCCTCTCCTCGCACTGCGGATGACGCTGAGGTGGCATCCCAAAAGGGGCCAGGCCAGGAGGAGGTGGTCCTGGAGGCGCCGCAAGGCAACCTCCCGGACTCCAGGCGCAAAGGGGATAAAACCCCAAAGGGCTCTAAGTCCGGCCCTGGGCCGGACTCCGCACCGGAACCTTCAGTGGTTCCGGAGTCCGGCAGGCGGCCCCCACGTAAGAAGAGCAAGCCTACGACGCCGGTGACCTCCGTCCAACCGGAGGCACCGGATAATTTGCTGGAGGTGCTTAATGGCGCCTCCATCGACGAGGAGCACCACACTATTATGAGTGTGGTGATCCGAAAATTCGATCCGCCAAGAGCGGGCTGACCAAAGCTTGCATCAGCCTTCTAACAGGCTTTGAGGTATGTATTTAAGATATGTAAAATGTTACCGCATAGACAGTAGCCCCTGATGCCTAGTTTGGTGTTCGGAAAGAAAAGCTGAACTGAGGATCTAAAAGATATACGCAGGAGTCTAACATAAGTATCTCAATATGGGAGTGCAGGCTGTGCTATTGACCTCTGCCGCACTGACTGCGGAGGTCAATGCATTGAAGCAGAGCCTCGAGCGGTCCGAGAACAAGCTCGGCCTTGCCAAGAAGCAGCTCGAGGACAAGGAAGGTAAGTAATACCTTATGTAAGTATATAAAAAAGATGCGGTTGCAAAAAATGACAGGACCGACGTGGGTATTGCAGGGGCCACAAACGAGGTGGCGACCACAGAAGGAAACGCTATCAAGGTCAAGAAAATGCGGCCGTGGGCGCACTCCAATGAGAAAAGCAGGAGGCGCGGGTGGCGGAGGTGCAGCAAGAGCTCCGTGCTCTCGTGAAAAAACACGAGTTTGGAGCTTGACTCAAAGACTCGAGTCCGAAGCTCGCCTCGGCGCTTGAGAGCGCCAAATCTGCCAAGGCCGGGCCAAAAAGCCCTCCAGAAATTGAGGCGATGAAGAAGATAGCGGCGGTAAGGCATTCTTTATGCAAAGCAAGCACGTGAAAGTGAATTACTTGTTACTTACCCGAGTCCGAGCTCTCCAGAGCATTCGCAGATCTTCCCGGAGTGTGTCCGATGCTGCCGCATTCTACCAAACCAAGAGAGGAGCTCGATGGAGAAGGTGTTCGGTCTCGAGATCTTGAGGCGGACACCCGGTGCCCTTTTAGCGACCAGTGAAGCAGCTGGTCGAGCTCCATAAGGTGGCGAACAGGCCATGAAGGGTCTCGTGAGTCGGCTGTGGCACAGGGAAGCCATGCCCGGGAGCTACTTGGGCTGGTAAGGCGGTGGTGGATGCTGCCCAAGGCTTGAAGTCATCAAGCGCTCCATATGCATCGAAGGTGCTCAGGGGGCCTTGCCCGTGCTAAAGTGCACTGAGGGCAAGATGGACGCCGAGAAGCTTGTGACGACGGACCACCGCCGGGCAAGGAGCATCGCAAGCCCGAGATGTATTATGAGGCGTCTGAAGGTGCCCGCCAGATAGCGGATGAGTGCTCCAAAGATGTAACTTTTGAGTAAACTCGCATTGGTGATCTGTGACGCTGAAAACTTGTTCATATGCGCTAAGCAACGCTTTTGAATTTAAAATATTACCTTCGGCGGCCGTTTATTATTTAAGAGATGGCGAGTCGTAAACTTCGCCCCCATGCCACGAGTCCGTGGGGTGTTCGGGATAAACTTGAGCGCTCTTTTTCCCATTATTGGGTCCTTGAGGAGGCGCTCAACACAACGAACAAGGCAATCGGACTATAATGCTTGAACACTCTCACTTAGCCATAGAATTCTATAATTTTAAATTTCGGCGAAGCCCCTAGTATTCGGAAGACCGAGTTCGGGGCGCTATCCACGCCTAGGCCGGACAAAGCCAACTCCTCGTTCTAAGCAGCATAAGTCTTTAGGGACTCGAAAACCTCTCGAACAGCGACCAACTCTCGCCCTATCTGAAGGAAATATGCCCTAGAGGCAATAATAAAGTTATTATTTATTTCCTTATATCATGATAAATGTTTATTATTCATGCTAGAATTGTATTAACCGGAAACATAATACATGTGTGAATATATAGACAAACAGTATGTCACTAGTATGCCTCTACTTGACTAGCTTGTTAATCAAAGATGGTTATGTTTCCTAACCATGAACAAGGAGTTGTTATTTGATTAACAAGGTCACATCATTAGTTGAATGATCTGATTGACATGACCCATTCCGTTAGCTTAACTCTTGATCGTTTAGTATGTTAATGCTTTCTTCATGACCCATACATGTTCCTATAACTATGAGATTATGCAACTCCCGTTTACCGGAGGAACACTTTGGTACTACCAAGCGTCACAACGAATCGGGTGATTATAAAGGAGTACTACAGGTGTCTCCAAAGGTACTTGTTGGGTTGGCGTATTTCGAGATTAGGTTTTGTCACTCCGATTGTCGGAGAGGTATCTCTAGGCCTTCTCGGTAATACACATCACATAAGCCTTGCAAGCATTGCAACTAATGAGTTAGTTGTGAGATGATGTATTACGGAACGAGTAAAGAGACTTACCGTAACGAGATTGAACTAGGTATTGGATACCGACGATCGAATCTCGGGTAAGTAACATACCGATGACAAAGGAACAACGATGTCGTTATGCGGTTTGACCGATAAAGATCTTCAGAGAATATGTAGGAACCAATATGGGCATCCAGGTTCCGCTATTGGTTATTGACCAAGAATAGTTCTAGGTCATGTCTACATAGTTCTCGAACCCGTAGGGTCCGCACGCTTAAGGTTTCGATGATGTTATATTATGAGTTTATGAGTTTTGATGTACCGAAGGAGTTCGAGTCCCGGATGAGATCGGGGACATGACGAGGAGTCTCGAAATGGTCGAGACGTAAAGATCGATATATTGGACGACTATATTCGGAGTTCGGAAAGGTTCGAATGATTCGGTATTTTGAAGTACCGGAGAGTTACGGAATTCGCCGGGAGAAGTATTGGGCCTTATTGGGCCTGCGGGAAGGAGAGAGGGCTGCCTAGGGCAGGCCGCGCCCCATGGCCTAGTCCGAATTGGACTAGGGAGGGCCGCACCCTTCTCTCTTCCCCTTCCCCAAGTCCTAGTCCAACTAGGAGAGGGGGGAGTCCTACTCCCGTGGGAGTAGGACTCCTCCAGCGCCGCCTCTCTAGGGCCGGCCTCCTCCTCCCTCCCTCCTTTATATACGGGGCAGGGGCACCCCAAGACACACAAGTTGATCTACGGATCTTGCCTTAGCCGTGTCGCGGTGCCCCTTCCACCATATTCCACTTCGGTCATATTGTCGCGAGCTTGGGAGAAGCCCTGCGCCGGAGAAGTCATATCGTCATGAGCTTAGGCGAAGCCCTGCGTCGGTGGAGCATCAACATCGTCCCACGCCGTCGTGTTGACGGAACTCATCCCGACACTTTGCTGGATCGAGTCCGGGATCGCCATCGAGCTGAACGTGTGCGTAACTTCGGAGGTGCCGTCGTTCGGTGCTTGGATCGGTCGGATCGTGGGGACGTCGACTACATCAACAGCGTTGTTATAACGCTTCGCTTTCGGTCTCACGAGGGTACGTGGGCGGACACTCTCCTCTCGTTGCTATGCCATCACCATGGTCTTGCGTGATCGTGGGAAAATTTTGAAATTACTACGTTCCCCTAAGGGCATCCGAGCCTGGTTTTATGCGTTGATGTCATGTGCACGAGTAGAACACAAGTGAGTTGTGGACGATACAAGTCATACTGCCTACCAGCATGTCATACTTTGGTTCAGCGGTATTGTGAGATGAAGCGGCCGGACCGACATTACGCGACGCTTACGCGAGACTGGTTTCACCGCTCGAGCACTCGTTGCTTAAAGGTGACCGGCGGTGTCTGTCTCTCACTTTAGTTGAATCGAGTGTGGCTACGCCCGGTCCTTGAGAAGGTTAAACGAGTCTATTTGACGAAGTATCGTTGTGGTTTTGATGCGTAGGTAAGAACGGTTCTTGCTCAGCCCGTAGCAGCCACGTAAAACTTGCAACAACAAAGTAGAGGACGTCTAACTTGTTTTTGCAGGGCATGTTGTGATGTGATATGGTCAAGACGTGATGCTATATTTTATTGTATGAGATGATCATGTTTTGTAACCGAGTTATCGGCAACTGGCAGGAGCCATATGGTTGTCGCTTTATTGTATGAAATGCAAACGCCATGTAATTGCTTTACTTTATCACTAAGGAGTAGCGATAGTCGTAGAAGCAATAGTTGGCGAGACGACAACGATGCTACGATGGAGATCAAGGTGTCGCGCCGGTGACGATGGTGATCATGACGGTGCTTCGGCGATGGAGATCACAAGCACAAGATGATGATGACCATATCATATCACTTATATTGATTGCATGTGATGTTTATCCTTTATGCATCTTATCTTGCTTTGATTGACGGTAGCATTATAAGATGATCTCTCACTAAAATTATCAAGAAGTGTTCTCCTGAGTATGCACCGTTGCGAAAGTTCTTCGTCTTTGAGACACCACGTGATGATCGGGTGTGATAGGCTCTCGCTCAAATACAACGGGTGCAAAACAGTTGCGCACGAAATACTCAGAGTTAAACTTGACGAGCCTAGCATATAACAGATATGGCCTCGGAACACGAGACCGAAAGGTCGGCGTGAATCATATAGTAGATATGATCAACATAGTGATGTTCACCATTGAAACTACTCCATCTCACGTGATGATCGGACATGGTTTAGTTGATTTGGATCACGTGATCACTTAGATGACTAGAGAGATGTCTGTCTAAGTGGGAGGTTTTAATATGATTAATCAAACTTAAATTTATCATGAACTTAGTACCGATAGTATTTTGCTTGTCTATGTTTGATGTAGATAGATGGCTCGTCTGTTGTTCCGTTGAATTTTAATGCGTTCCTTGAGAAAGCAAAGTTGAAAGATGATGGTAGCAATTACACGGATTGGGTCCGTGATAACGAGGATTATCCTCATTGCTGCACGTAAAAATTACGTCCCGGAAGCACCGCTGGGTGACAGACCTGCTGCAGATCTTGAGCGAAGTTGTGAACGTCTGCAAGCAGCAGCTGATGACTACTCAATAGTTCAGTGTGCCATGCTTTACGGCTTAGAACCGGGTCTTCAAAGACGTTTTGAACGTCATGGAGCATATGAGATGTTCCAGGAGTTGAAGTTAATATTTCAAGCAAATGCCCGATTGAGAGATATGAAGTCTCCAATAAGTTCTATAGCTGCAAGATGGAGGAGAATAGTTCAACTAGTGAGCACATACTCAAAATGTCCGGGTATAACAATCACTTAATTCAGCTGGGAGTTAATCTTCCGGATGATAGTGTCATTGATGAATTCTCCAATCACGCCACCAAGCTACAAGAACTTCGTGATGAACTATAATATGCAAGGGATGACTAAGACAATTCTCGAGCTCTTCGCGATGCTAAAATCGGCGAAGGTAGAAATCAAGAAAAACATCAAGTGTTGATGGTTGACAAGACCACTAGTCTCAAGGAAAATGGCAAAGGAAGAAGGGAACTTCAAAAGGAACGGCAAGCAAGTTGCTGCTCGAGTGAAGAAGCCCAAGTCTAGACCTAAGCACGAGACTAAGTACTTTTGCTGCAATGGAACTGGTCACTTTGAGCGGAACTACCCTGAATATTTGGTGGATAAGAAGGATGGCAAAGTGAACAAGGTTATATTTGATATACAGGTTATTGATGTGTACCTTACTAGTGTTTATAGTAGCCCCGAGTATTTGATACTGTTCGGTTGCTAAGATTAGTAACTCAAACAGGAGTTACAGAATAAACAAAGACTAGTTGAAGGGGAAGTGACGATAAGTGTTGGAAGTAGTTCCAAGATTGATATGATCATCATCGCACACTCCCCATACTTTCGGGATTAGTGTGGAACCTAAATAAGTGTTATTTGGTGTTGAGCATAAATATGATTTGATCATGTTTATTGCAATACGGTTATTCATTTAAGTAAGAGAATAAATTGTTGTTCTGTTTACATGAATAAAACCTTATATGGTTACACATCCAATGAAAATGGTTCATTGGATCTCGATCATAGTGATACACATATTCATAATATTGAAACCAAAAGATGCAAAGTTAATAATGATAGTGCAACTTATTTGTGGCACTGCCGCTTAGGTCATATTGGTGTAAAGCGCATGAAGAAACTCCATGCGATGGGATTTTGGAATCACTTGATTATGAATCACTTGATGCTTGCAAACCATGCCTTATGGGCAAGATGACTAAAGACTATGTTCTCGGAACAATGGAGCGAGCAAATGACTTATTGGAAATAATACATACCGATGTATGCGGTCCGATGAGTGTTGAAGCTCACGGCAAGTATCGTTATTTTCTGACCTTCACAGATGATTTGAGCAGATATGCGTATATCTTCTTGATGAAACATAAGTCTGAAATAGTTGAAAGGTTCAAAGAATTTCAGAGTGAAGTGGAAAAATCATCGTAACAAGAAAATAAAGTTTCTGCGATCTGATCGCGGAGATGAATAATTGAGTTACGAGTTTGGTCTTCAATTAAAACAATGTGGAATAGTTTCACAGCTCACGCCACCTGGAACACCACAACGTTATGGTGTGTCCGAACGTCAGAACCGTACTTTATTTTGATATGGTGCGATCTATGATGTATCTTACCGATTTACCACTATCGCTTTGGGGTTATGCATTAGAGACAGCTGCATTCACGTTTAATAGGGCACCATCTAAATCCGTTGAGATGACACCGTATGAACTATGGTTTAGCAATAAACCTAAGTCGTCGTTTCTTAAAGTTTGAGTTGTGATGCTTATGTGAAAAAGTTTTCACCGATAAGCTCGAACCCAAATCGGAGAAGTGCGTCTTCATAGAATACCCAAAGGTAACTATTGGGTACACCTTCTATCACAGATCCGAAGGCAAGTTTTTCGTTGCTAAGATGGATCCTTTCTAGAGAAGAAGTTTCTCTCGAAAGAAGTGAGTGGGAGGAAAGTAGAACTTGATGAGGTAATTGTACCTTCTCCCTTATTGGAAAGTAGTTCATCACAGAAATCAGTTCCATGATTCCTACACCAATTAGTGAGGAAGTTAATGATGATGATCATGAAACTTCAGATCAAGTTGCTACCAAACCTCGTAGGTCTTCCAGAATAAGATCCGCACTGAGTGGTACGGTAATCGTGTTCGGAAATCATGTTACTAGACCATGATGAACCTACAAACTATGAGGAAGCGATGATGAGCCCAGATTCCGCGAAATGGCTTGAGGCCATGAAATCTGAGATGGGATCCATGTATGAGAACAAAGTATGGACTTTGATGGAGTTGCCGATGATCGGCAAGCCATGTTATATAAATGGATCTTCAAGAGGAAGACAGATGCTGATAGTAGTGTTACTATCTACAAAGCTCGACTTGTCGCAAAAAGGTTTTCGACAAGTTCAAGGTGTTGACTACAATGAGATTTTCTCAACTCAGAGCGATTCTTAAGTCTGTCCGAATCATGTTAGCAATTGCCACATTTTATGAAATCTGGCAAATGGATGTCAAAACTACATTCTTTAATGGATTTATTAAAGAAGAGTTGTATATGATGCAACCAGAAGTTTTTGTCAATCCTAAAGGAGCTAACAAAATGTGCAAGCTCCAAATGATCCATCAATGGACTGGTGCAAGCATCTCGGAGTTGGAATATACGCTTTGATGTGTTGATCAAAGCATATGATTTTATATGAGACTTTTGGAAAGGCCTGTATTTACAAGAAAGTGAGTGGGAGCACTACAGCATTTCTGATAAGTATATGTGAATGACATATTGTTGATCGGAAATAATGTAGAATTATTCTGCAAAGCATAAAGGAATATTTGAAAGGAGTTTTTCAAAGAAGGACCTCGGTGAAGCTGCTTACATATTGAGCATCAAGATCTATAGAGATAGATCAAGACGCTTGATAAGTTTTCAATGAATACATACCTTGACAAGATTTTGAAGTAGTTCAAAATGGAACACAAAGAAAGAGTTCTTGCCTGTGTTGCAAAGGTGTGAAATTGAGTAAGACTCAAATCCCGACCACAGCAGAAAATAGAAAAGAGAATGAAAGTCATTCCCTATGCCTCACCATAGGTTCTATAAAGTATGCTATGCTATGTACCAGACCTATTGTATACCTTGCTCTGAATTTGGCAAGGGAGTACAATAGTGATCTAGGAGTAGATCACTGGACATTGGTCAAGAACATCCTTAGTGAGGACTAAGGAAACATTTCTCGATTATGGAGGTGATAAAAGAGCCCGTTGTAAAAGGTTACGTCGATGCAAGTTTTAACACTAATCTAGATGACTTTGAGTCTCAATCTGGATTCATATTGAAAGTGGGAGCAATTAGCTAGAGTAGCTCCGTGCAGAGCATTGTAGACATAGAAATTTGCAAAATACTTACGGCTCTGAATGTGACAGACCCGTTGACTAAAATTATCTCACAAGCAAAACATGATCACACCTTAGTACTCTTTGGGTGTTAATCACATAGCGATGTGAACTAGATTACTGACTCTAGTAAACCCTTTGGGTGTTGGTCACATGTCGATGTGAACTATGGGTGTTAAACCACATATAGATGTGAACTATTGATGTTAAATCACATGGCGATGTGAACTAGATTATTGACTCTAGTGCAAGTGGGAGACTGAAGGAAATATGCCCTAGAGGCAATAATAAAGTTATTATTTATTTCCTTATATCATGATAAATGTTTATTATTCATGCTAGAATTGTATTAACCGGAAACATAATACATGTGTGAATATATAGACAAACAGATGTCACTAGTATGCCTCTACTTGACTAGCTTGTTAATCAAAGATGGTTATGTTTCCTAACCATGAACAAGGAGTTGTTATTTGATTAACAAGGTCACATCATTAGTTGAATGATCTGATTGACATGACCCATTCCGTTAGCTTAACTCTTGATCGCTTAGTATGTTAATGCTTTCTTCATGACCCATACATGTTCCTATAACTATGAGATTATGCAACTCCGTTTACGGAGGAACACTTTGGTACTACCAAACGTCACAACGAATCGGGTGATTATAAAGGAGTACTACAGGTGTCTCCAAAGGTACTTGTTGGGTTGGCGATTTGAGATTAGGTTTTGTCACTCCGATTGTCGGAGAGGTATCTCTAGGCCTTCTCGGTAATACACATCACATAAGCCTTGCAAGCATTGCAACTAATGAGTTAGTTGTGAGATGATGTATTACGGAACGAGTAAAGAGACTTACCGTAACGAGATTGAACTAGGTATTGGATACCGACGATCGAATCTCGGGTAAGTAACATACCGATGACAAAGGGAACAACGTATGTCGTTATGCGGTTTGACCGATAAAGATCTTCAGAGAATATGTAGGAACCAATATGGGCATCCAGGTTCCGCTATTGGTTATTGACCAAGAATAGTTCTAGGTCATGTCTACATAGTTCTCGAACCCGTAGGGTCCGCACGCTAAGGTTTCGATGATGCTTATATTATGAGTTTATGAGTTTTGATGTACCGAAGGAGTTCGAGTCCCGGATGAGATCGGGGACATGACGAGGAGTCTCGAAATGGTCGAGACGTAAAGATCGATATATTGGACGACTATATTCGGAGTTCGGAAAGGTTCGAATGATTCGGTATTTTTCGAGTACCGAGAGTTACGGAATTCGCCGGGAGAAGTATTGGGCCTTATTGGGCCTGCGGGAAGGAGAGAGGGCTGCCTAGGGCAGGCGCGCGCCCCATGGCCTAGTCCGAATTGGACTAGGGGGAGGGGCCGCACCCCTTCTCTCTTCCCCCTTCCCCAAGTCCTAGTCCAACTAGGAGAGGGGGGAGTCCTACTCCCGGTGGGAGTAGGACTCCTCCAGGCGCGCCTCTCTAGGGCCGGCCTCCTCCTCCCTCCCTCCTTTATATACGGGGGCAGGGGGCACCCCAAGACACACAAGTTGATCTACGGATCTTGCCTTAGCCGTGTGCGGTGCCCCCTTCCACCATATTCCACTTCGGTCATATTGTCGCGGAGCTTGGGAGAAGCCCTGCGCCGGAGAAGTCATATCGTCGCGGAGCTTAGGCGAAGCCCTGCGTCGGTGGAGCATCAACATCGTCACCACGCCGTCGTGCTGACGGAACTCATCCCGACACTTTGCTGGATCGGTCCGGGATCGTCATCGAGCTGAGCGTGTGCAGAACTCGGAGGTGCCGTGACGTTCGGTGCTTGGATCGGTCGGATCGTGAGACGTCGACTACATCAACAGCGTTGTTATAACGCTTCGCTTTCGGTCTCACGAGTGCGTGGACGGACACTCTCCCCTCTCGTTGCTATGCCATCACCATGGTCTTGCGTGATCGTAGGAAAATTTTGAAATTACTACGTTCCCCTACACTATCATGATGGTCAGTTTTAGCTTTCTCCACTGAGGTGCTTAGCCCAGCTCAACCGGGGCACAATCGCAGTGGTTCTCCCAGTGCTACCTTAGCCGATATAACGGAACGTAAGGTACCAAAACATGGGAGCCGGGCAAACCCAACTATTGACCCAAGACATGATTCGGAGCCGATGCATATAATGCTATAAGTTCGGGGTGCCGCACTCATGAGAGTGTTCGGACTTCTCACACCATATTCTGGGGTACGTAAGCCCCTGGTGTATTGGCCGTACCAAAATGTACGGTTGCATAATGTCATAACTGAACATATTTTTATAAAAAAGGAATGCAATAATAGACAAAAGCTATGTATTGTTTATTCAAAAAGTCTGCGGTAAAAGCAAAATGATACAAATAGTGCGATAAGCAAGAGATGGGACTATTTAACATGTCCCCCTCCAGGGGCGAGCTGCGGGATGATGTGTGAAACAAGTATACTGCTCGTTATAGAGACCACCTGGACACTCGACGTAGCTTTCTGCCTCCCTGGCTGTTGCATCGTGTGTTCGGTGATTGTACTGCCGGACATGCCTTCCGGAAAGTGGAGTCTTGAAAGTAAGAAAAAAAGAATGACAAAATCGGGAGCCCCTGGTGCGGTTGAGCCACATTTTGGGCATGCCGTGGTCGTGCCCCTCCCCCTATGCCCATGGTATTTCCAGAGCGTAGTTATGTACGCATAGTACTAGTTTCGCAATTTCGCGAGGGCTGAGGTTGGGGCCGCATTGCTACGCGTGCTCGGGACGTGCCAGGCGGTCTTGTTGTAGGTTACTCCGGGCGCGCTTGACGGTGTCCGGACGTTTAATGGCCGGACTGGAGAATTTCCTTGAGAGGCTGCTTTGTACTTCCGCCGCAAGGGCTGCCGTATGCTCCTCCGTTCGGAGAGAGCGTTCGGTGTTTCCATTGACCGTAATGAGTCCTCGAGGGCCTGGCATCTTGAGCTTGAGGTATGCATAGTGCGGCACCGCATTGAACTTTGCAAATGCGGTTCGTCCGAGCAGTGCGTGATAGCCACTGCGGAACGGGACTATGTCGAAGATTAACTCCTCGATTCGGAAATTATCCGGGGATCCGAAGACCACCTCAAGTGTAACTGAGCCTGTACAGTTGGCCTCTACACCTGGTATGTTGCCTTTAAAGGTCGTCTTTGTGGGTTTAATCCTTGAGGGATCTATGCCCATTTTTCGCACAATATCCTGATAAAGCAGGTTCAGGCTGCTGCCGCCGTCCATAAGGACTCTAGTGAGGTGAAATCCGTCAATGATTGGGTCTAGAACCAATGCGGCGAATCCGCCATGGAGGATGCTAGTGGGGTGGTCCCTTCGATCAAAAGTGATCGGGAAGGAGGACCATGGGTTGAACTTTGGGGCGATTGGCTCCAACGCATATACGTCCTTGAGTGCATGCTTCCGCTCCCTTTTGGGTATGTGGGTTGCGTATATCATGTTCACCGTCCGCACTTGTGGGGGGAAGCCCTTCTGTCCCCTATTGTTCGGCGGCCGGGCTCCTCCTCGTCATCGCTATGCAGCCCCTTGTCATTGTTTTCGGCGTTTAACTTGCTTGCCTGCTTGAACACCCAACAATCCCTGTTGGTGTGGTTGGCTGGTTTTTCGGGGGTGCCGTGTATCTGGCACGAGCGATCGAGTATTCGGTCCAAATTGGACGGGCCCGGAGTATTTCTTTTGAATGGCTTTTTCCGCTGACTGGGTTTAGAGCATCTGAATCCGGCATTAACTGCCGTATCCTCAGCATTGTCGCCGTTAATACGGTGCTTTTGCTTGTTGCGACGCGACATGCCAATGTTGTCCTTGGTATCCGAATTACCAGGGCTCTTGGTCATGTTATTACTACGAGCTAGCCAGCTGTCTTCTCCCGTGCAAAAGCGGGTCATGAGTGTTGTGAGGGCTGCCATGGATTTCGGCTTTTCCTGTCCTAGGTGCGGGCAAGCCACTCGTCACGGATGTTATGCTTGAAGGCTGCAAGGGCCTCTGCATCCGGACAGTCGACTATTTGATTTTTCTTGGTTAGGAACCGTGTCCAGAATTGTCTGGCCGAATCCTCTGGCTGCTGAATTATGTGGCTTAGGTCATCGGCGTCTGGTGGTCGCACATAGGAGCCCTGGAAGTTGTCGAGGAATGCGGCTTCCAGGTCCTCCCAACAATCAATTGATTCTGCTGGCAAGCTCTTAAGCCAATGTCGCGCTGGTCCTTTAAGCTTGAGTGGGAGCTATTTGATGGCGTGTAGATCATCTCCGCGGGCCATGTGGATATGAAGGAGATAATCCTCGATCCATACCGCCGGATCTGTTGTGCCATCGTATGATTCGATGTTTACGGGTTTGAAACCCTCGGGGATTTGATGATCCATTACTTCATCTGTTAAGCATAGTGGGTGTGCGGTGCCTCTATATTGGGCTATATCACCACGTAGCTCAAATGAGCTTTGTCTACTGTGTTCGCCCGGCCGGATTTACCATATCCGGCATGACGGTTATAGTCACATGTCGTGGGGAGCCCACGCGATCCATAGATCGATCTTGTTTGCCTTGCAGTCGGAGTATTGGGCCACGGGTAGGCCAACCCGAGCCCCTGACTTTTCAAGACAACAGGGCAGGCTGCGCCCCTCAAGTCGCCAAGACGAAGAGCCGCCTTT
>CM038677.1:106918717-107092770 GCA_021605205.1 Aegilops longissima | reverse complement strand
CATACCGCCGAGCGGCTTCAGCCTTAGCGGGCTCTTCTTGGGCGTCGGAGGCGGTTCAGCCGCTCCTCGAAGATCCGCTTTCCGTGACCTTCGGCACTCTACGAAAACTTCCGCACGGAGCTAATCGACTTCGACATCGCCCCATCGGCCTCCCATACAACGCCATCCTCGGCTACCCAGCACTAGCCCGATTCATGGCCGCGACTCACCCAGCGTACAACCTCATGAAGATGCCCGGGAGCAACGGCGTCCTCACCGTGTCTAGAGACGCCGGGGATGCATTGCAAGTACTCAAGCTCGTCTTTAAGACTGCGGCGGCGGCACAGCCCGCCGACTCAGACGCCCCTGAGCCCAAGGGGGCTACGCCGGCCAAGAGGAAGCAGCTGTTCACCCAAGACAAGGAAGAAACCAAGCAGATACTGGTCGACGAGGACGGATCCACTAACGCCACCTTCACCATAGGCGCCAACCTCGAGCCCGAGCAGGAGGAGGCCCTGGTCAAGTTCCTGCGAGCGAATAAGAAGGTATTCGCATGGGAACCGGATCAGTTGGAAGGGATCCCGAGAGGCGTAATCGAGCACCACCTCAATGTGTGCCCCAACGTACGCCCTGTGAAGCAGAAAGCGAGACGGCAGTCCACTGGAAAGCAAGCTTTCATCGTCCAAGAGACGGCAGTCCACTGGAAAGCTATCACCAGATCAAGATGGCGGTAGAAGACGTGGAAAAAACGCCCTTCCTGACCCCGTGTGGAGTGTACTGCTACACATGCATGCCGTTCGGGCTACGCAACGCAGGAGCGACCTTTTCAGCCGCTGATTTACACCACCTTGGGTCCGCAGCTCGGAGGAATGTTGAGGCTTACGCCGATGACATTGTGGTGAAGTCTCGGAGGCCAAACCCCGACACAAGACCTGGAGGAAACCTTCACAGCCTCGACGAGGTGAACTCCAAGTGCTCAACCCGGAGAAGTGTGTGTTTGGGGTCCCTCGGCAAGCTCTTGGGCTTCCACGTGTCCCATCGGGCATCGAGGCTAACCTGAAAAGGTCAAGGTAGTTGAGGACATGAGCCCGCCAAGACCCTCGAGAAATGCAGAGTTATAAGGCGCGTGGACTGCTTAGGATGCTTCATCTCCAAGTTGGGGAACGAGCGCCACCCTTCTTCAAGCTAATGAAGAAAAGGGCCCTTTGAATGGATCAAGAAGCCGATAAGGCGCTCAAGACCTCAAAAGGTACTTAACCAGCCCCCTGGAATGGTGGCTCCGCGCCCCAAGAGCCCCCGGTGTTCTACCTTGCAGCCACCCCTACTCTGCCAAACAAGAGCCCTGGTGGCGTTAGGAGGAGCGCCGACCAAAGTCGCGGCAGATGCCCGGTCAAGGCTAACCAGATCAAGGGGGCCCACAGAGACCACTACCACAGCCGAGGAGGATCAGCCGCCGCAGGAAGTGCACTGGGACAAGAGACCCTCCCCGACGACCAGCCACTTGGGGCTCCATTGCCTCAGGAGGCGCCACGGCCTCCGGAGGACGCCAACGACACCAACACTCCCAACTCGGCTAAACACCCTGTACTTCTGTCACCACAAGGTTAGTGACGCGAGGGCGCGGTACCCCATGCCCCAAAAATTTCTCCTCGGCCTTGGTGGCTTCGCAAGCTGCGGCACTATTTTCGTGGCCATCCCATCAAGGTTGTCTCAAGGCACTTTGAAAGGGTGCTCAGAGCCCCAACTCGGCCGAAAGAGTCGCTGAGTGGAACATCGAAAGTTGCAAGCGCTTTCAGCTAGAATTCAGCACCACCAGAGTCATCACGGAGACGCGCTTAGCGGACTTCGTGGCGGAATGGACGGAGGCACCGGCCTCAAGGTGGCGAGATCGATCCTCTCCCGGAAGCGAGGCACCGGACGGTTGATCATGTACTTGACGGGCATTCTTTAGACACGGCGCTGAGTCGGCGCCAGGCTTATATCTCCTACTCAGACAAGTTTACTACGCTGCGGCAACTCTGCTTCCGCACGGAGAAAAGGTATCCAACAACACAGCGGAATATGAGGGCTCGATAGCAGGCCCGGCGCCGCGGCTGCCCCGGGAGTGAAGCGCCTACCATCAAGGGTGATTCACAACTCCTCGTCAACTTCTCCAACAAAGTATACGAGCCAAGGGATGAGCACATGGAAGCCTACCTCGCAGAGGTCCGCATGATGGAGAAGCAGTTCTGGGGGCTGGAGTTGCAGCATGTGCCTCGTGGCACCAATCAGAGGCTGACGACATCGCCAAACGGGCATCCAGCGGCTACCTCAGAGCCCGGCGCTTCGAGGAACGAACGCTTCAAGCCTCGGCAACACCATCGCTGTCAAGCAAAGTGCAGCTCGGAAGAGCTCCCCACCACTGCTCGGAGCCCCGGGTCTCAGGGCTCCACCTCGAGCGATCTGCTTCCTAACACCGGAGCCTCGTGGAGGGATGCTGGATCACAGAGCTCCGAGCTACTCCGACGCAAGGGACCTTGCCGGAAAAGGAGGAGGAAGTGGAGCGGTGGCGCGGCAAGACACGGCCAGATCGCATCGTGGATGGAGAGCTCTACCGAAGCGTAACAAATGATGTGTCTCGCGGTGCATCTCGAGGGAGCAAGGGAAGGAGCTGCCGCGTACATACACGGTGGAGATCAAGGGCATCATTCGTCATCACGACCTCGCTAAGGCATGCTCCACGGCGGTTCTATTGGCCCATCGCGCCAATGATGTCGCGGAACTGGTAAAGGCTTGCGAGGCTCGCCAATTCCATGCCAAGCAGATCCATCACCGGCGGGAGGCCTACAAACTATACCCTCTCGTGGCCATTCACAATTGGTTGATATCCCGCCCGCTCTCGGGCGCCAGGAGGCTATCGTTACTTCTACGTAGCCGTGGGACAAGTTCACCAAGTGGGCTGAAGTGGAAGCCGTTCGCACCATCGCCGTAGGTTCTGCGATCAAGTTCATCAAGGGCATCGTAAGCCGGTTCGGGGTGCCGAACCGCATCATCACCAACAACGGTTCGCAGTTCACTAGTAACCTCTTCAAAACATATTGTGCTAACCTTTGGGACGCAGGTATGCTACGCCGGTAGCGCACTCATGAGCAACGGTCAGGCCGAGCGAGCTAACGCAGACGCCCCGAGGGGCCTCAAAACCAGGACATTCAAGAAGAAGCCGAGGCCTGCGGCAGAGGCTGGTACGACGAAGCTTCAAATTCAGACAGGTCCATCCACACCACCGCCACTGCCGATCGGGAGACCCCGCTCTTCCTGGTCTATGGAGCTGAAGCGCTCTCCTCACGAGGTCGACGCCGCCCGCACGGGTCCTCGGCGCTCGACGAGGCGCAGCAGGACGCCATGCGGGGACGGACTCGCGGCCGGTGGAGGAGCATCGCCGGAAGCCACGCCACGAGCGGCAAGATACCAACAAGCATCAAGGGCGATACCATCGCCGCAACATTCGCCATAGGACTCTTTGAGGTAGGGGACCTCGTGTCGACGGGTTCTTCCAGGAAGGACTGTATAAGCTATCTCCCATGTGGGAGGGCCTGCTCAAGGTTGTTCATGTTTCCAGTCTGCCCGCTGCTTGAGACTCGTGGAGGGGCTGCCTGTCCCGAACGCGGAACATCCAAAGCACTCCGGAGGTTTTACCCCTCAAAAGGCCCGTGCTCGTGAAGAAGGCGAATGCCTGTGAAGTGTTGCGCTTTGGAAAAGGTCCGTGCTCGTGAAGAAGGCGTAATGCCTATGAAGTGTTGCGCTTTGAAAAGGCCCGTGCTCGTGAAGAAGGCAAACACATGTGAAGCTTATCTTTCCGAGAAAGGCCCGTGCTCGTGGAAGAAGGCAAACGCCTGTGAAGCTTATCTTTCGAGAAAGGCCCGTGCTCTGTAAAGAAGGCCAACGCCTGTGAAGCTCGCCGACGTGACACTCTCACGTAATAATGAGTTGGGGCTGTACATGCCCCGAGTCTCAGAGCGCCGGCCTCAGCCCCGGGCCTCTCCCACGCCCAAAGGCAGCACTTAGCCCGCTACCGTGAGAAGATGTCAAAGACTAGATTAGGTGCCGGACGCGCTTTTTTCATTCGCTTCAGTAGTTGGCTTGTTCATTCCCATTTAAAGTTTTATTGAAGGTGTTGCCGCCTTTGGCTTATGCACTCTTGCCTTCTTCGCTTCTCCTACTCGATATCTCTCGCATGAAGTCTCGTGGAGGGAGCAACGCAGGCAGCCTCATGAGTGTTTTTTGCCCCACTGCTTGAGGCTTCTCAACCGGGTTCGCCACGGAGCACCCTTCAGTCCGTGCTCCCACGGGCACCGCGACGCTGAACACAGGACCTGGGCCGGTCGCCCACGACCGAGGCCGAAAACTACCTCTCCGGCTAATTTTTGTGGCATGAAGCGCTCGACAAGATTCTCAGCCTCGGGAGGCGAAGACCACGACAGGTCGCCCCCGAGCTAAGTAATTTCTACGCGCAGGCGTGTGGCGCAGAAGCCTAATACGAAAGTAGCAGAAATAGTACGATAATTAAACGACAACAGTCCAAGCACGCCCCTGCAGGGCCCTACACTACTGTCTCTTTGTGCAGGAAAAGGAAAATAACAAGACAGCACGGCTCGCTTGACACCAACTCGCGCGGAGGCTCAAACTGCCTCCGGAGCTCAAGCGGACTCCCTCTCACGCTTCACCGAGGCGCGACGGCTGGCGGACCCGCTACCTCCCTCTAGGCGGGCGCGCCGGCGCGGAGGCTGGTCACGGTCACCACTGGAGGAGCCGTTGTTCAAGAAGAGTCGCCAAGCTTGATTTAACCCCGAGCACCGCCAACCACGCCGCATTCATCATCTTCGCCCCGACGCCGCTGGATCAGCCCACGATCGCTGTCGCCGCCCTGGGGCAGCACCCAGCGGGCGACCGCCTTTTCCCCAACACCTCACGAGGGGTGGCGCCGCCATCGAACTTGATGTGCGGGTGCATCGCCGCTCAGCACTCGCTGCGGGCAAACGCTTGCCAGCCATCGGTCAGATAACGCCCCGAGGAGACCTCCAGCCGAAGCCTGTGAGGCCCGGCCAGCAACCGTCCCGCCGAGCGAGGCCGCCCGGCGCCGCCGGAAGTTCACCTAGAAGGAACCGGGAGCTGGAGCTGTGCTGGTCGGGTCCGCCGACCACACGACAAACTCCGTAGCACCTTCCGCTGAATGGAAGCGCTTTTAGGGGTCGCATGTCAGAAGGCGCTTCCATCGACGGCTCGACGCCTGCCGCCGCTGGAGATCGCTTCCACGGCCGCGAGAAGCCGCCATGGAGCCACAGGTGCTTGCGAGGACGGCCTCACCGCTGGTTGGGGAGAGTCAGCCCCACCGGCGGGCCTTTCCTTTTCCGCGATCGAGAAATTCTTCGCGGAGCCATGGAGAAGAAGGAGGAGCAAGAAGAGATGGACCGGAAGGGCATGCGCCGCCTGCATTTATAACCGGGAAGGCCAACCGCCGACCTCCACGATCATAGGTAATCATGACCCGCTTTGCATGCGTGGACTTGTCAATTCGTGCAGCCGCCGAGGCGTCAGAAGCAGTGGACGCCCACGCCCAATCAACCGCCACGCTGGCTCCCAAGGCCGCAGGCTGTTAGGGCTCAAGGCGCGCAGACTTGCCCTTCGCTTCTCTCGCTAAGCCAAGTCCAGCGCGCTTTGGGCCCGGGCTACTGTCGGCGCTCGGGACGGGTACCAGACTTGCTCGCTCATGCTGCGGCATGGTTTCAAGGGCTGGCCCAAGATGGCCCATCTTCATCAAGACAAGCTCAAGACCTCGCGAGGGGCCATGCTCACCGGGCGGATTTACAGAAGCTTCCTCGTGCACGGCCTCGTCAGCTGGCTCGCGAGGAGGCGGAGAGATCAAGGTGGGGTACTCGCGAGGTGCCCATGACGCAAGCCATGACGCACCAAGGGCGCCAGGGGGCGCCAGCCAAGCAAGAGGTCCCCATTTCCTCTTTGGTGCAAAGGAGGCAAGCGCAGCAAGAGCATCAAGCAAAGGCAACTGCTTGTGCAACAAGACCAAGACCATCACAACAGCAGGAAGGAGGTCATCGTGGAGCCCAAGCCAAGGCCACCACCAAAGCCTTTGACAAAGCGAGGACCAACTTTAGTCAGATAAGTGTACTAGATGTTCCCTTCAAATGGCTAATTGTTGGCGCCTTCCCGCCAATATTTGGGAAGAGGCCCAGTGCCTCTGCCTATAAATAGGACTAGCCACCCACAGGGTAGAGGCATCTTAGAGGATCGAGGAAGGATCCGGAATCGAGAACAGGGCTAGAGATCAAGCAGTCCACACACACACACACAGAGAGAGAGAGAGAGAGAGAGAGAGAGAGAGAGCGACCAACTCCCCTAGCAGTTCGTCAGACCGCCAAGAACAGACCCTCATGGTTGTTCTTCCTTGTATTGTTCATCATCACCCTCGAGGCAATCCACCACACCACACACCGGAGTAGGGTGTTACACCACAATGGTGGCCCTAACCAGTATAAACCTTGTGTCCCTTGTGTTGATCTTCGTAGTTTAGATCTCATGCAGGCGAAGTGCGTGTAGGTAGGGGTGAGATCTCCGCTGCACCCCAGAGTTTGAACCTAGAGGGTCTGCCGGAACCCAAAATCCGACAAGTGTAATTGCATACAGTCGTGGCCCATGCCCGGCGGTTAGTGTAGCCCTGGTTTTCACTACACCAACACCCGGCCCCTCCTGGCGGGTCATGCCGGTTAGTCATATCCCCAACAACACTCGTGGAGTTGTCGCAATGGCAACGGAGGCCATGGCAACCGTCTCACCATCTTCATCATCATCATCATCCTCATTGTACTCTTCTTGTGCCACCAACCACTTGGGAGGAGTCTTCTTGGTGAAGTTGTTCTTGTTGGGGAAGGACTTGGCCTTATCTTTTCGGATGAGCTTGCCACCATTGTCTCCCCTCTTCTCATTTGGGCACTCCGCAACAAAGTGGCTCACATTGCCACAATTGTAGCATGTCCTCACACGTTGCTTGCCCTTGGTACTACTTGAGTTGTTCTTGTTGAAGTTGGGCCTTGAGTTCTTCTTGCTCCAAAACTGCCTTGAAGCGAGAGCCATGTGCTCATGATAAGCATATTTTGTATCTTTGGGATTACTCTCCTCTTCTTCCTCTTCATCCTCTTCTTCCACACTCGCCTTGGCCTTCAAAGCGAGGTTGGGTTTCTTTACTCGTTGAGAGTGCAACACCGCATTGTCGGTGGTCTTGTCCAAGATTCTCATAGCAACAAACTCATCCAACACTTTACTTGAGGACAAGGTATGGAAGTCCGGCCTTTGATGGATGATGGATGACATGGCCTTATGGTAGGGCATCATGGCCTTGAGAAACTTGCGCTTGATCCAATTGTCATCCGTATCCTTGCTCCCATGATCTCGGAGTGAGACCGCGAGAGTGGTTAATCTCTGGTAGAGATCACGAGGTTCTTCATCTTCTTAGTTGGAGCGTTGAATGCTTGCGCTTCCCTTGTAAATGGAAACAACATGTTGCCATGCTTCCTTGGCCATTGTGAAGGTTCGGAGGTGCGCAATATCTTTGGATGGGATTGCATCTTGGATAATGAAGAGGGCGGACTCATTGAATTGATGATCCGCGGCTTCTCTTGGAGTGAGGTTGCTCGGGTCATGCGGGTAGAAACCTTTCTCAATAATTCTCCAAAGATTAGTAGAACTATGATTTAAATGACGTTTAAAACAATAGACCCAAGAGGCAAAATCCTCCTTTTTCACAAACTTAGGAGGAGTACCAGAATGATTCAAATGAGTCAAGGGAACCGGTCCTCCATAAGTAAGGGGTGGTTCAACATGGGCAAAGATTCCATTTCCACTTCTACCACGAGATAAAGGAACTTTATCACTAGTAGCTTCCCCCTTGTCGGAGTTAGCATCCGTCACCTTGTTAGTGGGATCACCCACTTTCATTGGTGCGGTGGATTATTTAAGGCCTTCTAAAAACTTATTGAACATGCCTTCAACCTCGGTCGTCATGGAGGTTTTCAATGTGTCCAAAGCCGCCTTGAACTCCTCACGAGAGACCGAGGATCCCCCATCGGCCGTAGACGAGGATGGAATCACACCGGGGTGCTCCTCCCCACCGTCTACGGTGTCATCCATACTCTTCGGTCGGCAAAGTCCTTAATAAAGAGACGAGGCTCTGATACCAATTGAAAGGATCAATACAGTTGACTAGAGGGGGGGTGAATAGGCAACTAACCATTTTTAGCTTTTCTTTACCAATTTAAACTTTGCATCAAAGTAGGTTGTCTAGATATGCAACTAGGTGAGCAACCTATATGATGCAACAACAACAAGCACACAAGCAAGCAAGGGACACAACACAATATAAGCTTGAACAAGTAAAGGTAAGAGATAACCAAAAGTGGAGCCAAGGAGAGGAGGATGTGTTACCAAGTTCCTTCCCTTTAGAGGAAGCACGCCTGCTTGGAGCGGTGTGGAGGCACAATGCTCCCCAAGAATCCACTAGGGCCACCAGATTCTCCTCACACCCTCACACAATGCGAGATGTCGTGATTCCACTATTGGTGCCCTTGGAGGCGGCGACCGAACCTTTACAAACAAGGTTGGGGCAATCTTCGCAACGACAAGGGAAACGACCGGTGCTCCGATGAAGCGAAGGAAATGTGGTGCAAAGGAACAGATGTGTATGTGTTGATTCCACCATACCTTTTCTGAAGGGGACCCCCTCTTAATAGTACGACTTTCCTATGACTCAAATCCACCGAAAAGAAACATAGAGAAACGCCATCTTCGATAGGCTTTGAGGGGCACCGAATCGTCTTGTGCCTAGAAATGAGATATCTGAAATGCTCAATGCACATGATTAGTCCGCAAATGCATTGTCATCAATCACCAAAACCACTTAGGGAGAAATATGCCCTTACAGAGCCGATGCAGCGGAAAATCAGGGATCTTGACCGGAGCACCTAGTTGCTCGATGCCCAGCCCTTCGTGCCATAAAGATTTAGTATTTTACTGCTTGACTGCTCGGATGTGTGGACCAAATGGCTGCACAAACTGCTGAAGCGGTGCCAAATAATTTTCTAATGGCACCGCTGATGAGATGGCAACATTTTTAGATACCAGGTACAAACTTTGACACTGTCTTAGGATGCGTTTGGTTGATGGTGTGGTATGAATGGGTTGGGACCGTGATAGTGTCTAAATGACATCTAACAAATGATTTGTAACAACGAAAGAGGGTCTAACCTTCTCTGCACATGCCAGAAACTTCCTCCCACTGTCCACAGGTTCAAACGCATCTAGCTTCACGCATGGAGATTGATGGTGACAACGAGCAGAAAGATCTTCAGCCACCCCGCTCCATTAGTTGTAACTGATGGTCCTAGGGAGCTACAAGAGGAAGAAATGACTCAAATCGACCGCCGGGTTAAAATCCTTCATTCCAAGTCATAGCCTGAGAGGGAGAAGAGATGCATACTGGGTGATGAAGGAGTCGTCGTCGTCTTAGGAACCGCTGGAGAGGTCATTGAAAAAGACCATGGCGACCCCGGCGGTAGGATGTGAGACGGCGAGAGCGAGAAAGCAAGCGAGAAAGTGGCTATAGCTGAGGAAGGAAGGAAGGAGGAAACATGGGAAATGTGACTTGTGGTCGGGGAGAAAAGGGGGTGGAGAAGGGGAGAGGGGGGCGGGGGTAGATATTTCGGCGGTAGGCCAAATTTTTTGAAATGTGGAGGGAAACTTTGCGCGCAGTGCCGTTGGACACCATTCACTTTGAACGATTGTGTGCACCACAAACGATTCTTCTGCTTTACGCGCATGGGATGAGTTTGATAATTCAAATTTTGGTGGAAATTTCCCCGGGTACGTCATTGCATAATTTAACATTGCTTGTGATTTTGGGCACACAAAAGAGCGACAGCGCACATACCACACTTACTGAATCAAGCAATTTTAGTAATTAAACAGAGCCAGTTGACCTAAACATTGCTCTAACAAAAGACCAACATTAAAAACAAAGCCTAAGTACGCATAATTTTAACAAATCCGCCGCCGCGCCGATCTATGCATCACCGGTGTGAGATGAGACATCGATGACTTGTCCCGCGAAATGTCATGTTGGTGGACTCCGCCCCCTCGCTGAAGTCGACTGCCCTCATCCTCGGCGCCGCCTCAAGGTTGTTGTACTCGTAGTAGTGGCTACGCCAGAGCTCGCGTTGGTACTCCACTGCCGATTCCTCGACGGACAAACTCTTCTCTACCGCGACCTGGGCCACGCGCAACTCCTCCTGCCGGTGCTCCCCGATCTCCGCCAGCTCCGCATCTCTAGCTCCCGCTCGACGATCTCATGAGGAAGCAGGTGCTCCATGGCCACCACCGCCTTTTAGGACGTGGGTTGCATGCTGGATTCCGAGGTGGTCTGGAATATCTTGGCGTGTGCATCCTTGATCTTGGTGTGGATGGCCTCGACCTGGGCCAGGGCGACATTGGCGGCACAGACGGCAGCTCGAGCACTCTCGGTGTTTGCAGCCGCCGTTGCAGCAGCAGCTACAGACGTCTCGGGTGCTGCAGCTGCCCTGTGGGCTGCCGGAGACGCCCTCTCGATGGATGCAGCCGTGCTCAATGCGTATGCGGCGGCACTCTCGGCATAGGCGGCGGCGCTCGGGGAGGACGCGGCCATCGTACGGGCCTTCACTAAGCGCCCCACGGTGTCATCTTTGCAAGAAGGGGTGCGGAATGGGGATCGGGATTCGTGGATTCGGGGGTTGCCGCACTCGAGCAGCATTTGAGCCAGCGAAGCTTAAGGAGGAAGACTTAAATAGACCCAGAAATTTTCATCACAAATGGTTCCTACAAAAAAACTGTGTGTGATGTTGTGGATATTTTTTATTAGCTATGAAAGACGAATTTAGAGTAAAGTGGTAGCGGATGCTGTTTTTAACATACAAGAAATTTTGTAGTACTAATACAACTGTCATGTAAAATTTTGGAAAATTTTAGGGGTCATTTGACCTTTTAGACATTTAAGTGATTTTCTAGCCATTTAATGACCGTAATTCAAATTTGAACTACATGTACATGCAACAGCTAACCATAACGGTTTGAAAAGTCATATTTTGTGTACTTTTGTGTGATTTAATTACATGTGCAGTAAATTGGAAGGAATTTTCAAACATATTGGTCTAACGGCTATGACACAATTAGGCATGGAGTGCCATGGCATTTAAATTCCAAGAACTTAAAAAAAGATCAGAAACACATGAAACCTTGCTTGATGTAATGTCATACCACCAAGATGATGTGGTAATAAATTTGGCATGGTTGATGAAAGTTTGGACACACACCCCTCACAAACCGAAGCAACTCACTAGAAGGCTCGTGTTCCAACAGGGAACAATGCATGTTTGATGATGAATGGGAGATAGCTTCCCCTTACGGCCTTCAATTTTTTTCTACATTTAACATGCACTAATACAACTATCATGTGAAAATTTGGAAAATTATAGGGGTCATTTGACCTTTTAAAGACATTCAAGTGATTTTCTAGCCTTTTAATGACCGCAATTCAAATTTGAACTACATCTACATGCAACGGCTAACCATAACGATATGAAAAATCATATTTGTGTACTTGTGTGCGAGTTAATTCCATGTGCAGTAAATTAGAAGGAATTTTCAAACATATTGGTCTCACTGCATGGACACATGCATGGAGTGCCATGGCATTTTAATTCCAAAAAATAAAAAAATGATCAGAAAAACATGAAACCTTGCTTGATGTAATGTCATGCCACCAAGATGATGTGGTAAAAAAATTGGTCTGTTTGACGAAAGTTTGGACACACCCCTCACAAACCGGAGCAACTCACTAGAAGGCTCGTGGTTCCGAGAGGGAACAATGCATGTTTGATGACGAACCGGAGATAGCTTCCTCTTGCGGCCTTCAAATTTTTTCTATGTTTAACGTGCACTAATACAACTGTCATGTGAAAATTTGGAAAATTTCAGGGGTCATTTGACCTTTTAAAGAATTTTAAGTGATTTTCAAGCCATTTAATGATCGTAGTTTAAATTCGATCTACATCTACATGCAACGGCTAACCGTAGCGGTTTGAAAAAATTATATTTGTGTACTTGTGTGCGAGTTAATTCCATGTGCAGTAAATTAGAAGGAATTTTCAAACATATTGGTCTCACGTCATGGACACATGCATGGAGTGCCATGGCATTTTAATTCAAAAAATTAAAAAATGATCAGAAAAACATGAAATCTTGCTTGATGTAATGTCATGCCACCAAGATGAGGTGTTAAAAAAATTGGTCTGTTTGACGAAAGTTTGGACACACAGCCCTCACAAACCGGAGCAACTCACTAGAAGGCTCGTGGTTCCGTGAGGGAACATTGCATGTTTGATGACGAACGGGAGATAGCTTCCTCTTACGGCCTTCAATTTTTTCTATGTTTAACGTGCACTAATACAACTGCCATGTGAAAATTTGTAAAATTTTAGGGGTCATTTGACCTTTTAAAGACATTTAAGTGATTTTCTAGGCATTTAATGACCGTAATTTCAAATTTGAACTACATCTACATGCAACGGCTAACCATAATGGTTTAAAATCATATTTGTGTACTTGTAAAGAAGTTAATTCCATGTGCAATAAATTAGAAGGAATTTTCAAACATATTGGTCTCACGACATGGACACATGCATGGAGTGCCATGGCATTTAATTCCAAAAATTAAAAATGATCAAAAACATGGAACCTTGCTTGATGTAATGTCATGCCACCAAGATGATGTGGTAAAAAAATTGGCCCGTTTGATGAAAGTTTGGACACCCACCCCTCACAAACCGAGCAACTCACTAGAAGGCTCGTGGTTCCGAGAGGGAACAATGCATCTTTGATGACGAACGGGAGATAGCTTCCTCTTACGGCCTTCAAATTTGGGGGGACTGGAGTAGGAATCAAGATTCTAGAGGTGGGGGAGGGGCAGGAGATTGGGGATGAAAAGGTAGCATGAATTTCAAACACGCGCCAATATGCTCTCGGCGCGCAAGTGCACAAAAACACCGGTGGCGCCCACATGTCGGCCTAAGTGTCCTTATTCTTTCTTTTCTAGAGAACCCGACCTTTTTTTTGAGGATCTTTTAAGAGTCCGGCCTAAGAGTCATAATTGACCTGTTTGGCATTATGCACTACTAGGCCCATATTCAACGACACCTCATGGCCCAAACAAGTGTACATCATCGAGACACTGAGCTCAAATTATAACTTGATAAAAGGAGATATACTCTAAACACTGGAGAATGGTGATGCCCTCATTTAGCCCACCAATTGTTCAAGACAATAAACAGTTCGAAACAACTATATATACAAAATTCAAACACTGACTAGTGACTACTACTGACATAAACAACAAGACATGATAGTTCATAAGAAGTCTTTCTACACCACCAAAACGCACCCATCTGTAGCGCTCAGACTCTTGTGATCCAGACGAGAATGACATTCTAAATAGAGGCAACTATTACATAGTAAGAGTGACATAAACGAGGATGGCCAAATGAGAAGGAATATGCATAACAAAAGAGAGAACTACCCATCCAGAACAAGCAGCAAAGACAACAAGTCATTCGAAGAGGGATGATTCAACACCATCATAATTTGCAGCCTCGCTTCAGCGACCGGTGATCCGGAGACACCAGTACTCCACCCTTTCGATGCAACAGCCCAATTACCTATCAACCTGAAGGCTTGAACCACATCACTGCCTGTCGGACTTGAGACATCCAAGGATCAAAGTTAATCCAGATGCCTTTGTCATTCTCACCTTCTTTTGGTCAGAGGGTGTATCGTTGACAATCGGGGAGTTTGCCCTCAAGTCCTAGGGCTCTCCATGTAGACACAGTTTTCCATAGAAAATAGAGCCTCTCTACCATCAATGTCCTTGCCAACGGTGATCTCCTGGTTAATCGGATAATTGAGTCCGAGAAACAGAGAGTGTGAACCAAGGCTGTTTACCCGCCTCCAACTCAAAAATCTCGAAGGCCCCAACAAGCTGGTATCCTGCTCATAGACGTAACAACCACTGTCCGGATACTCACATATTTCACGGTGCTTGTATACAGTGGGGTTTTGGCAATATAACTTTTCCGGCTCATGTGTCTGAATTATCATCAGTCTTTTGTCGTCGTCTGATCGAGCGAGGAACCAGTTGTGCTTCCCTGTTTTTGGCAAAGGTGGTGTGATTACAAAGGGCAGTAACTGTAGGGACACTGCATCATATCAAACAGGACAGGCATTGTTAATGTAAGATCAACATTGTTCAGAGTATGAGTAGGGTAATGCAAGAAACAACATTGATATGTCCCTGTTGGAACTGGGTGGAAAATACAGGGAAATGTATACTGGGTTCGAAAATATAGAAGTGCCATGCATGGTTATACTCATGTTATCTCACAATCGATTCTTCACAGGAAACTACCATGTCATGCATGTTATGTAATCATGTTCTGCCTTACAAACAAATTCTTCAAGGAAACTAACAAACCATGCATTGTTATATACTCATGTTCTGTGGGAAAATTTTTTGTGAGGATATTATTCTATCCATTGATTGCTGAAGGGGGAATATAGGTATGTACACATGGTAAGCATTATAGGATTTCACTACTTCCAAATATAGAGTTCTCCATATGCACATTTACTTTCCCTAATGTATGGTTAGATGAAACCAACAGTGTGGTGTATGTTTCTACATCATGAAGGTGAGGAAACTAACATGGCCATTGATACACACTCATATTTAGTAGTATATAGATTACTATAAAATAAGGAGAATATCCATATCTTCCTAACCGTTTGATTATTCAGGGGTATAAGTTGGCTGTAATGGCATGGTCACAATCGCATGAATTAACTCATTCCAAATATAGCTGATTTACGGCGTCTCTAATACATTGCCATAGTTCTACTCAAATTATGCTCAAACAGTATATGCCAATCATCACAAAAAGTTCAAACAGTGTCATGGTGTCATCATTAACATCGATTTAAAACAACTTACACGCTACCGCCCCAAAGAATACGTGGTGCCATCTCCTTTGTCGATCGCGTAGATGGTGGCATTGTGTTCAATAGCATCACGTATGTGTATCAGCTTTGACGATCCATCGTGAGGTGAGCTGTCTCTAGCTAAACAAGGCACCAAATAAAAGATAGGCGAGTCCACTATCGAACAAGGCAATTTGCTTAAAGTCTGCGTAATTCGCATCTCATGTGGGCACTTAGCAGATTACAATCTTCTGGAAAACAAGGTGTGTCCAACTGACTTTGTAATCTAGATGACTTGGACCGCGACGGTAAAACCCTATATAATCCAACGTAGGAAGGATAATCTCATGGGAGGTGTGGAAGTTCACGAGCACCAACTTTTTCTGGTCTTATCTGACAGCAGCCATCCAGTGGGAGCTCATGCCGACCCAGTACATACCTGCCAAGAAGTTTCGGGCGATGGTGATTGGATCGAAGTCGAGGGAAATGATGTATGGCGACCCACTACATACCTGGAAAGAAGTTCCGGCTAATGGAGATCGGATTGAAGTCAAGGGGCATCATGTACGCCTGCGTATCATGGTGAGAAAATCTCGCAAGACCAGATAGCAGCAAGCAGGGTGTCTTGAAAAGCTTAGGCCTCGCTTCGAGATGGCCGTGTGCATGTCCCTCGAGCATGCAGCCAGCCGTAGGGCGCTCAACATATCCATACACGAACAACAAGAGGCCGAGGATGTCACTAGGAGATTGCTCCAATCATGCTCATATGGATGATGTGCGGTTCGCTCGCCATGGTGGAGTTTGGAATGTGGGGTTTTTTGGGGCTCTATTTACGAGGGAGAAGGCTCTCAGTGCTGGAGCAGCTAGCAAGGGAATAGTGGTACTAGGGGAGGTGAGCGAGGAGAGGGTTACGTGGGGGCATAATGAGATGATGAAGAGTGATTCTCGTGATCTCCCATGAGACGGAGATGGAGGTGGACTGGTGCTAGTGGAGAGGGATACGAGGCGAGGCATGCTATACAATGACGGTGACAGTGACTACACAGTGCACAAGGTGAGGCTGACTTTGGTACCCCGAACACGCCGCCTGGACTGGTGTCACCTCGGGCGCAGGGTCTTGTCACTTCACTGTTAGGAGCGGATGAATAATATTTTGACCATCAAGTGTACCATAGTTGTACTACTACTAGTAGTAGGAACATGAGTAGTACTCCCATGCTAGCATGCATATGGGTTCACTTCATCCTCCAGGTATCATCCATACTGCAAGCAGAACCAAATTCTCGTGCATGCGGAAGCGCGAAGAAGGCCTTTTCTTTTTTGAGGATAACCGCATACTTATTCCTTAACTAGAGAATGCTATGTCTTCCACGCACGCGCCAATATCCATTTGAACAAACTACAACACATTTTTTATCCGTTTACTAGGTCCCACCTGTCAGGAGGGGTGCAGAAATAAAAATGAATCATAAAATGTCTCGCCACGGTGATTCGAAAGAGTGACCTCAACTAGCCAGTGGCACATGTAGCGCTAGAAGGATGGGCACGTACACGGACAAGTACCACTCCTCAGTCTACCTGCATAGCCTTTTTGTTTAGTCTACCTAGCCATCTAATCAACTGCCTGCAGGCCAATTCTCCCATTTACTTCTCCATCGGGAACCGATTTTCCTCGGCTTCTTCACCTCTCCTTCATCTTCATTTGCATCCAAACCACACTACATTCACATTGTTTTAACCTCTAAACATACTCCTAGAGTAATTACAAAGCCCCTTTAAATAATCATCTTCTTCAGTTAGACTTGCCATCTAATCCTAATTATCCAAACCATAGCCCTCCGGTCCAGCGGTTCCAAATGGCGAAAGAGACCGAGATGCAGTTTTTTAGCATCCAACATGTCCTTGTCAAAGGCTCATTGAGCATAGTTGCAACCGTCACCGACTACCCAAGGGTTGTTCAGAAGTGGATCAACAATGTATCCAACTCCCTCCAAAAGGTGGAGATGAAGGTCATCGGCCTCGGCGCGAGTACACGAGCGCCATCGAAGATCCAACACGCCGCTGCCCTTCATCTGTGGCTCGAAGATGACACTACAAAAAAATACACTTCCGTGATGATACATGTTTGTCACAGTAGGTCACATTTTCTATCATGCATGTACATCCATGACGATTTTCTGACAGAATCAAGATAGTCATACCTGTCCTGTCGTAGAAGTGTTCCATGACATTGCCAAAATTATCATCATGGAAGTGTCCACTTCCATGATGATAAATCGCGCGTCACAGAAGTGCTTTCGTCAAGGGTGACCGACACGTGGCATCCACCGTAACGGGTGGCCGTTAAGCTATCGGGCCCAGTTTTGGATCCAATAACCCATTAATAGCCCGGACCAATGGGAATTTTCCATGTGTAAAATTTTGATTGGCCGGAGGAAACACATGTCAGCTCGTCAGTTGGTCAGGTAGGCGTCTATGATATGTCGAAACATGCGACGGCCCACCATTGGCCCATTTAGCTTACAAAACCCAGCCCGTTTGACTTGGTCAAAAGTTCGCAGGCTGGCCCATGAAAAGCCTGTTAATGGTCTCTTCGCAAATAGCCCATTTTACGGCCCGGTAACTCACGGCCCGTTAGGGCCTACCCAAAATCGGCCCAACAACGTTATGTGGGCCCTTGAATATAACACCAGCCCATTTCACTTTCGTCCCATGTATGTCCCACGACGTCTTTCGGCCCATGTATAGCCCACGGCGTCTTTCGGCCCATATGAGGCCTTTCATATCTTTAGGTGTCGGCGTTCTGGGAATGGGGGTCCCCAGACTTGCTCGCTCGCGGCTCTGCGGCGTGGCTCAAGGAGGCCCAAGACGCCCATCTTCATCAACGCAGCTCAAGACCTCGCGAGGGGCTGAGATTGCTGGGCGGATGACAAGGAGCTTCTCGTGCATGGCCTCGTCAGCTGGCTCATGAGGAGGCGGAGAGTTCAAGGCAGGGTACCTCGCGAGGTGCCCATGACGCAAGCCATGATTTACCAACGGCGCCAGGCTGGCGCCAGCCCGCAGAAAGTCCTCCTTTCCCTTTGGTGCAAAGGGAGCAAGCGCAGCGAGAGTATCAAGCAAAGACATCCATTTCGTGCAATAAGACCAAGACCAGCCCAAAGGCTGGAAGGAGTCATCATGGAGCCCAAGCAAAGGCCATCACTAGAGCCTTTGGCAAAGCGAGGACCAACTTTAGTCGATAAGTGTACCCGCTGTTCCCTTCAAATGGCTAATTGTTGGCGCCTCTTCCCGCTCAATATTTGGGAAGAGGCCCAGGGCCTTCGCCTATAAATAGGAGTAACCACCCCTGTGGTGGGGAGATCCGAATCTGATCAAGAAACCAGAGCTAGAGCGATCGAACCCCACCTAGCAGTTCATCGCACCCGCCAAGAACAGACCTCGCGAGGCTGTTCTTCCTTGTATTGTTCCTCATCAGCCCAAGAGGCAATCCACCACACCACACACCGGAGTAGGGTATTACACCACAATGGTGGCCTGAACCAAGATAAATCTCGTGTCTCTAGTGCTGTTCCGCTTAGTAGTTTAGGTCCCAGCGATTCGGGCGAGGTGCGAGACGGTGGAGGGTTAGATCTCCGCACAGCACCCCCAAGTGTTCGAACCTCAAGGGTCTGCTGTAACCCGAACCGACATTTGGCGCGCCAGTAGGTGCGCCGAATCTGCCTTCCGCCGCCTCGTTTTTCCCGACCACAAGAACCATGTTCGACGCCATCGGGCTCGCGCCGAAGCGCCGAGCCGCCGCTTCTATGTCGCCGGGCGGCTTCGACGGCGGGCGCCTCGTTGCTCTCACCGCCTGATGTCAACACCGCCACCGCCCGACGGGAACGGCAGCAAGCATCGCCTGCGCGCCTCGGCGACCTTCGGGAGGAGCTGCAGCTTCTCGCCACCCGCCTCTGTCGCGGAGGTTCCTCCGGCCGTCGCGCCCTCTGGCGGCTCGCAGCGCCGCCTTCCAGCCGCCATGTCAAGACATTTGTCTGCCGGGTCGGCGCCGCCCACGCGCAGGGGCTCTCGGCCGGACGGAGCCGCCGGCCGGGCTGACCTTCGACTCGACCACCCCACCAACTCGCCGCTCGGTGCGCCCCCATGCTCGCACACCCACCATCTGCCAGGTTGCCGCCACCAGACTTCATCGACGGCGGCGCCGCCTCAACGCATTTTAGTCGAGGCCTTCAACCTCCTCTGCATACCTAGGAGTGGCTGCAGCCCAGCCGCCTTTTTCGGGCATAGGAGGAGGGTCATCCGCCCTTGGGGCAACCGCTTCCGTGACCTCCGGCACCTACGACAACTTCCGACGGAATTGGTCGACTTCGACATCACCCCCATCGGCCTCCCCTACAATGCCATCCTTGGCTATCCAGCATTGGCCAAATTCATGGCCGCGACCCACCCGGGTACAACCTCATGAAGATGCCCGGAGCAGCGGGCGCCCTCACCGCGCCCGGGATACCGGCGGTCTTGTGAAGGCCAGCTCGCCCTCAAGACGGCGGTCAGATCGCAGCCCGCTGATGCGAAGCCCTCAAGCTTCAAGGGGCTGCGCCACCAAGAAGAAGCAGTTGTTCACTCAAGACAAGGCGGAGACCAAGCAGATACCTGTCGACGAGGACGGGTCCACAAACGCCACCTTCACCATAGGCGCCAACCTCGAGCCTGAACAGGAGGAAGCCCTGGTCAAGTTCCTGTGTGCGAACAAGAAGGTGTTCGCCTGGGAGCCCGATCAGCTGGCGGGGATCCCACGGGGCGTAATCGAGCACCACCTCAACGTGTGCCCCAACGCAGCGCCTTGTGAAGCGTATGCAGAAGGCAGTCCATCAAAAGCAGGCCTTCATCGCTCAAGAGACCCGCAAGCTAGAAGCCGCGGGGGTTATTCGCGAGACCCAGATTGGCTGGCCAACCCCGTGGTGGTGCCAAAGAAGGGAGGAAAGGAGCGCATGTGTGTCGACTTCACCAACCTCAACAAAGCATGCCCGCAGGATCCGTTCCCGCTCCCTCGCATCGACCAGATCGTCGATTCCACCACCGAGTGTGACCTATTATGCTTCTTGGACGCCTTTTCCGGGTATCACTAGATCAAGATGGCGGTGGAAGACGTGGAAAAGACGACCTTCTTAACCCCGTGTGGAGTGTACTATTATACATGCATGCCATTCGGTCTGCGCAACGCGGGGGCAACCTTCCAGCGGCTCATGCACATCACCTTGGGCCCACAGCTCAGGAAGAATGTGGAGGCTTACGTTGATGACATCATGGTGAAGTCTTGCGAGGCCAAGACCTTGATACAAGACCTAGAAGAAACCTTCGCGAGCCTCAACACAGTGAGCCTGCGACTCAACCCGGAGAAGTGTGTGTTTGGAGTTCCCTCGGGCAAGCTCCTGGATTTCCTCGTGTCCCACCAAGGCATCGAGGCAAACCCAGAAAAGGTCAAGGCAGTTGAGGACATGAGCCCACCAAAGACCCTCAGGGAAATGCAGAAGCTCACGAGGCGCGTAACGGCACTGGGCCGTTTCATCTCCTGATTGGGGGAGCGGGGCACTGCCTTTCTTCCAGCCGATGAAGAAAAAGGGGCCCTTCGAATGGACTGAAGAGGCCGACAAAGCATTCCAAGACCTCAAGAGGTACCTGACCAGCCCTCCAGTGATGGTGGCCCCGCGCCCTCTGGAGCCCTTGGTACTCTACCTCGCCGCCACTCCCTACTCCGCTAGCGCAGCCCTGGTGGCAGTTAGGGAGGAGCGTCAGGCCAAAACCGCGGCGGCCACCCGAGCTAAGGCAAGGCCGAATCAGAAGGAACTCGTAGAAACCAGCACCACAATGGAAGAAGATCAGCCGTCGCAGCAGAGCACACACCAAGGGCGGAGAGGCCCTCCATCCAGCACCCAGCTTCGGAGGCGCCACACCGAGAGGCACCACAACTTCCGAAGACACCACCAGCACCGACGCCTAGTCTTGTCGAGCACCGTGTACTTCGGCAAGACAAGGTTACGGGATGCGAGGGCACGGTACCCCATGCCGCAGAAGCTCCTCCTCGCGCTGTTGGTGGCTTCACGCAAGCTGCGGCACTACTTCACTACTAGGAAAAGGGCTATAGATAGGACTGATTCTAATGGCGCACTGTAAGTAGTGCGCCACTACTATATAATAATGGCGATCGGTTGCTCGTGCCATTAGTGTGGAAGACACTAATGGCACACGGTGCTCACGGGCGCCACTACTATTGATTTTTTCCCATTTTTCCATACAAACTAATGGCGCATGGATGGCAAAGTGCGCCATTACTAGTTAGAATTAGTAATGGCGCACAGCGAAGACAAGGCGCCATTAGTATATATATTTTTTACTTTTTGTAAATTTATTAATGGCGATTATGCCAAAGTGCGCCATTAGTAGTTTAAATTACTAATGGCGACCGTGCCACGGTGCGCCATTATCATAAAAATTATTTTTCTACTTTTTTGCAAAACTACTAATGGCGCATGTCTCTGTGGTGCGCCATTAGTATGTTGGGTTACTAATGGCGCATGGCTTAGTGGTGCGCCATTAGTAACCTGGGACCAGCTAGATATTTTTGGACAGCCACACCTACACACTCACTTTCCCCACTTCATTCCCCCCACCTCCTTCTCTAAGCTTGTCGGCTGCCTCCTCCTCCTCACCTCATTTGCACCATAGATTCATCAAAATTAAGTGGTGAAATTACCTTTTTTTGATAGGTAAGTAAGGGGAAAGCTATCTTCATGTTGTAGATCTACTTTTTTTCTCCCTAGCTCGCTCCAACAACGTGCACATGCACTTTTTGTGGCCTAGCTAGATCTATGTATGTTTGTGGTGTTGCTTGTGTTTGTGGTGTTTCATATATGTTTGTGTTTGCAGTACGGTATTTGAAATGCGATAGTTGCCAATATTTTGCCGGAATGTTGATTCATTTCCGTTTCGGCGATAATTTTGTCACTATGCATTCTTTTTGGTCCTATTTTTAGGAAGGTCATGCCAAATTTTTCTTGGTTCTAAAATATCGCTTTTGCTCTACCCCGCAGCGAATTATGGTCCGCACGATGACCGAAGGCATCGTGAATAGGTTTTTGAGCTCGCCAAGGCTGAGATGCTTCAAAAGAACGAGACGGAGATAAGATGTCCGTGTCGAAGATGCAAGTCGAAGAGCCTTATTATGGAACCGGATTCCGGCAGGTGCGGGACCACCTGCTCTTGCGTGGTTTCATGGATGGCTATCGGTGGCAAGGTGATGAAGATGACTATGAAGTCGTCCATGGGGGTCGGGTAAGAAATGAGGAAGGGCAACAAGACAACCTCCGCGGCGAGGGCGGGCGAGAAGACGAAGAATCTCCAGGACATGATCACGACGGTGATGATGTACACAATCATCATGTAGAAGATGTCGTACATGATGATGAGGAAGATCAAGACGAAGGGCATGATCATGAAGATGAAGATGCCGGAGTAGACGACGATGGAGGCTGGGTGCAGGACCCTCATATTCAAGAGCTGCTTCGCAAGCGACGGATAACGCAAGAGCTGCCGCCGAGAGAAAGCCAAGCTGGATCAATCAAGATAGACGCGGTTACTCCATTGTATGAAGGATGCAGGCCCGAGGATACCCGCCGAAAGTAACGCCATGGCTCGAGATGAAGGTAAAACACAAATGACCGACGATGCTTCGACGAGAACATGTCATTCGCACGAACGTCTTCCCAAGGGAAACAAGTGCCCGACCAGTTTCGAGGAGGCAAAGAAAATTGCGTGTCCTTTGGATTTACCGCACGTGAAATACCATGTGTGCATGAACAATTGCATCATTTATCGGAACGAGCACGCGGAGTCTACCATATGTCCGTGTGCGGCGCCACTCGATACAAGAAGAGGAAGAAAGCTCTCGAAAATCGGTGTGGTACTTTCCGATCACTCGCCTCAGAGCGGTATTTTGCGGACCCTAAGGTAGAAAGCTCCTGCGCTGGCACGCAGATAGGGAGGAGAAGAAGCGGGAAGATGACGGAAATGATCCGGAGATAAATAAAAAGACAAGATGCTGAGTCACCCTAAGGATGCGAGCCAGTGGCAAGTGTTGAACTTCAATACCCAGAATTTGGGAAGGATCCAAGGAACATCGTGGTCTGGGCGCGAGCACCGATGGAGTCAATCCGCTTGGCAGCCGAGAAGCACACATAGCACCTGGCCTGTGTTTGTGTGGATGTACAACCTTCCCTGGTTGTGCATGAAGAGGAAGTACATTCACATGAGTATGCTAATTGAAGGGCCAAACAACTAGGGAACGACATCAATCTGTATCCGGGCTGCTGAAGGAGGAGCTAGACACGCTGTGAAAACGCCAGCCAATACGTGGGACGCCGCAGAAAGAATATTTCCTATGAGAGCCGCACCGCTCACGACGGTGCACGACTATCTCGGTTACGGATATCTCGCAGGGCAGGTAGTCCACGGATTTTCTGGATGCGTAAGGTGCATGGATGACACAACGTATCGCCAGCTAGATAGAGATCCCGGGTCTTCGAAAACCGTGTTCATGGGACATCGAAGGTGGCTTCGCGATGATGACCCGTGGAGGAAACGCAAGGATCTGTTCGATGGTGAAACGGAACTCAAAACGCACGGTACGAGGAGCGGCGAGGAAATAGACGAGCTGTTGAAAATTGGAAAGACTGCCCACCGCCGGAAAAAAGGCGCCAGAGCCGAAAAAGCGAAAGGCGCCAGAGCCGCTGAAGGTATGGAAAACGAGGTCTGTTTTCGGGACTTGCCGTCTCGAAGATCCACCGTGCCTCACAGCCTTGATGTCATGCATATCACGAAGAACGTGTGCGAGAGTCTGCTTGGTACCCTGCTCAACATGCCGAGAGGACCAAAGATGGGCCGAAAGCAAGGGAAGACTTGAAATCAATGGGCATCGTGCAGAGCTTCACGCTAATGATGATGATGATGATGATGATGATGAGGCGAAGCAGACACGTAAAGTCGCCGCAAAGGCAAAAAGGCCAAGAAGACCGAAATGACTACCTCCCGCGTGCTTCACTCTAAGTCGAGGAGATCGAGCAGTTTTTCACCTGCCTCCTAGGAGTAAAACTTCCTTACGGTTACGCTGGGAAGATAAGCAGATACCTAGACCCAGCCGGCGAAGTTCAGCGGATGAAGTCTCACGACCGTCACGTGCCGATGACGCAGATACTTCCAGCTTGCAATCCATGGGATCATGGACGCGCACGTCGTCGGAAACACTATTTGGCCTATGCAACTTTTTTGACGCCATCTCTCGAAGTCGATTGGCGGAGGCAACTCGAAGGCTACAGGAAGAGATCGTGGTGATACTATGCGAGCTTGAGATGTACTTCCGCCCGCATTCTTTGACGTTATGGTGCATCCGCTGGTCCATATTGTGGAGGATATCATCCAACTCGGGCCGACGCTCCTGCACAAAGATGATGCCGCTCAAAGGATGAATGGTGTCATCAAAGGATACGCTCGAACATGTCACGCCCGAGGGAAGTATAGCCAGGGCTTTCTCGATCAAGAGTGCATCTCCTACTTCATGAATTATCTAGGCATCGAGAACCCCGTTGGTCTACCCGTCAACAGGCACCTCGGCAGGCTCGCTGGATGGGGTCACCGTGAGGGTCGCCGCGAAATGCATGTCGACTACGAGGGTTGACTCGCCGACTTTGAAAGAGCAAACCTACTCGCGCTACAACACATAGACGTGGTCGATCCTTGGGTGGTAGAGCACAAAACCTTTATTGAGAAGACGTACAATGACCGAGGCCAACAGAGGACGGACGGAGATATACTCAAGAGCACAACTCATGTTTCACGCGTTGGTTCAAGCAGAAGCTTCGTCAGCACTCTTTACATGAGGATTCTTCCGCGAAGAACAACTCATATTCGCTTTGTCACAGGCGCCGAGCACAACCTCGATGACCTATGAGGCGCACGATATCAACGGCTACACATTCTACACCGAGGACAAGGACATGAAGAGCGATGGTTATCGAACTCCGGGTAACGATGGAATCCTACACCGCAACGACAAGGACAGATACTACGGAAGGATCGAGGAGATCTGGGAGCTGAGCTACGCCGGAGAGAAGGTCCCGATGTTCCGTGTTAGATGGGCCAAGAGCGCCCTAAAAGAAGACCGTATTTCACCACCATGGTTATACCCGGTTATCCAAGATCATGGGCGCAAACGTCACCGCAAAAATGAGCCATGGGTACTGGCTTCCCAAGTGGACCAATGCTTTTCATTACCGACCACAAAGCCCAGTCATGTTGTCGTGAGGAGAGGCAAAAGGAAGATCATCGGAATGGATGGAGTAGCCAATGAGCAAGACTTCGACAAGTACGGCGACCCGAAGATCGAACATGACGACGACGATGAAGTAGCAGCACACACCACAAGAAGAAGCAGGACCACCCTACCTAAAGGACGTCTGCTCCACGTAAGAACTCCATTTGCAAAAAGAAGGGCAAGAAGATTGTGAACAGATAGCTAGCTAAGATCGATTGTATTTAAATCGTAGTCATCATTTCTCGATTGTATTTCATAGGCACTTTTTGATATCATGAATATTTTTAAATTTCATGGGCACTTTTTGAATTCATGAGGACACTTGATCTCGATCCCCCTCCATCTCGATCTCGATTCCCTCCATCTCGATTTCGATCCCTCCATCTCGATCCCACCCGCACCTCCCGCTAGCTCCACCGCCCGATGACCCACCGCAACCTCCCCGCCCACCGCCGACGAGCACCCGCCCTCAAGACCTCCCCGCCCACCACCCAACGGGCACCCCGCACCTCCCGCCACCACCGCCACCATGATATTTTCAAGTAACAAATTTGAACATATTTTTAAAAAATTATTACTGTTTTTATAAAAAATATTACTGTTATGATTTAAACAAGTTTGAACATATTTAAACACAAATAAATATCAAACAGCATTTAAAATGCATAAAAAATATTGGGAGCCTCGGGAATCGAACCCAGACCTCCTAGTGTGTGTGCGTCTTGCGGCCGACCACGGGCTAGTGGGCGGGTTCTCATGTAGATAGGGTTAGGTTGTATATAACCCGACAAGTCGGGCTAGATTAAAACAAAATTCTAATGGCGCACCGAGGGAGGTGCGCCATTAGAATAGTCGTGATTTATGGCGCACGAGGGGTGGTGCGCCATTAGAACCCTCCCCACTCCACCTATCGCCTCGCAGACTGTGTCCTCCCTCCTCCCCGCCAGATTCCCCTCGATCGACCCCAACCGTAAGCCGCCGCCGCCTCCGTCCGCCGCAGCCGCCCACGCGCCCCCGCCGCCTCCCTCTCCCCTTCCTCCCCCTCGAGCACCGCCTCCCCCCGAGCCCCGCCTCCCCCTGAAGCCCCCCCCCCCCTCTGTCCCCTCCGTCTGGCCAAGGCCAGACGCCTCTAGGGTTCCGCTCCAAGGTGGGTGGCAAGCTCGACACGCCTCCTCCTCCTCGACGCCCGCCTCCTCCTCGCAAGACTCTCCTCCTCGACGCCGCCTCCTCCTCGACGTGCCGCCTCCTCCTCGACGGCCGCCTGCCTCCTCGACGCCGGGCGCCTCCCACGGCAGCTCAAGTTATCCCACAGTGTGATTCTCACCTCTCCCCTTCCCTCCTCCCCTTGGCTACCTCCCAAGTACCACAGCCCTCTTCCCCGTGTTCTAGGGTTAGCAAATTTGTAATTTTATATGGCAATATTATATAGTGGCGAAAGGCTCAGCTTTCTCTCGACTAATGCTATGCAATGTTATAAATGGCTAACAGCCACACATGTGAATCTGTTCTTGATACACCTTTTCCCTTTTCTTAGAATCATCATATACATCTGCATATTTCAGGTTTCCAAGGAGGTAAAGGAATTGAAGTTCGATAAAGGTAACAAAGAAAGCAACACCTCCAAGGTGAGAAATATGTTCAGATAGGTACAGTTAGCATCATGTATGAAAATGGCCATAATGTGCCCTGATAATGATGTATTTTGCCATAAAAATATATAGTGGACTGCCATGATAATGACATGGTCCTGTGTTTGCAAGCTGTCATAATCTTCAGTTTACTTGACTTTTGAGCCTGCTAGTAGTTTACTTCCATGAGTTGTTTTATTGACATGGCACATTTGCAATGGAGTTTTATATATCTTTAGCCACTGTTCATTAACAGCAAGTCAGTTTTGTTTGTAGTTGAAAGTAAGTGTGTGGTTTGAAATTTTGACTGTTGGGGCGTAGTATTGTAACTAGAAGACCATGTATTTTCAGAATTGAGCTAAAGATTTGGGGGGTAGTATTTCTGATTTTAGAGCACCTTTGCTGGATGTATTTTACAGCAGCTGTTGGAATCAAAACAATGCTTGTGGGTTGTCTTGTTAAGTTGAGTGAGTCATTAGAGGGCAGATAGAGTGACCCACACCAATTAATGTTTATGAAGAAGAAGAATAAACCTGTTGTTGCTTGCTGTTATGCAACCTGGAGGTTCTGGTTTGTCAGATTCCACCAGTTTGGGTTGGTGAATGTGGATGATTTTTTATCCTGTGAACTCATTGTACTGCTACAAGAATTTGGTATCATCATGGTGTAATTTTGTTAACATTCTGGTTTTGCTAGATAGTGGCTACACTAATCTAGAGTGATACAATTTTCCTTCCCATTTGGTATCATCATGTTCAAAGGTATACAGCTATATCATCATGTGGGTTTTTAAGTCTGCTTACAGCTCATGTGGGTTTTAACATCATGTGGGTTGGTGAATGTGGATGGTTTTTTTATCCTGTGAACTTGAATGTTGCAATGTTGTTTTCTTCGAGGCTACCGTCAAAAACTTGAGCAAAGATAGGCCCTTGAGTTTGCTTTAATGTCGATTAACTTCCGCTCGGGCAATTGGTATTTATATGTCCTATTTTCAGCAAAGGTCATGCTAAAATTTTCCGTGAATTTTAGCATGACTTTGCTAAAAATAGGACATATGGGGTACTTGCGGACTAATGCATGGGCCGGGTATCTTAGTACTTAGTTAAGTAGGATCAACTGCCCTGCCATTCTTGCTGCATTAAACCATAGGTGGCAATAGAGCCAAGTGATTAGGCCCAACTTAGAATTCTCCTTAGCATCGATAAACCCTAGATGATAAACCCAACATAGGTGGCAATAGAGCCAAGTGATTAGTGCCAAGTGATTAGGCCCAACCTAGGGTGCCTCGGCATCGATAAACCCTAAATGATGAGACCATGATCTTGTTCCTTGACAATAACCAACTTTTTGACCAAACTTTTTTCCTATTTAGAGCGAAACATGGCCCACAACGATGAGGCCGGTGGTTCGGGCAAGCAATTCTGGGAGCTGTCCCAGGAGATGGAGGAACAACCTCACCGCTATGAGGACGCCATGAAGACACCGATCCTGATTACACAACCCCTAGTGGCGCTGGGATGACACCACCGATGGTGCCGCCGAGGATGCCACCATCGATGATGGCGGCGCACACACAATGGCAGCCAATCGAAGAAGCAAAGGAAGGACCGGCGTCCAATGCGCCCCGCACCGCCAAGGAGGAATTCACTCAAGTGGACTCCGACGGAATCCAACGAAGCCCAAACATATAGTCAAGGGGTACTCGGTTCAGCTCGGGTGCATTCTCCGAGCACCGCCTCGATCAACACCGAGAACCTTAGGCATAAGGACCGAGGAATTTGCGCAACCTCCTCTTCACGAAGCTGCACGAACGATACAAGTTCCCGCCGATTTGAAAACACACGCCTCGTGGAATAGTGAACAGTGCCGCCTCACGAAGATGAGCACGGCCCTGTCTACTTGGAGAAGCGCGGTGAAGAAAATGATTGATAACGGTGATAGTTATGAGAAGATCAAGGCGAAATATCCTTTGATGAGCGAAGATGAGTACAAGGAGTTCAAGATCAAGTGCTCGACCAGTGCAACCTCCGAATCAAGTCAGTGGGGGAAAGAAATGCGGGAGTTGAACTTAGGGGAACACAAACTCGGTCCCGGTGGTTACAGAGTGGCGGAGCCTATATGGGAAAAGGAGGACGCCGTCACGCCCAATATGCGACCCTATCCAAAAGGAACTCGAAGGTCCCACCAAGGATAGACCCGCATATTGAAACGCTTTTGCAAGGTGGATATCATAACATCAACATTACATAATACATAGGGATACATCCAAGACATACAATGTCACATGAATACAACATCATATACAAGAACAACATCCGACTACGGATGAAACATAAACAGAAACTCAAACGACATCCACCCTGCTAGCCCAGGCTGCCGACCGAACCTATCCTCGATCAAGAAGAAGCGTAAGAAGAACTCCAATACAAGCAAACGCCGCTCTCACGCCATGATCATCGCAAACCTGTACCTGCAATCGGTGGTGTAGTAATCTGTGAGTCACGAGGACTCAGCAATCCCATTACCATGGGTATCAAGACTAGCAAAGCTTAAAGGGAAAGGAAGGGTAAAATGGTGAGGTTGCAGCAGCGACTAAGCATATATGGTGGCTAACATACGCAAATGAGAGCGAGAAGAGAAACAAAGGAACGGTCGTCAACTAGTAATGATCAAGAAGTGATCCTGAACTCCTACTTACGCCGACATAACCCGAAACCGTGTTCTCCTCTCGATCAACCCCAAAAGAGACACTCACGCGTTACGCATTACACGGTTGGTGTATTTTAGAAGAGTTTGCTTCAAGTTTACTACAACCGGATATTAACAAATTCCCATCTGCCACATAACCGCAAGGCACGGCTCTCGAAAGTTTATACCTGCAGGGTGTCCCAACTTAGCCCATGATAAGCTCTCGCGATCAATGAAGGATATTCTTCTCCCGAGAAGACCCGATCAGTCTCGAATCCGCTACAAGACATTTCGACAGAATAAAACAAGACCAACAAAGCCGCCTGATGTGCCGACAATCCCAATAGGAGCTGCGATATCTCGCTCTCGTGGCAACACCGATGAGACATCCTACGAGTAAAACCAATCCTCAAGTTGCCCCAAGGTGGCCCCGCAGTCTGCTTCGGTTCGAACCAGCACTTAGAGAAGCACTGGCCCGGGGGGCTAAATAAAGATGACCCTCGAGAGAGCGACTCCCAAGGGAAAAGTAGGTGGTGGTGAGGCAAATGGTAAAACCAATGTTGGGCCTTGCTGGAGGAGTCTTATTCAAAGCGAACTGTCAAGGGGTCCCATAAATCACCCGACCAAGTTAGGGACGCAAAATCTGGGAACATAATACCGATATGACGGAAACTAGGGCGGCAAGAGTGGAACAAAACACCAGGCATAAGGCCGAGCCTTCCACCCTTTACCAAGTATATAGATGCATTAATTAAATAAGATATATTGTGATATCCCAACAAGTAAACATGTTCCAGGAAGGAACAACATCTCCATGTTCCAACAAGGAACAAACTTCATCTTCACCTGCAACTAACAACGCTATAAGAGGGGCTGAGCGAAGCGGTAACATAGCCAAACAACGGTTTGCTAGGAAGGGTGCAAAAGGTTAGAGGCTGACAAGGCAATTTGGGATGGCTTGATAAACAGGTAATAGGTAGCGCAGCATAGCGATAGAACGAAGCAACTAGCATAGCAATGATAGTAGTGAGATCCAGGGTAGCGGTCATCTTGCCTGAAATCCCGCAAGGAAGAAGAATGAGTCCATGAAGAAGATGAACGGATGAAGTCAACCAAGCGTGAGACGAACGAATCCTCACGATCGCAACGAAACAGGAACTAACAAGAAGAAGCACACAACATAGTAAACACACCACACATGAACAAGGCATGATGCACAACCAAGCATGATGCATGACAAAGCTACATTAGGCTACTCATGGCAAGGGATGATGCAAACAAGAACAACACACCAAGGCAAGTTTAAATGAGGCCGGAAACAACATAGCACAATTCCGGTAAGTCCTCATATGCAAATTTCAAAATTGGTCCAGATCTGAATAAACCTTAAGTTCAAGTTGTTAAACAGCAAGTTAAGATGCACCACAATGATCTACACGAAATTCTAGTCAAGTTACATATAAAGTTCATTAAATTCGGAGCTACGGGCTAGAAGATATGAGCAAAACAAGTTAAACATGGCATTGGTGCAAAATGCATGCAAACATCAAGAAAACACCTCAAAACAAGGATGCAACATGATAATATGAAACTACATGCAAAATCAAGCAAGTTTCATATAGAGCACACTGAAAACAGAGCAACGGTTCAACACATACGCATGAAACAAGTTATAGCAACAATCTGTCCAGAACAGCAACTAGGCATATGGCAAGCATCAAAACAATATGCTACAGGATCCCAACATAATAACAAAAGGCATGGGCATGATGTACAGGTAAAGCATGACAAAACATGAACACGGAGCTATCTCCAGAAATCACTAGAACATGCTCAAAATGACATGGCAAGATTGCAAATAATAACAGTTTCAGACTTTGCTGAAATTAACATCAGGTTGCAATGTTTAGAGCTATCAAACAACATGTTACAGGAACTTAACATAGCAAACAAAGGCATGACATGAATCTACTCAAAGCATAGAACAAAAGTCCCTTACTGACCATGAGCCAAAAAGGATCAGAAGATATGATGGCACCCATGTAAACATGGCAAGTTATATTACAGATCCATACATGGCAGGAACAACGATAAGTAGGCATGTTGGTGAGCTTGAACCACTCACCACAGAGCAATACATGGCATGGCAAGGCAACCAACAGTAAGAAGGCATGGCATAGAAGCTATACATGGCAAGAACAACATCATAGCATGCAAGGATCAACTACAACAACCTTGGCAAAATTGAATAACATGTAAACAATCTGCCAGGAAACATTTTATAGCAAAAGTAGAGCTCGATTGACTCAAGCTATGGCACTCCATAATTGCAAACAAGGGCATGGATGGATAGAGCATAACCATATGTTCAAAACATCCTTACTGAAGTATCTCAAAATAAGCATGGATCTCTCGGTAGCATCAAGTTTACATGGCATAAAAATATCAGCAAAACAGGGGCTAAAATCAGCAACATCAGGAAGCCTAGTTTGCATGCTTGTGCTAGTCACCACAGAGATCACAAAAATACATGGCATACACCCCTGGAAAGATGGCATGGCATATTACAAAACACATGTAGGACTCAAGTTCATAGGATGCACACATCAATCATGGCAAAAATGACAAAAGTGCATGTTCTGATAAGAATCAGAAACTAACATCACATAGCACTCTTCTAACAGCATTTCGGGCATCAAGATGAGCTCAATTGAAAATGATGCAATGGAATGAAATGATCTACTCGTCGAGACGAACAATTTGACATATTACACGCGCAAAACGGAGCTATATGCAGAGAGTTATGGCATGATGAAAATGACTAAAAATATGCAACTAACTCGGGACTTGGAGAAAAATAGACCTCGGGGAGGGGAGTCAACGCGTCGCGGATCTCGCCGGAGTTGCGGATCCGGCCGAGATGAGGGGGCTGGCGAGGGGGCGCCGATCCGTGCCGGGAGGCCGGATTCGCCGGAGACGACGCTGGGCGCGCAATGGCGGCGTAGCTTTGTGGCCGGGCGTCGGGCGGGGGAGGTGCGGGCGCGGCGGCGAAGCTCGCTGGAGCTCGCGTCGGGCGAAGCGGCGTAGGGCGCTCTCGAGCGGCCGGGCGCGGGAGGGGAGGCCGAGGCGGAGGCGCTGGTCAGGGCGCACTGCCGAGGCGGCGGCGGCGAAGGCGGCGGCGTCATGCGAGCACGCGCGGACACCGGGCGGAAGGACGGCGCGGCGGGCGGGCCGAGCCGCGGGCGGGAGCGGGCGGCGCGGAGGCGGATCGGGTCGGGCGGGTTTCGCTGGGCCCCGACGGGCCAAGGCTGGGCGCTGTGGCTAGGGCCACGTGGCAGCGCGCCACTGGCTCGGGCGGCGGCGCTGGGGATTTGTCCGCGCGCGCGGACATGTCCGGCAAGGCCGCGAGGGAATTTTAGTGTTTCGGGGATTTGACTCACGATTTTGGAGGGAAGGTGTATATATAGGTAGAGGAGCTAGGAGAGTCCAAATGAGGTGCGGTTTTGCCACGCGATCGTGATCGAACGACCGAGAGCATGGAGAGGAGTTAGGTGGTTTTGGGCCACTTTGAGGGGTGTTGGGCTGCAACAAAGAGGCTTTTGCGGTTACCCTTGCTAACTGTTGAGTACCAAACGACCTCCAAATGGCACGAAACTTGACAGCGGTTCACCGGTGCTATACCAAGGCCGCTTGGCAAGACTCGTCCATTCCGAGACCGCTTAACACCCGCATTACCTAAAAGAGGTAAAAGGGGGCGCCGGAGACATAGGAGTGCCTGATTGCAAAACGGACAACGGGGAAAATACTCGGATGCATGAAACGAACACGTATGAAAATGCGATGCACATGATGACATGATATGAAATGCAGATGATGACATGGCAAAATGCAACACGCAAGCAAATGACATGGCAATGACGGCAAATAACTGACAGACACCTGGCGCATCGAATCCGGGGCGTTACAGACGCAGAGCGTGCCGAGCAAGGCCTACCGCCCCGCTTCGAGAAATACAGCGGTACCAAGCAGACCAGGAACTATGTCAGGGCCCGGTACAAGGAGGACCCGATAACAAAGGAGCTTACCATAGATCCGAAGACCAGGGCGCTTGAGCTTGTTCTGGTAAGGAATACACCCCCGCGTAATTGGCTCCGTATGGTTGCACTCTAACTAATCCCCAATATTTCTAAATGGTTCACGTTCCTTTCACAGGAAACTGAAAGCAGTAGCGCGGGGTCGTCTTAGAGCTCCCCTTTCGACAGCCTTTAAATAGGGCGTTAAATAGGATAAGTTCACTAAGCCGACGTCAGCTGGTCGTGTGGCCGGCAAAGGCTTGTCCACAAAATGGGGGTCATACTATACCGCTGGTGTGCGGAAGGAGAAAAAGGCTAGATCGGAAAGCCAGACGCGCGAGGTTGAAGCACTCAAGGCACAAGTGGCGCGGATTCTGGAGCTTGTCCAAGAGCAAGTGGAACAACAACTAGGAATGAAGCTCAACGCCATGGTGCCTACGTTGATTCATGGGCTGACGACGTGGATTGCGGGCGCCAACAGGGCCTCCCCTGTTCCCAGCCACGGCCAAGAATCAGACAGCGCAAGCGGCGCCATTGTCGCCTCCGCGGCGGCGCTTATTGGTGTTCTCGGCGGAGCCGATATTCGTGGTCTCCGGCGCCGCACGGGCATTGGAGCTTAATGCACCGGTGTACGCCGCCGGCACTCGCTAGCAAGCTCCTCCGCCGCTTGCATGCCCGTTGTTGGCGGTGCTCGACATTAGCCGAACTCGACGGCATCACGGTAACTAAGCCTCTCGCCGATGACTTCATCTCTTGTTTTGATCGGGCATCCTCGACGCCTGCATATGTTTTCGCAGGCACCGCTGATGTTCCTTGCACTCTTCTCGCACTTCGTGGGCGGCGAAGTTGGTCGATGTCGCCAAGGGCGAATCGCTCAACCGGCAACCGCATGTTCCACGGTAATCCGATGCCACCCACAAAGGTATAGGGTTGAAGTGGTTCGGTGCTGCCAGGCGACGAGTTGTTACCTTTCGGTTCGACTACCGGGCCGACGAAGAAGATGAGATGACCTCGCGCCGCGAATCGCCGCCGCTTTGGCCTAAGAGCCAGATTCGCTTGGGGCGGGGACACCACCCCACGCATAAGACAGCTACCGTGCCGGGCGCCAAGCCATGGCAAGAACGCCGCAACGCTATCGGACCTGCCGGACATCCCTATGTCGGACATCCTTATGGCACAGATCCGGACAGCCCTATGGCACAGATCCGGACGACGACGACAACGACGACGGTACATTTACCAAAGTCGATAAGTACTTTGCCGAACATGGGTACGCGACGAAGTTCTGGGGCCTCTTTCTCAAGAACCCAACCAAGACAACCGCAATCTAGCCGGCACGCCGGAGAAATCCAATTGCAATAGGCGCTGCCCGCGCTCAGCTTCGTGAGACGCCCAGCCTCGCTTTCACCGAGCCTCGATAGCTGAGGTGCGAATATTATCATCCCCAACACGCCAAGAAAGCGGTCTGTGAGCGAACTCGTCCCATTACAGAGATCAAGAAGAAGGGACGGAAACGAAGACTAATAAGGGCGCCAAAGCGAGCCAGCCGCACCGAAGTTCGATCCGCGGCTCGTGACGGGCCACCTTCACCTAAGGATATCTCGAGGAGGGTGCATGTGGCGGTAGGGCGATGCTACCGCCAAATATGCTGAATGCCGCAACCGGTGCTATGCGGAGTCTGCACGACAGTTGTTCTTTCTTTGGAGAAGCGGCGCCGAGAGAGAATGATGTGGCATACCCGGTTTTCGTGGGCTAAGGTGCCGAGGGCAAGGGCTTTGCGATGGCTTACATTGGGGGTAATGATCGTCCCGCGGTTTGATGACATCTTTGCTATGTTTAACCTTCATCCGCTGCACTACACCTTCGCTCGGGCTGTTTTCGCCGAGTATGGAGATGCGGATCATTAGAGACAAGACCCCGACATCGTGATAGTCAACCCTTCTACATGCGCGCAAGCACTTGAACAGCGCTGGGACCGCCAAGTTGCGAAGTTCACACCTCAAGGCGCTATTCGCAAACCCAGATAAGGATAACTTCCTTGTTGCTTACTTTCCCGAGTAAGTCATCCCTTAACCGCCTGTAACATATGATTTCTTAGATTTTGATCGCTTTTTTTTTCTAACATCCTGTTCGTGCAAAGGACACACATTGCACACTCATCCTCTAAGCCCAAATATTCCATGGTCACGATTTTGACCCGAACCGTAACTCCAAGATAGACTACACAAATGTCAAGAAAGTTCTTGATGATGTTCTTCCCGCCACGCCAAATCTGGAGGCACCTTCACCAGGGCAGTTCAGTAGCACGGCAAGCACATGTTCTCACACAATACGGTTCTCGCTGTGTCAAGCAGCTACCGGCGGTCGAAGGATGCCTACTACGCCTCCATCACATGCGGCGATCGTAAGGGACCATCATCAACTTCGCTACCAGATAATCTCAAAGATTGGGCCGCGAGCTTGTCGGCAGTCCAGACGCGACCTCGATAAGAATTATTTCAGATCCAGTGGAGTTTGCGACATCATCCATCAAGATGTCCTTCATACCTCGGGCAGTTCTTCGCCGATATCAACCGTCCAACAATGGAGATAGATGAAACACTACAAATGCAGGGTGACAACGATCATGATTTCATGACCATCACGACAGACGGCGGCTTCATCCACGCCTCGTCCGATGAGTCGAGTCGAAAGTAGTGATGTGTAGTTCTGAATCGTGCTATTTATTAGTAGGACCATGAATCGTGCTATTAATGTCTTGCTTTTCTCCTTCGATCCTTTTGTTGCATACTTACATATTGCTTATGTATTGTCTGTTGTTTGTCTTGCATAGAGATGTCGCCGTATGTCGTGGTACAAGGGTAAGGTTCCTGAGTTCACGACGATCGGGAGGAGGTCGGAGACAGTGTTCACCGCTTCAGCGGTAACAGTTACAAAGGGTACACCACTAGGGCGGAGGCCTAATCTAGATATGTCCGCTATCTAGCGGAGAGAGGAGGGAGCGTTGGAGGAACCGGATGAGGACCAGCTTGATCGCGATGATGCTCATCGTGATGACCACAACTCTCTTTATGTGATGGTAGTTTAGATGATCGATATCGACTTGTAATGTGAAGACAAACTCGATATCATGGTCTTGAGACTTGTAATGTTTTATCTTTGTTCGGTCTTTTGAATTCAGAGACTAATATGATGAATTGTATTCGAGACTAATCTTCTATTGTATTCGGCGAATCTGATGTTGTTGTGTGCTGCTGTCTATATTCTGTCCAATAATATATTTTGTAACCTGTGCAAAAATCAGAAAAGCAAAAAAAACAAATATTCGTACTAATGGCGATCATAGAGAGTGGCCATTAGTATGCCAAAGGATACTAATGGCGATCAAGACAGAGTGCGCCATTAGTGTGACAAAGCACATGGTTACATATGATTCTCGAGGCATACTAATGGCGATGGAGTTACATACTAATGGCGACTACCAAAAGCGCCATTAGTATATAGATACTAATGGCGATTGCTGGTGCGCCATTAGTAAAAATTTATCGGCGTGATACTAATGGCACACCGGTAGTGCGCCATTAGTAGGCAAAACCGGTGCGCCATTAGTAGGCCTTTTCCTACTAGTGCTTCCAGGGTCATCCAATCAAGGTTGTCTCGCATACCCCCGGAGAGGGTGCTCAGAGCCCCAACTCGCCGGAAGGGTCACCGAGGGAACATTGAGCTGCAAGCATTCCAGCTCGAGTTCAGACGACACGAGTCATCAAGGGGCCACACTGCAGATTTCGTGGCCGAATGGACAGAAGCACCGGCCTCAAGGTCGGGCGAGATCGATCCCTCTCCCTGTGAAGCGGTTACCAAGGTTGGGTCATTCGACGAGCTGCTTCCGCATGTATGCTGGGGCTGGGCAAGGTGCTCATATCTCCCGCCAGACAAGCTCTACTATGCCGCAGCTCTGCTTTCAGCAGGGGCGAGAAGGTCTCCAACAATATAGCAGAATACGAGGGGCCGATAAGCGGTCCGGGCTGCCGCTGCCCCGGGGTGAAGCGCCTACCATCAAGGGCGCATTCTGCAGCTCCTCGCCAATTTCTCCAACAAGGTGTACGAGCCAAGAGATGAACATGGAGGCTCATCCTGCGGAGGTCCGCAGGATGGAGAAACAGCCTGGGGTTGAGCTGCAGCACGTGCCCCGCGACACCAATCAAGAGGCCGACGACATCGCCAAACGAGCCTCCGGAGGTTACCCCAGAGCCGGGTGTCTTGAGGAACGACTCTTCAAGCCCTCAGCCCTGCCGCCGCTGTCAAGCACAAGACAGCCTGGTGGAGCTCCTCACCACCTGCCTCGGGAGCCCCAGCCCAGGGTCTGCCTCAGAGCACGCCCGCCCTAACGATGGAACCTCAAGAGGGTGCTGGATCACGGAGCTCAAGAGTTACTTAACGATGGAACTTTGTCGGAGAAGGAGGAGGAGGCAGAGCGTGGCGCGGCAAGCCACGGCATACAAAGATCATGGATGGAGAGCTCACCGAAACGACTAAACGACGATCCCTCGCGCCGCATCACCAGTGGAACAGGGAAGGAACTGCTGGCAGATATACATGGTGGAGATTGTGGGCACCATTCGCTGTCACGGGCCCTCGCTGGCAAGGCATTCCGCAGCGGTTTCTATTGGCCCATCGCGCCAATGACGCTGTTGAACTCGTGGAAGGCTTGCAGGCTTGACAATTCCATGCCAAGCAGATCCACCAGCCAGCCAGGAGGTCTGCAAACCATCCCCTCACTTGGCCATTCGCGGTCCGGGGCTGGACATCCGGACCTTTTTCCTCGGGCGCCAGGGGCTATCGCTACTCTACGCCGCCAGGACAAATTCACCAAGTGGGTCAAGTCGAGGCCGTCCGCACCATCCCCGCTGGTTCTGCGCGTCAAGTTCATCAAGGGCATCGTGAGCTGGTTCGAGGCCGAACCGCATCATCACCGATAATGGTTCGCAGTTCACCAAGAACCTTTTAAAATGTACCGCTTAACCTTGGGACGCAGATATGCTATGCTTCGTGGCGCACCCTCAGCAATGGACAGGCCGAGCGGGCTAACGCAGAGGTCCCGAGAGGCCTCAAGACCAGGACGCTCAAGAAGAAACCGAGGCCTGCGCAGGCTGGTATGACGAGCTCATCTGTTGTGGGTCCATCCGCACAACCGCAACTAAGCCAACCGGAGAGACCCTTCTTCCTGGTCTACAGAGCCAAGCGGTCCTCCTCATGAGGTCAAGCTGCCGATCCACGCTGGTCCCGGGCGCTCGATGAAACGCTGCAGACGCCATGCGGGGACGGCCTCATGTCAGGGGAGGAGCGCCGCCCGAGAAGCTGCGCCATGAAAGCAAGGTACCAGCAGCACTCCGCGATACCACCGCCGCAACATCCGCCTCGAGGACTCTCGAGGTAGGGGACCTCGTGTTCGACGGGTCCTCTCCGTGGAGGGACTGCATAAGCTCTCTCCCATGTGGGAGGGCCCGCTCAAGGTTGTTCATGTTTCCAGTGCCTGCCCGCAGCGCTTGGAGACTCAAGAGGGAGTACCTATACAGAACGCTGTGGAACATCCAGCACTCCTGAGGTTTTACCCTAAAAGGCCCAAGGCTTGTGAAGAAGGCGAATGCCCGTGAAGCTCATTCTTTTGGAAAAGTCCCAGCATGTGAAGAAGGCGAATGCCCTGTGAAGCTCATTCTTTTGGGAAAGGCCCAATGCATGTGAAGAAGGCGAATGCCTGTGAAGCCTATTCTTTTGAAAAGGCCCAAAGGTTCGTGAAGAAGGCGAATGCCTGTGAAGCTCATTCTTTTAGGAAAAGGCCCAGAGCTCGTGAAGAAGGAGAACGCCTGTGAAGCTGCTGCTCGAAAGGGCCCGAGCCGTGAAGAGGGCTAACGCCTGTGAAGCTTGCTTCCTGTAAGAAAGGCCCAGAGCTCGTGGAAGAAGGCGAACGCTCGTGAAGCTGCTGCTCGAAAGGGCCCGGAGCCCGTGAAGAAGGCGAACGCCGTGAAGCTGCGCGCTCGGAAAGGGCCCGGAGACCGTGAAGAAGGCGAACGCCTGTGAACTGCTGCTCAAGAAAGGGCCCGAGCTCCGTGAAGAGGGCTAACGCCTGTGAAGCTCGCTTCCTGCAAGAAAGGCCCGAGCCTGTGAAGAGGGCCAACGCCGTGAAGCTCGCCGCCTGTGACACTCTCACGTAATAATGAGTTGGGGCTGTACACGCCTCGAGTCTCAGGAGTGCCGCCTCAGCCCCGGGCTCCCTCCCACGCCCAAAGGCAGCACTTAGCTCCGCTACTGGTGAGAAGACGCCGAGACTAGACTAGGTGCCGGACGCTGCTTTTTCATTTGCTTTCTCGTAGTTGACTAGTTATTCCCATTTGGAGTTTTTATCAAACTATCGCCATCTTTTGGTCCGTGGTTCTTCGATCTTTTTCGCCTCCCCGCCTTGATTTCTCTTGCGGGGGACTCGCGAGGCGAAGCCCTGGAGCCCCCGCGAGCTGCTCCTGCCCCTATTGCTCAAGTTTTCACGGCCCTGGTCCACAGCCGGAGCACCCTCCTGACCATGCCTCACGGGCAGCACAAGGCGAACACGGGGCCTGGATCGGTCGCCCCCGCGGCCACGGCTGGAGTTCACTTGCGAATGGGCGACAAATGAAAGGAACAATATCAGGATAACAAAAGCAGTACAATAATTAACGGCGTTAACCTAAACGCTCCCTCACGGGGCCACACATTGTTGCCTTTTTGCGCAGGAGAAAAGAAAGGAAAAGGATAAAAGCAGGTGAAACACGCCTGTCGGCCCTCTTGAAGGCTCGAGCCGCCTCCGAGCTCAGCGACTCCTCTCGCTTCACGGGCGCGGCGGCAAGCGATTCGCTGCCACCCCCACGCAGCGCCGCGGCGGCGTAAGCTACGCGCCATCGCCGGAAGAATCGCCACCAAGAAGAGCTGGTGAACCGTGAGGAGTCACGGCATCGCCACCGCCGCGCCGCTGCCCTTCCATCCACGCCGGGCTGAGTCCTCGTCCGCGGGTCGCCGCCTTCGTGGCAGCACCCATGCGGCGACCATCTTCCCTGAACACCTCACATAGAGGGTGGCGCCGCCGTCGAACTTGAAGTGCAGGAGCACCGGCGCGAAGACCACGCCACAGTTAACGCCCGCCAACCGCTGGTCGAACAGTTCCCCTGTAGCGTAGACCTCCAGAGAAGCCCATGAAGCTCGGGCTGCAGCAGCCATCCGCCTCGAGCTAGAGGCCACCCAGGCGCCACCTGGGAGCTCACCCAGAGGAAGCGGGAGCTGAAGCCGGACGCCGGACGGCTCCTCCGCCTCACTATAAACTCCGAGAAGCGCTTGGCAGAAGCATGGAGGCACGGCTCGGGGACGCGCGCCGGGCACGCCCGACCATGGCCAGCCGCCGTCGCCACGCTGAGAGCCTCCCCACGATCTGGGAACCGCCAGGAGGCCACAGGATGCTTATGAGGGCGACTCGACCACGCTTAGGCGGAGGAGAGGAAGACTCGACTGACGGCCCTTCCCTTCTCTCGCGCCGAGAACTTCCTTGGTGGAGCCATGGAGAAGAAGGAGAGACAAGAAAGGATAGATCGGAAGGGCGCGCTGTTCCAGACTTATAGCCGGGCGGCGGCCAACCGTCGGCCTCCACGATCACCGGTAATCATGACCGCTCGCATGCAGGGACTTGTCGAATCCGGTAGTTACCGAGGCATCGTGGGGAAGCAAAGGCGCGACGCATCCAATCAACCGCCACGCTGCGCCTAAGGCCGCAGGTTGTTAGGGCTCGCGACGCTCAGACTTGCCCTTTCGCCTCTCTGCCGCTGTTCGGGCGCCGCCAGGCCCGGGCTATTGTCGGTGTTCGGGAACGGGGTCCCAGACTTGCTCGCTGCGCCTCGGGCGTGGCTCAAGGAGGCCCAAGACGCCCATCTTCATCAACGCAAGCTCAAGACCTCCCGAGGGGCCAGATTGCTGGGCGGACGACAAAGAGCTTCTCGAGCACGGCCTCGCCAGGCTGGCTCATGAGGAGGCGGAGAGTTCAAGGCAGGGTACCGCGAGGTGCCCATGACGCAAGCCATGATTTACCAAGGGCGCTGGTCGGGCGCCAGCCAGCAGCAGCGCCTCCTTTCCTCTTTGGTGCAAAGGGGCAAGCGCAGCAAGGGCATCGAGCAAAGGCATCCGCTTCGTGCAACAAGACCAAGACCAGCCCCAACGGCTGGAATGCAGCCATCGTGGAGCCCAAGCAGGCGTATCACCGAGCCTTTGGCAGCGAGGACCAACTTTAGTCAGATAAGTGTACCCGCTGTTCCCTTCAAATGGCTAATTGTTGGCGCCTTCCCGCTCAATATTTGGGAAGAGGCCCAGGGCCTTCACTTATAAATAGGGGTAGCCACACTCAAGGAGAAGGAGGAGGGGAAGGAGGACGATTGGATCCAGCATTCGGAATCCAGAGAGAGAGAGAAACCCGTTCCTCAAGCTAGAGCAACGGGGCACCACTAGCAGTTCATCACACCCACCAAGAATAGACCCTCGCGAGGCTGTTCTTCCCTGTCTCGTTTCTTCGCCAGCCCAGAGGCAATCCACACACCACAAACTAGAGTAGGGTATTACACCACAATGGTGGCCCGAACTAGTATAAATCTTGCGTCTCTTGTATTGTTCTTGTTAGTAGTTTAGGTCCATGCGATTCAGCGAGGAACGAGACGGTGGAGGGTTGGATCTCCGTGCGCACCCCAGAGTTCGAACCTTAAGGGTCTGCCGAACCCGAGATCCGACATTTGCTCGCCAGTAGGGTGCGCCGAATCGCCTTTTCGTCGCTTTGTTCTTCCCGACCACCGCCACCATGTTCGACGCTGCCGGGCTCGCGCCGAGCGCCGAGCCGCTTCGCTTCCCACATCGCCAGACGGCTCTGCCGGCGGACGCCCTCGCTGCTCCTCGCCACGGCTGTCAACGCTGCCATCGCCCGGCGGGGAACGAGCAACAAGCGCCGCCCCAAAGACCCGGCCCATGAGGCGGGACGGCCGCACCGCCACGCCTTTCGCCACCCTCGCTGGTTCTTCGTCGCGCGTGCGTTCGCTGCCATGGAGGCCCGAGCTGCACTTATCGCGCTAATGAGCTCTCGCGCTACCGCTTGCCGACGACGTTTATGAAGAATTGCTCGACCGCTGCCGCTGAAGCTCATCCGCTGCGGAGGCGACCCAGCGCCATCCGCTTTCGCTGCACCGCGCCCGCCCAGCGATGAAGCTCCGGGCGCCACCGCCTCCTCCTCAAGACGGCGCTCGCCCCAAGGCGCGCCCTCTGGCGGAACCCGCCCGCCAGCGCCGCGCGGCAAGAGCAGAGCTGCCAAGAAGTTCTCGCCCACAAGAAGCTGCCCGAGCGCTCCTGCCCCAGACGCCAAGACCTCGCTACCCCCAGCCAAGGGCGCAGGAGGCCTGCAAGACCAAGCTTCGCCGTCCGAGGCCCCCCCACGCCACGGCGGGCTGCCTGCCGCTTTCACCATCGAAGCTGCGCGCGCCGCTGGCCCGCCAAGTTCAAGCCGACCTGCCCCCATGCTACGACGGCACGGCAGACCTTACGGAGTTCCTCCAGACTTCACGAGCTGGGCATCGAGGCTGCCAACGGAGATGAAAAGGTCATGGCGAACTGGTTTCCCATGGCGCCAAGGACGGAGCCCACACTGCTCCTCGACCGCCCTGTGCACGATCTCTTCTGGGCCGAGATGCGCACCCGCTTCATCGCCAACTTCCAAGGTACTCGCGACCGCCACCGCCGTGAGCGACATGCGCAGAATCACAGCAGCCGGGAAACCCCGCAAAGTACATCCAGCTTCAGCAACGCGCCTACCAAGATCCCTAGGGTGACGGAGGAGGCCATCATCTTTGCCTTCTCCGACAGTATGCGCGACGTCAAGATGAAGGAGGAGCTGGCGATGCATGAAGATATGTGCACCTCCATGGAGCTGTTCAACTTGGCGACCAAGTGCGCCAGGCTGAGGAGGGCGCCTCCCTCCTCGAGCTGCCTGCCGCGATCCCAAGAGAAGAAGTCCAAGGCCAAGGAAGTAAGCGCAAGGGGCTGCCGATCGCGTCGTAACCAGACACCAAGCGGGCAGAGATCAGCCCGAGTCTTCCAAGGGCAGCCGGTATCATGCGGTACCACCCACCTCCACACCCACAACACCAATGAATGTCAAGAGATCCGGGCCGCAAGGGAAGGAAGGGTCGGCAGACGCCTGAGTGCAGCGACCGGGCTACGGCCGATGAGGAGGAAGAAATCCAGACGTTGGGAAGACCATGCCCACGCCAAGGGTGGCGCGACCAACCTCGCGAGGACCACCGGCAAGACCCACCTCGCGAGGGGGGCCGAGGGATCAGCCTCGTGAGGATCGCCTGCAAGGGAACGCAGGCTCCCTCTGCCGCCGCCACCAAGGAGAATCAAGACCGCCATCGACGAGGGGCTGGGGCTTCAGAAGCACGCGATCGCTCAGATCCTGGGCGGAGCCCAAGCCCCAGCCTCCCACCGCATCTTCAAGCAGTTCGCCTGTGAAGTGAATGCAGTCCTCCCAAGCTCGAGTCCACGCCCTCTCAGGTGGTCGGCGTGTGCCATCACGTTCAGCTCAGCGGATCAGCTCAAGCGCGCAGCCACAGCCGGAGTTCTCCCAATGCTTTGCTCCCCAATCATCAGCAACGTGCTGGTCACCAAGACCCTCATCGACGGCGGAGCAGGGCTCAACGCCCCGTCTGTGGAGACCTTCAACAATCTTCGCGCCCTACAGCCAGCTTCAGCCCACCAAGCCCTTCTCCGAGTCACAGACGGCTCCACGGTCCCGATCGGGCAGGTCCGCCTTCCCGCCACCTTCGGGGCCCGCGATAACTACCACACCGAGCTCATCGACTTCGACGTCGCCCACATTCGCCAGCCGATAACGCCATCCTCGGTACCCAGCGTTGGCAAGTTCATGGCCGTGACCTCCATGGCTACAATATCCTCAAGATGCCAGAAGCGGCGGGTCATCACGGTGCCCTGTGAAGAGAGAGATGCAGTGTGCTCCTTGAGCGAAGCTTTTCAGCCGCATCGCTGGAAGACCTGCACCACGCGGCGCAGGACGCCTCAGAGGCAGCACCCAAGAAGAAGACATCGACCGCCCGGCTCATCAAGAGACAGAAGCCCTCTCGGGCCCGCCACGGGCAGGGGGAGCCTCCTTCCATCGCATGGGAAAGCGCCAGTGCCCTCCTCAGGCAGGGCTCGGGGCTCTCCCGAGGGCCACCGACCTCGCCAAGGTCTCGAGGGAGGCGCTTGGGCACCACGGGAGGCGTGTTTCAAGCACGCTTCCAGCAGCGAGTGAGCAAGACCAGGAGAACAGAACCTCAAGAGTTCATCAAGCAAGGCCATTTAGGAGTTACAGGAGTCAAGGGTCATCAGGGCAGCTGCCGCCACTCACTGTGGCCCCCATCCAGCGAGGATGGTGGGTTGTGCGTCTGATCGACGCACAGTGGCTCAACCGAGCCGCATCTCAAGAGCGCCTCTGGCCCTCGCGAGTGGGACGTTGCGAGGGCCCACCCCACAGCTACGTACGCATGCCTTATGGCCTGCCAAACGCGGCTGCCGCACACCAGCGTCTCATGAGGACCATCCTGGAGGCTCAAGAGGTCAGGCACGCCGCAGCCTTGGCGGAGATGGAGATGGCCCGTGAGGGGCCGCCAGCGCCTCCGGAGCCTCCCGAGGCCCCGAGCCTGGGGCTCGTGGAGGATCGGCTCCCGCAGCCCACCGAGTCTGCTACATCAACGGCCCTTCATCCCCAACATCACCAGTGACATCTTTAAGTTTTATTTCTCTGGGAGCGCCTTGGGCCAGATTATTCCCGTGCCGTGGGTCCGCATCATGCATGTATCCCTTTATTTCATGTCCTTAGCTTACCTGCTGGGGGCGCCTGGCTGCATCATCCCCAAGCCGCTGGCCTGTCCCAGCCGCATGTATCCTTCATGCATTTTCCTTAGGATTATGCTCCACCATGCTTGTTATTTGGTGCCTTCTCCCGGTGGCTAAATCTTGCACGTTAAAGGGGGTGCCCGAGCATCGCGACTGTGGCTCCTACTGCTCTCCGCCCTCACCCTCCGGGTCTTGTCCATGGCATCATGACCTGCTTGCCAGCCGACGGTAGAGACCAGCCCGAGAGCCGGGACCCGAGGACGAGTTTCATTATCCAATCCAGCTTGCGCTAAAGGGGGGTGCCCGAGCATCGCGACTCAGGGCTCCTACCGCTCTCCGCCCTCACCCTCCGGTCTTGTCCATGGCATCGTGACTGGCTTGCCAGCGACGGTAGAGACCAGCCCGAGAGCCGGGACCCGAGGACGTAGAGTTGTGGCCTCCGACCTAGCTTGCGCGTTAAAGGGGGGTGCCTGAGCATCGCGACTCAGGGCTCCTACTGGCTCTCCGGCCCTCACCCTCTGGTCTTGTCCATGGCATCGCGACCTGGCTTGCCAGCGACGGTAGAGACCAGCCTGAGAGCCGGGACCCGAGGACGTAGAGTTGTGTCATCTAATCCAGCTTGCGCCTTAAAGGGGGGGTGCCTGAGCATCGCGACTCGTGGCTCCTACCGCTCTCCGCCCTCACCTCTGGTCTTGTCCATGGCATCGCGACTGCATGCCAACGACGGTAGACCAGCCCGAGAGCCGGACCAAGACGAGAGCACCGGCATCTAGCCATTTTGCAGAACACACTTGAAGATAAGGCCCAGAGCCAGCGCAACCCACCTTGAGGTAGGGCCTCGTGAGTCCCGCTAGCTCACGGGTGCCCAGATACACCTCGCCTAGCCCTACCGTGCCAACCACGTGTCGGTGGGGGCTGATACGCCTGGGGCCTCCCGAGGGGAGCCCCTCCCACGCTCCAGTGGAAGCACCATGCTCCGCTGGCTGGCGACGACACCGCCGAGGAGCGGCTATGCCCAGACGCATGCGGTAGCGCTATGCTCCGCGCTGGTGATAAACAACTGAGGGTGGCCTCTGGGTCGCGTCAACCTCAGGGAGCCCAGAGCTCAGTGTCTGGCCTCGTCGCAACGCCTCCTCTCGGGAGTGCCGCGCGAGGTGGCTGGGCACAGGGGCTGCGCCTGGGTCACGCCCAGATGCACGCCACCCAGCCAGGCCCCTCGGGCCTGGTTCATCGCACGCCACTCCCCGAGCGGAGCCAAGGTACGCATGCCGTTTGAGCGTCAAGGGGGACTCCTGAGCATCGCGACTCAGGAGCCTAACTGGTCACGTAGCCCCTCACCCCTTAGTTCCAAAAGGCTAACGGCGGTTGGGGTATGCGCGGGGCCAGGCTCTGCTGACGTAGAATGGTGGATCCGCCCGCGCCTCACCTCCCTACTTGTTGTTCGTGCGCTAAGGGGACTCCCGAGCATCGCGACTCAGAGCCTAACTTGTCACGTAGCCCTCACCCCTTGGTCCCGCCCTGGTTTCCGGTCGGGCTAACGGCGGCCTTGAGAGGCAGACTCTCGCCGGCGTAGAACATAAGCAAGTAGGAAGCACAAATTTCAAGGAATTCAAAAGCAAATATTACAGTCCACATTTGTTATCGCAGTACCAAACGCAGTTTAAACGCCTCCCGAGGCATGATACATGTGCAGGAATTACAAGCGAGGCAGGAGCCGCAGCGGAGTCACTTGTCGGCGGTGGAGCAGCGGAGTGGTGCGCCTCGAAGCAGCAGGGCCGCAGCGCCGCTTTGTCTTGGTGTCAAGGCCTGAACTTCCCCAGAGCCTCACGCGACCCATCACAGCCTCGGCAGCGGCAGCTGCGTGCTCTCCGCCACCGGCTCCAAAGAAGTTGTCCATGTCGACGCTGGGTCGCAAGATAGATGTGGTGAGGATCCGCGTCGCTGCCGAAGACAAGACTCAGCGCCTCGGCCTCAGCCATGGGGCCAAGACCAAGGAGACATCTTCAAGAGCGCTGGATCATGAAGGGAAGCAGCTTGGCGGGGCCGTCCTCGCGTCGGCCATGGGCTCTCGAGCAGCTGTCATAAAGCTCCTCGGCAGACGCGAGCCTTCACCTCCATATCCATGAAGGCCACGCGCTCTTCAGCGTAACCCGCGCTTTGGCGCCCAGCTCGACCTTCCTCGCCTCCGGCCTCCTGCCCTAACGCTCCAAGACGGTCGCGGCGCTTCTTCAGCTTGGCCTCCCGGTCCTTGATGGCCGCCTCACGAGCCTTCATGCCTTCCTCCTGCTCCTGGCGGAGGCGAGCCTCCTCGGCGAGCTGGTTCTGCAGCCCTTCACCGACCCTCCAGCGCCTCGCAGCGACCTCGGATGCTGGCTGCCTCCCCCAGGGCAGCATCGCAGGCTACCTTCGCCTTGCGAACAGCCTGCTTCTCCTCGTCACAGGCCGTCGAAGCCTGGACCAGTGCCGCCCGAATCGAAGCGTCGGCACGAATCCAGCCAGAGGCCAGCTCCAGGCGCCCGGCCACCAAGCGAGGGTCGGCGCCCAGAAGATCCTGCCGCAGCCGGTCCAGTTCAGCAGCAGCGCGGTCCAGGACCGCGGGAGGAGTCGGAGAGACAGCAGTAGGCGGAGTAGGAGGAGTTGGCGGCGGCGTAACCATTGCGCCCTGAGGCGGAACCAGCAGCGCCACGACGACGGTGGGGGCTGCGCCCAGCAAGGCCGCCCCGGGAGTCGCTTGGGACAAGGGGCTGAGCTTCGCCCAGCCAGGCTCAGCCAAAGCCGCGAGGACGCCTTGCAGGCAGAGAGGCCCGGGCGTCGGGTCGCCTTCCTTTCGGGCAAAGGCACCACCACGGATGGGGCCTCAGAGCCCTTCAGCTTCTTTCACGCAGCGCCACCTGACCAAGAGCAGGACATCGATCTCGTCAACAAAGCAATAATCAAGACAGAGACGGCACTTACAGTCGCCTCGGTGGACTCGAGCAGCCTCCGCCATACTTGAAGCCCGAGAGCCGCTGCAGGATCGGCTTCAAGGGACCAGGAGCGGCAGGCGCGTCCACGGATCGCCCCGGGGCCGGGGCGGACCCGCGGGGGACCAGCCCAGTCCGGTCCTTCTTCGGATCGGGCAGGCTTTTGCCTCCCCGCTCATCCTCATCTTCGCTGTCGCCACTTTCGGGGAGGCGGAGAACGCGGGGCCTACGCCGCAGGGAGGGAGCCCTTGACTCCGCTCCCGAATCAACCCCCTCTCCTGGCTCCCTCTCCTCCACCTCTTCGCTGGAGTCGGAAGAGGGCACGTCCACTAGGTCCTCCGGAGCCTCCGCGGGCACGAGCCCGTCCCCATTGAAGGCGGGCATGGATGCCACAACCTGCTCCCAATCCTCGCGAAGAAACAGGGGCGCGGGGGCGCCCTCCGGTCTCGCCACATCGCCCCCTACCAAGGACTGGAGGACCGTCACCAGATCCTCGCTGGCCAGGGCCACGGGGCTCGGGTTAGGCCTCCACATCGGAAGCGAGTACTGGCTGAGCGGAGCCAGTTGGTGCTCCAGGAACTCCCTCAGCAACGACGCACCGGTCAACCTCACCGCCACCGCGTCGTCCGGCTTCATATCTGCGTCCATCCTCTCGGCAAAGACCAGCTTCCATGAGGATCCCAAAGCCGCCCGGGACCACCGCCGGAGCTCTCGGCGGGCTCAGGGCAGGATCAGTCGAGGTGGATCCGCCTGGCATCCACCAAGACCCACTTTCTCCTGAAGCCTCAATCCGCTTCCAGTGTTTGAATGGCAATAGCTCCGCCAGAGGCGACGAAGCTCACAGACGCGGAGACGGGACCACGGGAGAATCGGAGGAAGAAGTAGTGGCGCGGCAAGGCCACCGAGGGCTTCACCCCAACATGGGCCTCGCAATAGTAGGCGAAGATCCCCAGGAGAAGGATGGAGTTGGGATGGAGGTGCAGAGCATGAATGTTGTAATGGCGAAGGACGGAGAAGAAGAACTCAGAGAAGGGAGGCGACAGACCAGCAATAATGGCGCCCGCGAAGAACGGGTAGAAGGTACTCCCGCGACCCTCAGGGGCGGAGGAGCCGGCCTTGAACACCGCTGCTCAGCACGACGCCTGCGCCTCCGCCAGCCGGCGCATCAGGGCAAGGCTCGCCGCTGACACATTCGGCGGGTCCAAGGCAGGAGAGTACCAGGCTCCGGCCGGGGTTTGACGAGGAGCCATGACTGGCTAGGGCACGAAGGTGGAGTGGATCTGAAATTCTCGGAAGCAGGAAGGAGAGGCGCAAGAAAGGGGATCTGAGCAGCAATCGGAGAAAGTAAAGGAGGCAAGCAAGATGCGCCTATTATCAACCCACGGTTGCAAGCCCGCTGCGTAAGCGCCCGTCCAATCAACCGCCACGCTGGCGCCCAAGGCCGCAGGCTGTTAGGGCCCTGGCGCCGCGACTTGCCCTTTCGCCTCTCAGCACGCTGTCCGGCGCGCTGTGGCCCCGGGGCTACTGCCGGTGTTCTGGGAACCGGGTCCCAGACTTGCTCGCCTGCGGCTCGCGGCGTGGCTCAAAGGAGGCCCAGGGCGCCCATCTTCATCAACGCAAGCTCAAGACCCTCGCGAGGGGCCAAGCCTCATGGGCGGACGACCAAGAGCTTCTCAGCGCGGCCTCGTCAGGGCTGGCTCATGAGGGGGCGGAGAACTCAAGGCGGGTACCTCACGAGGTGCCCGTGACGCAAGCCATGACGCACCAAGGGCGCCGTCGGGCGCCAGCTCACAGCGCGCCTCCTTTCCTCTTTGGTGCAAAGGGGGCAAGCGCAGGCAAGGGCATCGAGCAAAGGCATCCGTTTCGGTGCAACAAGACCAAGACCAGCCCCAACGGCTGGAATGCAGTCATCGTGGAGCCCAAGAAGGCGTCATCACCAGAGCCTTTGGCAGGCGAGGACCAACTTTAGTCAGGATAAGTGTACCCGCTGTTCCCCTTCAAAATGGCCAATTGTTGGCGCCCTTCCCGCTCAATATTTGGGAAGAGGCCCAGGGCCTTCGCTTATAAATAGGGGTAGCCACACTCAAGGAGAAGGAGGAGGGGAAGGAGGACGATCGGATCGAGCATTCGGAATCCAGAGAGAGAGAAACCCGTTCCTCAAGCTAGAGCGACGGGGCACCACTAGCAGTTCATCACACCCACCAAGAACAGACCCTCACGAGGCTGTTCTTCCCTGTACTGTTCTTCGCCAGCCCAGAGGCAATCCACACACCACAAACTAGAGTAGGGTATTACACCACAACGGTGGCCCAAACTAGTATAAATCTTGCGTCTCTTGTGTTGTTCTTGTTAGTAGTTTAGGTCCCTGCGATTCGGCGAGGAACGAGACGGTGAAGGGTTGGATCTTCGTGCGCACCCCAGAGTTCGAACCTTAAGGGTCTGCCGGAACCCGAGATCCGACACACACGATAGGAGGATGTAGTATGTACGAAAAATAGGACGACATGAGATAACCAGAACTATGATGTGTAAACTAAGCTGAATACATTTCACTAAATTAGAAGCAATGCAATGGAAGGTAGACACCATATGAAAGATGCTACAAATATCGCTCTGCCAAGTTAATAGTGTCTCGTCATAAATGGCGTTTAAACAAATGTGAAGCAATACAAGAAATAAATCATATGCAAGATGCAAACAACATCACACTGCCAAGTTAAAGGTCTCTCATCATTAGTGCCATTGCATATTCACAACATTGCATATTCACAGCTTATGATGTGTAAACTAAGGAGAAGGCATTTCAAAGAATTAGAAGCAATGAATGCTAGACACCATATGAAAGATGCAACGAATATCACTCTACCAAGTTAAAACTGTCTCGTCATAAGTGCCATTTCAACAAATTAGAAGTAGTACAAGCTAGAAAAGAATGTGAGATGTAACCTATATCACACTCCCAAGTCAAACGTGTCTTATGATAAGTGATTGTTGCAGGTTACACAACATTAGTACTTTGATGTAAGAACATGGTGTGATAGACATATATTGTATGTTCTAGAAATAGGAACACATGTCTTATTCACAAGTATATTGTGTAAGTAAGCAGATGGAATTCAACAAAATTAGAAGCAATACAAGCTAGACGTCATACATAACATGCAACCACATATAACAGTGCCAAGTTAGAGGGAGCACCTGTGATGGTGCACTAGGGGAGACGTGCTCATCATCAAATCTTCTTGGGGGGTGGCGGAGTAGAATATGTAGGGCCCCTCCATTTGGAAGGAGCACCTATATCCGCTGCCTTGCTACTTTCCTTCCGCTTTATTGATTTTGAATTGTCAAGTAAAACCGACAAGAAAAAGCAATAAAATTCACTCTTTAGAACTCATTTGTGCATGGTACTGACAATCACTATTTTGATGTAAGGCAAACACGTGATACCAGGATGGAATATGTACGGAAAACAGGATGGCATGGCATATTCACAATTGTTTGTGTAAACTAAGCAGAAGCCATTCAACAAATAAGAAGCAATGCAAGCTAGACACCACTTGAAAGATGCAACCAATATGAGTCTGCCAAGTTAAAAGCGTCCCATCATAAATGGTGTTTCAACAAATTAGAAGCAGTGCATGCTATAAATCATATGAAAGATGCAACTAATATCACACTGAATATACTAAAGGTGTCTCGTCATATTGATTCATGTGGGATAAAAAACAATAGTTTTATGTAAGGACATGCTTAATAGACAGACGTACTATGTACTCAAAACAGGAAGGCATGCCACATTAACATGCATAATGTATAAACTAAGCAGAATAGCACATGCAATTTAACCAGATTGGAAGAATTACTATCTAGACACCATATGCAACATGCAACCACATATCACGCTGCCAACTTAGAGAAAGCACCTGCAATGCTGGTGTAGGGGAAATGTGGTCATCAACTACAGAGCTACGTTCACTATCTTCATCCATGTGGGGAGGCTGACACTGCATTCTTCAAAAGAGGATCTTTTCTCAAACTAACCCAGTGGGGTGACTGTCTCATGATTAGTGATTGATGAGGGATACACAAGAACATTAGTTTGATGTAAGAACATGGTTAATAGACAAATGTACTAGTATGTACCAAAAACAGGAAGGCATTTCATATTCAAAGGTATAATGTGTAAGCTAAGCAAATGCAATTTAACCAAATTGGAAGCAATACAAGCTAGACATCCGGCTGGAGTGGTGAGCATGATCATCGAGGACCTGAGAGCCTGGTGGGAGGCGGGCTGCTTCGCCACCATCGTGGCTTTTTAGTTGGCTTCCAGGTGATGCCTGTCTGCGCTGGGCTTGTCACTGGCTCGGCCAGTTCCCTAACTAGCTATTTGTCTTATGGTGCTCCCTAGATGGTGGTTCATGTAAAAAATATCTTTCCTTATCTTAATAAAGACCAACTTTGGCCTTTCAAATACAAGCTAGATACCATATGCAACATGCAACCCCATATGACACCACGAAGTTAAAGCAATCACCTGGGATGGTGGTTCATGGCGAGCAAGGTCATCAACTCCAGAGCTACGTTTACCGTCTCCATCTGCTGACACTGCACCCTTTATAAGGCTGAAACGTTTGTGGCCTAGCCGCGTACCACGCTGGAGCGACTTCTCTCTTTTCTTTTCTGCTTCTGTCAAGGCAGCAGAGTCTGAAATACCCTTGCATAAAAACACAACAGTGAGAGTATGGGTGAAGTGTGTGCAGAACTAGTGCACTGTAAAAGTAGCAGATAGCAGGTCGTTGAAAAATAAATGACAGGAGACATATGATAGCTCTACAACATTCCATGGCAAACAAAATTAGTTTCTACTCCGTATGATTTTGTAATATATGAGTGCAGGGATGGCTGGGAAATGCAGGTACTCCTCCAGCACACCACCACATGTGGTCCTATCAAAATAATAGTCGACTGAAAATAAACAGGTCAGCCAATTTTTTTATGAACCGTCTGATCTATAAGGAATGGGCAGATGGCCTTTGTCTACCTCCTGCCAGTCACTGTCGACGATCTTTTTCAAACCGCCAGCGACCACCAGCCATGATCCCTACCTCCGCCGCCCCGCCCTCCCCTTGACCTCAAGCCACCACCGCGCTTGGCAGTGCCCCCAGGCCATCCCTTTAATCCCGGCCGACCTCCAGATCAGGCGCCAACAGCTCTAGTGTTGGAAATATGCCCTAGAGGCAATAATAAAAGGATTATTATTATATTTCCTTGTCCGTGATAATTGTCTTTTATTAATGCTATAATTGTATTATCCGAAAATCGTAATACACGTGTGAATACATAGACTACTACATGTCCCTAGTGAGCCTCTAGTTGACTAGCTCGTTGATCAACAGATAGTCATGGTTTCCTGACTATGGACATTGGATGTCATTGATAACGGGATCACATCATTAGGAGAATGATGTGATGGACAAGACCCAATCCTAAGCATAGCACAAGATCGTGTAGTTCGTTTTGCTAGAGCTTTTCCAATGTCAAGTATCTTTTCCTTAGACCATGAGATCGTAACTCCGGATACCGTAGGAGTGCTTTGGTGTACCAAACGTCACAACGTGAATCGGGTGACTATAAAGGTGCACTACGGTATCTCCGAAAGTGTCTGGGGTTGACACGGATCGAGATCGGATTTGTCACTCCGACACGGAGAGGTATCATCGGCCCACTCGGTAATGCATCATCATAATGAGCTCAAAGTGACCAAATGTTTGGTCACGGATCATGCATTACGGTATGAGTAAAGTGACTTGCCGGTAACGAGATTGAACAAGGTATTGGGATACTGACAATCGAATCTCGGGCAAGTAACATACCGATTGACAAAGGGAATAGAATACGGGGTTGCTTGAATCCTCGATATCGTGGTTCATCCGATGAGATCATCGAGAAGTATGTGGGAGCCAACATGGGTATCCAGATCCCGCTGTTGGTTATTGACCGGAGAGCCGTCTCGGTCATGTCTACATGTCTCCCGAACCCGTAGGGTCTACACACTTAAGGTTCGGTGACGCTAGGGTTGTATGAATATGAGTATGCAGCAAACCGAATGTTGTTCGGAGTCCCGGATGAGATCCCGGACATCACGAGGAGTTCCGGAATGGTCCGGAGGTAAAGAATTATATATAGGAAGTGCGGTTTCGGCCATCGGGAAAGTTTCGGGGTCACCCGGTATTGTACCGGGACCACCGGAAGGGTCCCGGGGGTCCACCGGGTGGGGCCACCTATCCCGGAGGGCCCCGTGGGCTGAAGTGGGAGGGGAACCAGCCCTTAGTGGGCTGGTGCGCCCCCCCATTGGGCCCCCCTGCGCCTAGGGTTGAAAACCCTAGGGTGGGGGGCGCACCCCACTTGCCTTGGGGGGCACTCCACCCCCCTGGCCGCCGCCCCCTTGGGAGATTCCCATCTCCAGGGCCGGCGCCCCCAGGGGCCTATATAAAGGAGGGGAGGAGGGCAGCCGCACCTAAGTCTTGGCGCCTCCCCCCGCTACACCTCCTCCTCCTCCCGTAGTTACTTGGCGAAGCCCTGCTGGAGCCCTGCTGCATCCACCACCACGTCGTCGTGCTGCTAGATCTTCATCAACCTCTCCTTCCCCCTTGCTGGATCAAGACGGAGGAGACGTCATGCTGACCGTACGTGTGTTGAACGCGGAGGTGGCGTCCGTTCGGCGCTAGGATCTCCGGTGATTTGGATCACAACGAGAACGACTCCCTCAACCCCGTTCTCTTGAACGCTTCCGCACGCGATCTACAAGGGTATGTAGATGCATCTCTCTCTCTCGTTGCTAGATGAACTCATAGATGGATCTTGGTAAACGTAGGAAATTTTATTTTATGCAACATTCCCCAACAGTGGCATCATGAGCTAGGTCTATGTGTAGTTCTCCACTGCACGAGTAGAACAAGAATCTGTTGTGGGCGTAGATGTTGTCAACTTTCTTGCCGTTACTAGTCTTATTTTGCTTCAGCGGTATTGTGGGATGAAGCGCCCGGACCGACCTTACACGTGCGCTTCGTGAGACAGGTTCCACCGATCGACATGCACTAGTTGCATAAGGTGGCTAGCGGGTGTCTGCCTCCCACTTTAGTTGGAGCGGATTCGATGAAAAGGGTCCTTATGAAGGGTAAATAGAAGTTGACAAATCATGTTGTGGCTTTTTCAGAGGTAAGAAAACGTTCTTGCTAGAACCCTATTGCAGCCACGTAAAAGATGCAACAACAATTAGAGGACGCCTAACTTGTTTTTGCAGCAATTGCCTTGTGATGTGATATGGCCAAAGTTGTGATGTATGATGAATCATATATTGTGATGTATGAGATCATGTTCTTGTAATAGGAATCACGACTTGCATGTCGATGAGTATGACAACCGCAGGAGCCATAGGAGTTGTCTTAATTATTGTATGACCTGCGTGTCATTGATTCAACACCATGTAATTACTTTGCTTTATTGCTAAACCGTTAGCTATAGTAGTAGAAGTAATAGTTGGCGAGCAACTTCATGGAGACACGATGATGGAGATCATGGTGTCATGCCGGTGACAAGATGATCATGGAGCCCCGAAGATGGAGATCAAAGGAGCTATGTGATATTGGCCATATCATGTCACTACTATATAATTGCATGTGATGTTTATTATGTTTATGCATCTTGTTTACTTAGATCGACGGTAGTAAATAAGATGATCCCTTATAATAATTTCAAGAAAGTGTTCTCCCTAATCGTGCACCATTGCTAAAGTTCGTCGCTTCAAGCACCACGTGATGATCGGGTGTGATAGATTCCTACGCTCACATACAACGGTGTAAGACAGTTTTACACATGCAAAACACTTAGGTTAACTTGACGAGCCTAGCATGTACAGACATGGCCTCGGAACACAAGAGACCGAAAGGTCGAACATGAGTCGTATGGAAGATACGATCAACATGGATATGTTCACCGACGATGACTAGTCCGTCTCACGTGATGATCGGACACGGCCTAGTTGACTCGGATCATGTAACACTTAGATGACTAGAGGGATGTCAAATCTGAGTGGGAGTTCATTAAATAATTTGATTAGATGAACTTAATTATCATGAACATTAGTCTAAAATCTTTGCAAAATGTCTTGTAGATCAAATGGCCAACGCCATGTCACCATGAACTTCAACGCTCCTAGAGAAAACCAAGCTGAAAGATGATGGCAGCAACTATTCGGATCGGGTCCGAACCCGAGGATCATCCTCATAGCAGCCAAGAAGCAATATGTCCTAGAAGCACCGCTAGGTGAAGCACCCATCCTGCAGAACCAAGACGTTATGAACGCTTGGCAGTCGCGTCTTGATGATTACTCCCTCGCTCAAGTGCGGCATGCTTTACAGCTTAGAACCGGGCTCCAAAAGCGCTTTGAGCAACACGGAGCATATGAGATGTTCGAGGAGCTGAAAATGGTTTTCCAAGCTCATGCCCGAGTCGAGATATGAAGTCTCCGACAAGTTCTATAGTTGTAAGATGGAGGAAAATAGTTACATCGGTGAGCACATACTCAAAATGTCCAGGTTGCACAACCGCCTGTCCCAGTGGACATTAACCTCCTGGACGAGGCGGTCATTGATAGAATCCTTCATCGCTCCCACCGAGCTACAAGAGCTTTGTGATGAACTACAATATGCGGGGATGGTGAAAACTATTCCTGAAGTATTTTCAATGCTGAAGTCGCAGAGGTGGAAATCAAGAAAGAACATCAAGTGTTGATGGTCAATAAAACCACTAAGTTCAAGAAGGGCAAGGGTAAGAAGAACTTCAAGAAGGACGGCAAGGATGTTGCCGCGCCCGATAAGCCGCTTGCGGGAAGAAGTCAAAGAATGGACCCAAGCCCGAGACAGAGTGCTTTTATTGCAAAGGAAGGGTCATTGAAGCGGAACTGCCCTAAATACTTAGCAGACAAGAAGGCCGGCAACACTAAAGGTATATTTGATATACATGTAATTGATGTGTACCATACCAGTACTCGTAGTAACTCCTGGGTATTTGATACCGGTGCCGTTGCTCATATATGTAACTCACAGCAGGAGCTGCGGAATAAGCGGAGACTGGTGAAGGACGAGGTGATGATGCGCGTCGGGAATGGTTCCAAGGTCGATGTGATCGCCGTCGGCACGCTACCTCTACATTTACCTACGGGATTAGTTTTAAACCTCAATAATTGTTATTTAGTGCCAAGTTTGAGCATGAACATTGTATCAGGATCTCGTTTAATGCGAGATGGCTACTCATTTAAATCCGAGAATAATGGTTGTTCTATTTATATGAGAGATATGTTTTATGGTCATGCTCCGATGGTTAATGGTTTATTCTTGATGAATCTCGAACGTGATGTTACACATATTCATAGTGTGAACACCAAAAGGTGTAAAGTTGATAACGATAGTCCCACTTACTTGTGGCACTGCCGCCTTGGTCACATTGGTGTCAAGCGCATGAAGAAGCTCCATGCTGATGGACTTTTAGAGTCTCTCGATTATGAATCATTTGACACATGCGAACCATGCCTTATGGAAAAAATGACCAAGACTCCATTCTCCGGAACAATGGAGCGAGCAACCAACTTATTGGAAATCATACATACCGATGTGTGCGGTCCAATGAGCGTTGAGGCTCGCGGAGGATATCGTTATGTTCTCACTCTCACTGATGACATGAGTAGATATGGGTATGTCTACTTGATGAAACACAAGTCTGAGACTTTTGAAAAGTTCAAGGAATTTTAGAATGAGGTAGAGAATCAACGTGACCGAAAAATAAAGTTCTTACGATTAGATCGTGGAGGAGAATATTTAAGTCACGAATTTGGTACACACTTAAGGAAACGTGGAATCGTTTCACAACTCACGCCGCCTGGAACACCTCAGCGTAATGGTGTGTCCGAACGTCGTAATCGCACTCTATTGGATATGGTGCGATCTATGATGTCTCTAACTGATTTACCGCTATCATTTTGGGGATACGCTCTAGAGACAGCTACATTCACTTTAAATAGGGCACCGTCTAAATCCGTTGAGACGACACCATATGAATTATGGTTTGGAAAGAAACCTAAGCTGTCGTTTCTAAAAGTCTGGGGATGCGATGCTTATGTCAAGAAACTTCAACCTGAAAAGCTCGAACCCAAGTCGGAAAAATGCGTCTTCATAGGATACCCTAAGGAAACCATTGGGTATACCTTCTACCTTAGATCCGAAGGCAAGATCTTTGTTGCCAAGAACGGATCCTTTCGAAAAGAGTTTCTCTCGAAAGGAGTAAGTGGGAGGAAAGTAGAACTCGATGAAGTACTACCTCTTGAATCGAAAGTAGTACAGCTCAGAAAATGTTCTGTGGTGCCTACACCGACCGGAGAGGAAATTAATGATGATGATCAAGGTACTTCGGATCAAGTTGCTCTTGAACTTCAGAGGTCCACAAGGACACGTTCCACGCCAGAGTGGTATGGCAACCCTGTCCTGGAAATCATGTTGTTAGACAATGGTGAACCTTCGAACTATGAAGAAGCAATGGCGGGCCCAGATTCCAACAAATGGCTTGAAGCCATGCAATCCGAGATAGGATCCATGTATGAAAACAAAGTATGGACTTTGACAGACTTGCCCGATGATCGGCGAGCGATAGAAAACAAATGGATCTTTAAGAAGAAGACGGACGCGGAGGTAATGTTACCATCTATAAAGCTCGACTTGTCGCTAAAGGTTATCGGCAAGTTCAAGGGGTTGACTACGATGATACTTTCTCTCCCGTAGCGAAGCTGAAGTCCGTCCGAATCATGTTAGCAATTGCCGCATACTATGATTATGAGATAGGACAAATGGACGTCAAAACGGCATTCCTTAATGGCTATCTTAAGGAAGAACTGTATATGATGCAGCCGGAAGGTTTTGTCGACCCTAAGAATGCTAATAAGGTATGCAAGCTCCAGCGATCCATTTATGGGCTGGTGCAAGCATCTCGGAGTTGGAACATTCGCTTTGATGAGATGATCAAAGCGTTTGGGTTTATGCAGACTTATGGAGAAGCCTGCATTTACAAGAAAGTGAGTGGGAGCTCTGTAGCATTTCTCATATTATATGTGGATGACATACTTTTGATGGGAAAGGATATAGAACTTTTGTACAACATTAAGGCCTACTTGAATAAGAGTTTTTCAATGAAGGACCTTGGAGAAGCTGCTTATATATTAGGCATCAAGATCTATAGAGATAGATCGAGACGCCTCAGAGGTCTTTCACAAAGCACATACCTTGATAAGATATTGAAGAAGTTCAAAATGGATCAGTCCAAGAAAGGGTTCTTGCCAGTATTACAAGGTGTGAAATTGAGCTCGGCTCAATGTCCCACCACGCAGAAGATATAGAAGAGATGAGTGTCATCCCTATGCATCAGCCATAGGGTCTATTATGTATGCCATGTTGTGTACCGCACCAGATGTAAACCTTGCCGTAAGTTTGGTAGGAAGGTACCAAAGTAATCCCGCAAGGAACACCGGACAGCGGTCAAGAATATCCTGAAGTACCGAAAAGGACTAAGGACATGTTTCTCATTTATGGAGGTGACGAAGAGCTCGTCGTAAAGGGTTACGTCGACGCTAGCTTCGACACAGATCTGGATGACTCTAAGTCACAAATCGACGTGTATATGTTGAATGGTGGAGCAGTAAGCTGGTGCAGCTGCAAGCAGAGCGTCGTGGCGGGATCTACATGTGAAGCGGAGTACATGGCAGCCTCGGAGGCAGCGCATGAAGCAATTTTGGTGAAGGAGTTCATCACCGACCTAGGAGTCATACCCAATGCGTCGGGGCCGATCAAACTCTTCTGTGACAACACTGGAGCTATTGCACTTGCCAAGGAGCCAAGGTTTCACAAGAAGACCAGGAACATCAAGCGTCGCTTCAACTCCATTCGTGAAAATGTTCAAGATGGAGACATAGAAATTTGCAAAGTGCATACGGATCTGAATGTCGCAGATCCGTTGACTAAACCTCTTCCGCGAGCAAAACATGATCAACACCAGAACTCTATGGGTGTTCGATTCATCACAATGTAACTAGATTATTGACTCTAGTGCAAGTGGGAGACTGTTGGAAATATGCCCTAGAGGCAATAATAAAAGGATTATTATTATATTTCCTTTTCCGTGATAATTGTCTTTTATTCATGCTATAATTGTATTATCCGGAATTCGTAATACACGTGTGAATACATAGACTACTACATGTCCCTAGTGAGCCTCTAGTTGACTAGCTCGTTGATCAATAGATAGTCATGGTTTCCTGACTATGGACATTGGATGTCATTGATAACGGGATCACATCATTAGGAGAATGATGTGATGGACAAGACCCAATCCTAAGCATAGCACAAGATCGTAGTTCGTTTTGCTAGAGCTTTTCCAATGTCAAGTATCTTTTCCTTAGACCATGAGATCGTGTAACTCCGGATACCGTAGGAGTGCTTTGGGTGTAACAAACGTCACAACGTAATCGGGTGACTATAAAGGTGCACTACGGTATCTCCGAAAGTGTCTGCATTGGGTTGACACGGATTGAGACTGGGATTTGTCACTCCGTATTACGGAGAGGTATCACTGGGCCCACTCGGTAATGCATCATCATAATGAGCTCAAAGTGACCAAATGTTTGGTCACGGGATCATGCATTACGGTATGAGTAAAGTGACTTGCCGGTAACGAGATTGAACAAGGTATTGGGATACTGACAATCGAATCTCGGGCAAGTAACATACCGATTGACAAAGGGAATAGAATACGGGGTTGCTTGAATCCTCGATATCGTGGTTCATCCGATGAGATCATCGAGAGTATGTGGGAGCCAACATGGGTATCCAGATCCCGCTGTTGGTTATTGACCGAGAGCCGTCTCGGTCATGTCTACATGTCTCCCGAACCCGTAGGGTCTACACACTTAAGGTTCGGTGACGCTAGGGTTGTATGAATATGAGTATGCAGCAAACCGAATGTTGTTCGGAGTCCCGGATGAGATCCCGGACATCACGAGGGGTTCCCGAATGGTCCGGAGGTAAAGAATTATATATAGGAAGTGCGGTTTCGGCCATCGGGAAAGTTTCGGGTCACCGGTATTGTACCGGGACCACGGAAGGGTCCTGGGTCCACCGGTGGGGCCACCTATCCCGGAGGGCCCCGTGGGCTGAAGTGGGAGGGGAACCAGCCCTTAGTGGGCTGGTGCGCCCCCCCATTGGGCCCCCCTGCGCCTAGGGTTGAAAACCCTAGGGTGGGGGGCACACCCCACTTGCCTTGGGGGGCACTCCACCCCCCTGGCCGCCGCCCCCTTGGGAGATTCCCATCTCCAGGGCCGGCGCCCCCCAGGGGGCCTATATAAAGGAGGCGGGAGGGAGGGCAGCCGCACCTAAGTCTTGGCGCCTCCCTCCCCCTGCTACACCTCCTCCTCCTCCTGTAGTTACTTGGCGAAGCCCTGCCGGAGCCCTGCTGCATCCACCACCACACCGTCGTGCTGCTGGATCTTCATCAACCTCTCCTTCCCCCTTGCTGGATCAAGACGGAGGAGACGTCATGCTGACCGTACGTGTGTTGAACGCGGAGGTGCCGTCCGTTCGGCGCTAGGATCTCCGGTGATTTGGATCACGACGAGAACGACTCCCTCAACCCCGTTCTCTTGAACGCTTCCGCACGCGATCTACAAGGGTTTGTAGATGCATCTCTCTCTCTCTCGTTGCTATATGAACTCATAGATGGATCTTGGTGAACGTAGGAAAATTTTATTTTATGCAACGTTCCCCAACATCTAGGCCCCACACGCCCCTAAGATAAACACTGAGGCGCTGCTTCCCCGGCGTAATAGGCGGACTAGCACTTGTTACGCCGGGGAATGCTTCCATTAATTGGGAATTAACTGACCAGGATTTGAAATCCAGGGGGCGACGGACCTCTAGCTAAGGTGAAATAGTATATGAGGAGTAACCTTGTGCATTGCGAGTTACTAGGAACATCTAGTATCAAGAAGAAGCGGTCAACTAGTGTCTTCTATGGGATGAATACCGTGCAAGCAGACACGTAAGATTTGCACGAATAAGGGAAGAGGAGTACCATTTCCGGTTACCAGTGTTGTGTCCTCCATATGTCGCGGCGGTTTTCTTGTTTTTGACGGGGGAACCGATGTTTTGGAGGAGGGTGCAGCCTAGGATGAACCCATGGCCAAATTGTTGACTGTGTTGCCGTGGCCGTATGTCGGCTCAGGGGAAGCAGATCCGATGCAGCGAAGGACGACATTGCAGGAACAACTCCGGTGTGGTGGATGGTGGCGAAGTTGGAGCGGTAGCGGTGAGGCGCAAGATGGCGTGGTTGAACTGGCTCGAGTACGGGCGGCTCGGCCTCGGCTTCAACTACTAGCCATGGAGGGCATTGCGATTGAGGTTGCGGTGGATGACGACGCCGGGGTATCGGCTCCAGCGTGATGGAAGAGGGCGGCGGTTGATGGGTGGGATGGGGTGGCGGACGGAGGACACCGGGATTTCACGGCTGGTAGAGAGGTAGTTTTGGCGCCCACGGAGTATGAATGGGGAATCGGACGGGGAGGTGGGCAGGGCGGGGGGAGCTAAGGGAGAACCATGTTTCGGTCTGGGACGCGCTTGTTTTTGGCTTTTTTGAACAGATGGGACGCGCTTGTTTGAAATTTGGGGAAAGTACAAACTTTGCCCCCTCTTAAATTCGGACCTCTCATGGGTCGGGGTAGGATGGTAATCCTGTGTCCAAATAGTGGGCGGAGGCGATTTGACCACAGCATGTGTGCTTAGGCGGCCATTGTGTATGAATGTTTTTCGGAGGCGGTTGCGTGGCGTCTAGATGAAGCTACAAACCTTCCCCGGTTTAGACCTTTGGACGTCGGGCCGGTAGGTTTCACGGGTCGGAGTTAGAAAATATAATTTCCTTCTACTACCAAACATTTGTCTCACACGGTTTCGGGCGAGTAGAGGCTTTTTTGGCGCTTCGTTCAAAATTTTGAAACATAAGCATTCACGTTTAGAGTACTCCCGAACTTTGAGGATTGACCTAAATAGACAACGTTAAATTTGACCTTGTATGTTTGAAAACCTCATTAAATTATCCGCTTTTTTTGAATTTTTGACACTTGAAAATCCTATAACTACGATTATTTTGGAATGGAGGAGCTAAATTTGAATCTATTTTGTACACGACAATATATGCTATTATTTACAAAAGCAGAGCAAAGATTGGTGCCCCCATAATTTAGGTATGATTTACAAATGCCATGATATCAAATTCAAATAATTGAATGGACTTCATGTTGAATTCGATTTTTTTAAACCACCTTAAGTTGAATTCAAATGTATGCTAGTTCATAGCTAGCTATTTATAATGTTCATTGCGTAACTTCCGTATGTATAATGTGCTTTACACACACAACATGAACTATACTCACGTTTATATTCGATTGCTAAAGCGATGCATTGTCTGGAGTTCAAAATACTAACTATGTGGATCAATTATGTCGAATAATAACATAGACATGCTCAAATTCGATAGAATCAAGATGTCTGATGGATCTATGACCGTTCCTTACACGAATTGCAAATATCATGATCCCATCCTAATATTTGGATACAATTTATATCTTTAATCAATGTGTACATCAGTCTTTTACGTGTAGTTTTACTCTCCATCGGTGGTCTCTCACACATGCTCACACACTCTCTCCCGAGGTGTCTTTCTCGTAGACATGCTCTCGATATAACCCTCCCTCCCTCTCGTAACCATTTACGACTGTTTTCACTAACCTTTATCACAAGCATTCTTCATCTCACAAGCATACACACGCACAATCCCCATCGACCCATTTCTATATACATAGACATGCCTACGTGTCTCCTGTATGCACATTATCTTTAGGCCTGTCTCTCACGCATTGTCTCACACCTCTCTTCCTAATCGATGAGTATGATTCTAGCAGAGCATTATGTAGGATGCCCTTAAAGTTAGTTTGGATGAATAGTAATATCAGAGATAAGGGGTTACCTTAGTCTGAGGACCTAGGGTTACAAATCCTAGCCGGCCTTGTAAGTGGACACAGAGTCCTTCACGATTCTGCTATCTTTGTCTTGTACGACTAGTCATCCATGGGTCTCCCTAAATGCGTCACGGGCCAACCAATGTAGCGCAGGACGGAACCGAACCAAGGGCCTCACCTCGGCCCACCGGACCTCACGCGGTGACACACCTTCTACCCCCAGGTCTCGTTATCTTTTCACACCCACACATACCAACACAGACACCACACAAAAAAAATTCTCCTCGTGCCTCTATCCCCTCCCACCTTGCATATACACACTCAAGGGAATCTCTCGCCGTGACATCATATTCGGGGTTGAATGTAATGAAGAACAAGGATAAGCTCAAGAAGTCGACGCCACTGGTCGTGTGGCCGCAAAGGCTTGTCGACAAAATGGGGTCATACTATCACGCTGGTGTGCGGAAGGAGAAAAAGACCAGCTCGGAAAGCCAAGCGAGAGGTTCAAGAACTCAAGGCACAGGTAAATGCGGATTCCGAGATTGTCCAAGAGCAAGTGGAACAACGACCGAGCGACGATCACCGCCTTTGTGCCTACTCTTGATCTCGGGTTGAGGCGTGGATTGCGGCGCCAACAGGGCCGCACCGATTCCTAGCTTCACGCCAGCAACTCACATAATGCGATGGCGGGCTATTGGTGCCTCCCGCGAGGCGGTATTGGTGTCTCCGACGCCGCACGGAGCTTAATGCACCCGGTACGCCGCCGGCACCTCTCGCAGCAAGCGCCCTCCGTCAATAACTCCATGGCCCATTTGGCAAGCATTTACATTAGCCGCCATCGACGCCGCGGTAACGGTAATTAAACCTCTCTCTCGCTGAGGACTTCATCTCTTGCCTTTGTTGAAGCATCCTGGCCGCTTCATCTTGTTTTCGCCTTGGTAGCAGCCAGGCGTTCAAGTGCACTCTCCTCCACTTCGTGAACAACGAGTTGGTCGATGTCGCCAAGGGCAAAATCGTTCAACCGGGCAACCCCTTGTTCCACGGTACCCAGATGCCACCCAACTTGTTTAGGGTTCAACTGGTTCGGGTGCTGCCAGGCTGCGACGACTTGTTACCTCCGAATCGACCCGTTGGGGCGACGATGATGACGTGATGACCCTCGGCCGCTCGGCCTGAGCTGGCTCTGCTTTGGTCGAAGAGCCAGATTCGTTTAGGGCGGGGACACCACCCAAAGACAACACCGCCGGTCGTAAGCCGGCGCCAAGTCGGCCCCATGGCAAGACCGCCAGAATGGTGCCGGACATCCCTATGCCACTCGATCCAAACATGCATATGGCACAGGATCGTAATGACGACGAATGACGACTATGATACATTTGGCAACGCCGATCAAGACTTTGCCGAGCATGGGCACGATGGCGCACTTCATGGGCCTCCTTCTCAAGAACCAAACCCAACAAAAGACGTGTGCGATCTAGCTTGCATCTGGAGAAAGCCAAGTTGCAACAGTAGCCGTCTGGGCGTTTCAGCTCTGTGGAGGGCGCCTCCGCTGCCGACTTCACCGAGCCTCGGATAGGCGAGTGCGAAATATTATCAGCCCCAACACACTCAAGAAGGCGGTCTGTGAGCAAAACTCGGTCCCATTACAGGAGAGAAGAAGGCCGCAAAGAAAGACTAAGAAGGGTGCGAGCCAGCCGGCACCGAGTGCGCATCCGTGCTCAGGGCGGCCACCTTCACCGCAGGATATCTCGAGGAGGGTGCATGTGGCGGGTAGAGGCGATGCTACCGACAAATATGCTCAATGCTGCAACCCGTGCTATGCGGAGTCTGCATGACAGTGTTCTTTCTTTGGAGAAGCGGCGTCTCGTGGAGAAGGATGTAGCATACCCGTTTCGGCGGCTAAGGTGCCGAGGGCAAGGGCTTTGTGGATAACTCCATCGGCGTCACGATCGTTCCCCGCGTTTGATGACATCCACGCTATGTTGAACCTTCATCCGCTGCACTACACCTTCGCTCGACTTTTTTCTGGTATGGAGATGCGGATCATTCGCGACAAGACCCCGGACATCGTGATAGTCGACTCCTTCTACGTGCGCAAGCAAGATCTTGGGCAGCGGCGGGGACCGCAAGTCGCGAAGTTCTTACCTCAAGGCGCCATTACGGCAAACCAAGATAAGGATAACTTCCTCGTGCCCTTACTTTCCCAGTAAGTCCTCCCTCAACCGCCCGTAACATATGAATTCTTACATTTCGATCGCTTTTCTTTTAACATTCCGTGTTTTCTGCAGCGACACACGCTGCACGCTCATCCTCCTAAGCCCCAAATATTCCATGGCGTGATTTCGACCCGGACCGTCACCGAACGTAGACTACACAAATGTCAAGAAGGTTCTTGATGATGTTCTCCCCTGCCACGCCAAATCTGGAGGCACCTTCACCAGGCCTATTCGTAGCATGCGGCAAGCACGTGTTCTCCCACAATACTGACGCTGCCTGCGCTGCAAGCAGCCACCGGGCGTCGAAGGGTGCCTACTACGCCATCCATCACATGCGGGCGATCGTGCGGGACCATCATCAACTTCGCTACCGAGTAAACCCAAGATTGGGCGCGAGCGTGGTCGGCAATCCAGGGCGCGGACCTCAGACAAGAATTCTTTCGCATCCAAATGGAGTTTCGGAAATCATCCATCAAGATGTCCTTCGTACCTCGGGGCAGTTCTACCTCGAAATCAACCGTCCAACATCGACATCGACACAATGCTACAAATGCAGGATGACAACGCCCGCTCTTTCGCATGACTCCCAACGATAGAGCGGCGGCTTCATCCACGCCTCCCGTCCCTTGAGTCGAGTTGTCTAGTTACTGAAACATCGATTGGCTCATGTTGTAATTAAACTTTAATGAACTTGTAGTATGTCTCTTTGGTTTCGAGAGTCGCTCAACTTAGATGTAATCGATGCTATTAATGTCTTGCTTTTCTCTTCCGATCGCTCTTTGCATACTTATATATTGCTTATGTATTGTGCTCGAATTGGTACTAACGTTTGCGTTTGGCTAGTGCATAGCGATGCCGACGTATGTCGTGTACAAGGGTAAGGTTCCTGGAGTCTACGATGGTTGGGAGGAGTGTCGGAGACAGGTTCACCGATTCAGCGGTAACAGTTACAAATGGTACACCACTAGGGCCGAGGCGAATCTAGATACGCCCGCTATCTAGCGGGAGAGGGAGGGAGCGTTGAGGAACCGGATGAAGACGAAGTTTCATCGTGATGATGCTCATCGTGATGACCGCAGCTCTCTTCTATGTGATGGTAGTTTAGATGATCGATATCGACTTGTAATGCGAAGATAAACTCGCTACTTTCGCGGTCTCGAGACTTGTAATATAATGTTCTATCTTTGTTCGGTCTTTTCAATTCGGAGACTAATATGATGAATTGTATTCGGAGACTAATATGATGAATTGTATTCAAAGACTAATCTTCTATTGTATTTGATGAATCTATTGTTGATGTGTGCTGTCTATATTTTGTCAAATTATACATTTTGTAACCTGTGCAAAAACAGAAAATAAAAAATAAAAAATAAAAAACCTAATATTCATACTAATGGCGCATCACATGATAAAGTGCGCCATTAGTATCGATCTAGGCATACTAATGGCGCATCACGGGTAGTGCGCCATTAGTATGTTCTTGATTACTAAGAGGCGCATCAGGTGGTGCGCCATTAGTATGCCAAAGCACTGGTATACATGCCCACGGGAGGCATACTAATGGCACCATTCAGCATAATACTAATGGCGCATCAGGTGGTGCGCCATTAGTACTCTGAATACTAATAAGCGCATTGGGTGGTGCGCCATTAGTAAAATACTAATGAGCAAGCAGTATCAATGGCGCACCAGCGATGCGCCATTAATGGCCATATTAGGTGCGCCATTAGTAGTGGTATTTCTAGTAGTGAAGATGACATGATGGAGAGGATAAATTCATGCAATATGATAAAAACCCCATCTTGTTATCCTTGATGGCAATAATAATACATGCCTTGCTGCCCTACTATCATTTGGGAAAGGACACCGCAAGATTGAACCCAAAGCTAAGCACTTCTCCCATTGCATGAATGATCAATCTAGTAGGCCAAACCAAACTAATAATTCAAAGAGACTTGCAAAGAAAACCAACCATACATAAAAGAATTCGGAAGATTCAAATATTGTTCATAGATAAACTTGATCATAAACCCACAATTCATCGGTCTCAACAAACACACCGCAAAAGAAGATTACATCGAATAGATCTCCACGAGAGAGGGGGAGAACATTGTATTGAGATCCAAAAAAGAGAGAAGAAGCCATCTAGCTAATAACTTGGACCCGAAGGTCTGAAGTAAACTACTCACACTTCCTCGGAGAGGCTATGGTGTTGATGTAGAAGCCCTCCGTGGTCGATGCTCCTTCTGCGGAGCTCCTAATGAGCCCCAAGATGGGATCTCGTGTATGCGAGTATACTGCGGCGGTGGAATTAGGTTTTGGCCCAGTGTCTCGATCGCTTGAAGCAACGTGAGGTATATATAGGAGGAAGGAGTACGTAAGTGGAGCAACATGGGGCCCATGAGGGTGGAGGGTGCGCCCAGGGTGGGTAGGCGCACCCCCTACCTCGTGGCTTCCTGGAAGCTTCTTCAACGTAGGACCCAAGTCTCCTAGATCATGTTCGTTCCGAAAATCATGTTCCCGAAGGTTTAATTCCGTTTGGACTCCGTTTGATATTCTTTTTTCTGCGAAACTCTGAATTAGGCAAAAAAATAGCAATTCTGGGCTGGGCCTCCGGTTAATAGGTTAGTCCCAAAAATAATATAAAAGTGAATAATAAAGCCCAATAATGTCCAAAACAGAAGATAATATAGCATGGAGCAATAAAAAATTATTGATACGTTGGAGACGTATCACTACCGCATGTGAACAAACCAAACTCAGCCATCCTACCACTGACACATAATTTTTGTTCATACAGTATGTTTATCCAACGGCATGTTGGGAGGATCCGTACAGCCCATGCGTTGGTGCTGCTGGGGAAGAAGAAGAGGTGATGAAGAAGGAAGGAAACTATGGTAATTTTGCAAAAGGTATCCACACACCACCTCGCATTTGCAAATAAGGCCTTCCTTGTTCATCCTTTTCTCTCACAAGATAAACTAGTCATAATAAATGCATCTTTGACGTTACATGCAACGCACGGGCATCTTGCTAGTAAGAGTAGAAATATGAACATTTACAATAGCAAATCTATATGATGTGAAAGTATATTCAATAATGAATCTAATGGTATTGATTTGTTATTAGATATGTTATTATTTCTGTCTATAAACTTTGTCAAAGTTTACAAAGTTTGACTTTGAGCAAGGCTAAAATGCGGAGTAAATAAAAACGGAGGGAGTACGCAGGGACTAGTATGGTTACTACTGCTGAGAACATGGTAAGTTGGACCCCTAAATGCGGGACGGACCGGCACACCTCAATTATTCTTTCAACAGTCGGACACCTACATTTAGCACACCATCCGGCTACTTAATCAAGTGTTATGCTTCACTACTTGAAAAGGAAAAGGGTGGTTGTCGATGTCAAAACCGCGGATCTCGGGTAGGGGGTCCCGAACTATCGCCTAAGGCGGATGGTAGCAGGAGGCGGGGACACGATGTTTACCCGGTTCGGGCCCTCTCGATGGAGGTAATACCCTACTTCCTCGTTTGATTGATCTTGATGATATGAGTATTACAAGAGTTGATCTACCATTTAGATCGTCAGAGGCTAAAACCCTAGAAGCTAGACTATGGTATGATTGTTGTTGTCCCACGGACTAAACCCTCCGGTTTATATAGACAATCAAGGGGCTAGGGTTACACAGAGTCGGTTACAAGGGACTAGATCTACATATCCGTGTTGCCAAGCTTGCCTTCCATGCCAAGGAGAGTCCCATCCGGACACGAGACTAAGTCTTCAATCTTGTATCTTCATAGTCCAACAGTCTGCCAAAGGATATAGTCCGGCTATCCGAGGACCCCTAATCCAGACTCCTCAAAGAGTCTCCTAAACCAGGCTTCAATGACGATGAGTTCAGGCGCGCAGATTGTCTTCGCATTGCAAGGCGTTTTCTTCTTCGAATACTCCATAGAAGATTTTGAACACAAGGATAGTGTCCGCTCTGCAAAACAAATTCCACATACCACCATAGAGAGAATAATATTTCCACAAATCTAATCTGCTGACACATTTTGTAGCATGACATCACACCACGGCCCGGTCGCTATTCGAACCGTTTTTCACAACCAGCCACTGCACATACCGCTAGGCGGTTTCCTTGGGACGTCTTGTCGAAGCAGAGATCGTGTCCCCTTATCACGGGATTCTCATCAATACGGGTGTAGAACCCAACCCAACATATAAATTACGACCTTTCGGGGAATAAGAGGTTTTACCGGAGTAAGTGGGGAGGCGGAATCCTGCTGCCTTTATAAGGGATAAGGACTCCCTTCGCACTCCACGCTTACTTCTTCGATTCATTCCCTTCTGCTCAAGCTCCGGGGTCCAATCTTTCATCTTCTACGCCCACAAAAGGTCTTAAGAAGATGTACGATCCAGGAGAAGGAGGCAAATGGATGGCCTCTACCGTCCGGAGAGAAGGATATCAAAAAGCTTCGGAGGCCGGGTACCGCCAAGAAAATCAGCCACCTCCTCCGACGGGACATGATCGTCCCTACGGAACCCCATGAAACGGGTTGTATTCCTCCCTCACTTTGTCCGTGGGCTAGGGTTTCCCCTCCACCCGCTCGCTTATGGCATCATGTATTATTATGGGATCGATCTTCACGATCTGTCCCCTAATTCCTTCCTCAACATCTCGACATTCATTGTCGTGTGCGAGGCTTTTCTCCGCATTTCGCCGCACTTCGGTTTATGGCTGAAGATTTTTAATGTGAAGCCCAAGGTGGTGGGCGCGAGCACGCCGAGGGGGCGCCATGGTGAGCAAGATGCCCAACGTCATATGGCCAACGGGAACCTTTAATGATTCTCGTCAAGGAGTGGCAACAGCGGTGGTTTTATATCATCTGAGCCATGTGGCACGGAATGTGCCGCCTTTCCCAGTTCCGATCCGGTGCCCGCTGCGGCTCACATCCGGGGTCGAGAAGGCTCGGACTGGTCTTCGTCCGACAAAGCTGTCGGTGCCCGCACCTGCGTTAAAGATATGGGAGACAAGAACATTGAACTTGTCAATGTGGTCCAGGTGATGCTAGTTCGCCGGATCCTGCCTTATCAGCACCGGACTTGCAATCTATGGGGATTCGATCCAGCCAGGCACCAAACCCTGCGAGTGCTCTTCGACTCTTCGCACAACGACATTTGGAAGGTGCTTTTCAAGTCTAGCAAATCGTGGCCGGACTCCGCCGAGGACCGCGGGTACCAACTGTCCGGCCCTGCAAGTTCGGTGAGTTTATCAAACTTTTCTATCCGCATAACCCAAAGGAAGCGCTTAACGTGTTTTATACAACTCTCCCAGGGCTGGGCGAAGAAGGCGGAGCGGATCCATTGTCCGGCCCCGCTGCCCGAAGAACCGGCCATCCCACTTCTGACGAAGATGCCGGTCCCGGTGCCTTACAAGATGCCGAAGAAGACGGGCGAGAAGGAGGCCAAAAAGACCCGGGATGGCCTTCGTCGGCGCGGCACTTCGGACACAATATCCGAAGGCTCTGATGCCCATTTCACCTTCGAAGAGGACGACGAGGAGGAGGAAGATGAATCCCCTGCGGGGGGAAGAAAGAAGAGGACGGCCTCCGTACACTTGGAGGCCGAGCTGCCCAAAAGGGGAAAGGCTCCTCTTCCATAGGAGTCCAACACTGTCAGCCCGACAGCTGCCCGGCATGGGATCCTGTGGCCCAGCCCTAGTGAACTTCTGTAAGTGTAAAATCTGAGTACATTTTTAGGCGTCCCGACTCATCATGGCATAGTATTTTAACCTAAGCCATATTTTTGTAGTCTAGCGTGGTCCCATACCAAACAATCCTCATCGTGAGGATTTGCTTTGCTCGAGATGCTATGGAGAGCGGACGCCCCAAAGGCCCCTTCCTCCAAACAGTATAATAACACCGAGGCTTGATCCCGTAAGGACCCCTGCCAAGGAGGAGAGGAAAAGACCGTGACGGCAAGGCTCGGAGGTCAAACCTCAGGGCCGGACACATGTAAGAAGATTCCCATGAGGGCTGACGGCGTGGGTGATGTCTACTACGCAACCTTCTTCTTGTAGAGCGTTGTTGGGCCTGCAAGTGTACAGGTTTGTAGGACAGTAGCAAATTTCCCTCAAGTGGATGACCTAAGGTTTATCAATCCGTAGGAGGCGAGGGATGAAGATGGTCTCTCTCAAACAACCTCGCAACCTAAATAACAAAAGAGTCTCTTGTGTTCCCAACACACCCAATACAATGGTAAATTGTATAGGTGCACTAGTTCGGCGAAGAGATGGTGATACAACTGCAATATGGATGGTAGATAAAGGTTTTTGTAATCTGAAATAATAAAAATAGCAAGGTAAGAAGTGGTAAAAGTGAGCGTAAACGGTATTGCAATGATAGGAAACAAGGCCTAGGGTTCATACTTTCAATAGTGCAAGTTCTCTCAACAATAATAACATAGATAGATCATATAACAATCCCTCAACATGCAACAAAGAGTCACTCCAAAGCCACTAATAGCGGAGAACAAACGTAGAGATTATGGTAGGCTACGAAACCACCTCAAAGTTATTCTTTCGAATCGATCTATTAAAGAGTTTGTACTAGAATAACACCTTAAGACACAAATCAACCAAAACCCTAATGTAACCTAGATACTCCATTGTCACCTCAAGTATCCGTGGGCATGATTATACGATATGCATCACACAATCTCAAATTCATCCAACCAACACAAAGTACTTCAAAGAGTGCCCCAAAGTTTCTACCGAGAGTCAAGAACGTGTGACAACCCCTATGCATAGGTTCATGGCGGAACCCGCAAGTTGGTCACCAAAACATACATCAAGTAGCACATGATATCCCATTGTCACCACAGCATAAACAACAAGACATACATCAAGTGTTCTCATAAAAGACTCAATCCGATAAGATAACTTCCAAGGGGAAACTCAATTCATCACAAGAGAGTAGAGGGGGAGAAACATCATAAAATCCAACTACAATAGCAAAGCTCAGGATACATCAAGATTGTGCCATAGAGGGAACACGAGAGAGAACACGAGAGAGAGAGAGAGAGATCAAACACATAGCTACTGGTACATACCCTCAGCCCCGAGGGTGAACTACTCTCTCCTTCGTCATGGAGAGCGCCGAGATGATGAAGATGGCCACCGGTGATGGGTTCCCCCTCCGTGAGGTGCCTTGGAACAGGCTCCCAAAAGGTTTTTGGTGGAGGCTTGCGGCAAGGAACTCCCGATCTATCTTCTTCGTGGATGTTTTTAGTGCACGTGGGACTATATAAGCGAAAGAAGTCGGTTAGGGGTGCTCGAGGGCCCACGAGATAGGGGGCACACCCTGTGGGCGGCGCCTCCTATCTCGTGGCTCCTCCGAGGATCTTCCGACGTGGACTCCAAGTCTCCGTGATCATATTCTTCCCAAAAATAACGCTGCCAAAGGTTTCATTCCGCTTGATATTCCTTTTTCTCGAATACCTGAAGCGAGTAATAAAACAGTTAATATGGGCTGGGCCTCCGGTTAATAGGTTAGTCCCAAAAGTAATATAAAAGTGTATAATAAAGCCCATAATAATTCAAAACACATAGTAATATAGCATGAATGTTTCATAAATTATAGATACGTTGAGACGATCGTGGGCCAGACCTGAGTTCGGCTCACCGGTGGATGCGATTCCGAGATCTATACGGCCCGAGAATCAAGCTGGCATCCTCCCTCTCGCTGGAGGGGGTGTGCCTGTTCCATCGGCAACTTCTGTCCAACAAGAGGTGTCGGATGCTTTATTGGTAGCGGCTGACGCGCCCATCATTGATGAACACCGTTTCCTTATGGGTGCGGTGATCGAGAAGATCAATCGGCTGAGAGTGGATCGAAGCGAAACTCTGTCAGCCTTTTATAAAAGGCTTTGAGGTATGTTTTATGAGTTTTCAAGAGTGCCATAGTATAGATAGTAGCCTCGATACATGTTCGGGAAAGAAAGAACCGGATAGAGGATCGAATTTATGTTCGCAGGAAGACTCATTAAATGGCATCTATTTCTCTTCTGTTATAAGCAGGTGTCTGTAGCGGCTGCTACGTCTCATACTGCAGAGATCTTTGGGCTGAATCAAAGTCTTGAGCGGGCCACAGAAGAACTTGGCCAATTGAAAATGCATTTGAGAGATAATCAAGGTATGCACAAGTCTTGTTCGCGTTTATTGTGAATGAATTTTCAGTATGAACTGAGCTTCTTGATTTGCGCTAGGGATTGTGACCAAGTCGAAGCCCTTAAGTAAGGTTGTGGCGAGGCGAGAAAAAGGCAGCCAGCGAGCAGTGCTCTTCGTGAGAAGCACGAGGCCAGGGTTATTAAAGCTTAGCAGGGAGCTGCAAGAGGCCGTGAGGAAATGGTAGACCTTGGAGCAGTTTAACTAAGAAAGAATCGAACTCACCAAGGTGCATCGTGCCACGAAGCGAATGCCCGGGGAAACCCAAAGCACCTGCAGAGGGATCCAAGAGGCGAGAAAGATTGCGGCTGGTAAGGCCTTTTCCATGTAGAGCAAGTATTGGGGGGAACTATGTTTCTAATTTTGAATCCGGATTCTCGGGGTATTTGCCGAGCTACCCTCAAGAGATATCAAATGCCGCCAATTCTACCGAGCGAAGAAAGGAAAACTGCAGATAAGCTCTTACGGTCACGAGATTTGGCTTTCAATTATCCGGTGCCTTTTACCGATCAGCTGAAACAAGCGATCGAATCGCATAAGGCGGCGACACTAGCCATGAAAGATTTGGTTATCCGGCTATGGCTCGCCGAGCCGATTCCAAGCAGCTACTTCGGGCTCGTGAAGCGGCTCAGAAGCGCTTGCCCTCGACTTGACGCTATCAAGCGGTCGGTCTGTATAGAAGGTGTTAGAATGGCCTTCGCCTACGCAAAAGTGCCTTTGGGGAAGATGGATGCGAAAAGCTGATGACCAAAGGACCGCCAGAGGGGAAGGAGCACCGCAAGCCCGAATCATATTATGAGAGTGTCCTGAAAGGATCCTACCTTGCAGCAGAGCTATGCACCAAGGACATTATATTTCCATGAATGCCAATCATGTTGTCCTTTGTAATGTTTGAACAAGGTCATTTATTTGTCGCTTTATTATATAAGTTTACCCTCTTGTGCGGCCGCTTTATATGTTAAACACCGAGAGTTGGCGATCGTTGGCTTCTCGCCCCACACAAGAAGTAATGGGGTGTTCGGGATAAACTTGAGCACTCTTTATCCCAGCTTTTGGATCCTTCAAGGAGGTGCTCAAAGACCTGTGAACCAGCAATCGAACTATATGGCTTTATCACTCTCACTTAGCCATAGGAGCTTTAGTATGGTAGGCGCAGCCCACGGTGTTCTAACACCGCATTAGGGGCTTTAGAAGCACTGATCGGAGAAAAACCATCCATCGCATTGCCATTGGTTATGGCATTATGCGGAGAATCCTTAAAGATTTTTGTGACCTTCAATAGAATTGACCAGCTCGCGCAGTATCATGATAGCCAGTTTCGGCTTTCTCTCTTTGAGGTGCTCGTCCGGAAGAACGGGACACAATCGCAGTAGAGTTCTCCCAAGGCTACCTTAGCCGATATAAGCGGAACGTAAGGTACCAAAACATGGGAGCCGGCAAACCCAACTATTGACCCAAGACATGATTCGAGCTGATGCATATAATCCTATAGGTTCGGGTGCGAACTTCCATGAAGGTGTTCGAGACTTTATTGCAAAGTGTTATGGGTAAAAGCAAGCCCTGGCGTATTTTAAGGCATATCGCCAGTATGCGGATGCCACTTGACAAAATGATTTCAATAAGAAATAACAGCAGGTAAAACGCTATATAAATCCACATGTTGTATTTGAATGAAATACGTCTATGCGTTATGGGTACAAGTGATGTGATTAAAAAAAGAATATGATTATGAACCTGCTTTGAGACCGTGGGGAAGAGGCTGAGTGTGGATCCGTAATATAGCCGGATGGTCGCTGCAGTGGGAATGTCTAAGATTCCCTGCGTACACGCCTGTTGCCGTGTAGCCCGCCTGAGGTCGTCGGCGCAAGGTGAACCTGCAAAGGAAATGTAATAAATATTTACTGCTTGAGGGCGGTTGAGTCGCTGAGTTCGCATGTCCCGACCTTTGCCGGAGTGTTTAATTGAGCTCGGGCGAGCCGGGCTATCCTTCCGCTGGCAGTTCGCAGTCCCTTGACGGTGTCGGGGAGCCCGGATGTCGATTCGAGGTTCGCCTGCAAGGTGCTGCTCGTTGTTTACTGCCGCTAAGGCAAGCAGGTATTTGTTGGTGCCGAGGGAAGGTTCGGCCTTGCCATTAATCGTGATGACGCCACGTGGTCCAGTGCATCTTGAGCTTACGGTAGTCATAATGTGGCACCGCATTGAATCGAGCTTAACGCGAAATTCGTCAAGGAAAAGGCTTGATAATCACCGCGGAAAGGGACGATTTCAAGATTAACTCTTTGATACAGTAATTTTACGGTGATCCGAAGGCTACCTCAAGGGCAATGGATCTTGTACAGCTAACTTCCACACCTAGTATAATGCCTCTGAAAGTGGATTTAGTGGGTTTGATCGCCGAATCATAATTTCTTTTTTGTTCAATTCTGGACAAAAAAGAAAAGGAAAAAAGGAACTCCAAAAACCCGTCCTCAGTTCGGATTGCAGGCTGCAACTCGCCAAGGAATTTCGCTACCTTAGGACCAAGAGAATTCTGACGCCCGCTCACCGGGCTTCGAAGTTTCTTGAAAACTTGCTTCAGATATGAAACTTTGGGTATTCAGTGAAGCCATGCCCATCTTGCACATCGTGTCCTGGTAAAGCAGATTTAGGCTACCTCCGTCCATAAGGACTCGAGTGAGGTGGAAGCCGCCTCATTATTGGGCCAAGGACTAGTGCGGCTGGATTGTCCCGATTGGCGTTAACGGACGATCCGTGGCGTTGAAGGTGACCGACCCTAGTTTATATTGTGGGATGACTAGTTCCGTTGAGTCGCCATCCCTAAGGGTGCATATCCGGTCCGGGTTGGTAATTTGGGTGGTATTTACCACATTCACCGATTGAATATGCGGGGAAATTTCTTTTGCCTTCCCGTGTTCGGTGATCGGGCTCTTCGCTGCTATCATCGCTTTGAGACCCCCTTCGCCTTTGGCGCCTACCCGCCGCTTGTTTGAAGATCCGGCATTCTCTGCTGGTATGGGTGGTCGGGCGTTTACGGGGTGCCATGAATTTGGCATTAGAGATCGAGTATGCGGTCCAATCGATGGACCCAGATTTTTATTTTAGGTAGCTCCTTTCACGACCGGCTTTGAGCCCTCGAACCCGCATTAACTGCCGTTATTTTGACGTTTTCACCATATTTGCGGCGCTTTGTGTTTGTTGCGTCGTGGTTTGCCGTTATATCTATCGGCTTCGATATGCCGGGTTTGCTTGATTGTATTGGTACTACGAGCCAACCAGCTATCCTCGCCTCGCGCAAAAGCGGGTCATAAGTGTCGTGAGGGCTGCCATGGATTTTGGCTTCTCTTGGCCAAGGTGCCGGCGAGCCATTCATCACGGATATTATGCTTAAATGCCGCTAAGGCCTCGCGATCCGGACAATCGACAATTTGGTTTTTCTTATTTAGGAACCGTGTCCGAATTGCTGTCCGATTCCTCACTTCTGCGAAGTTATATGGCTCAAGTCATCAAGATCCGGTGGTCGCACATAAGTGCCACGGAAGTTGTCAAGCGAATGCATCTTCCAAATCCTCCCAATCGCCAATTGAGTCTGCGGCAAGCTATTCAGCTAATGCCGAGCTGGTCCTTTGAGTTTTAGTGGGAGGTACTTGATGGCATGTAGATCATCACCGCGAGCCATGTGGATGTGGAGGAGGAAACCTCGATCCATATCAAGGGATCTGGTTGTACCATCATATGATCCAATATTTATGGGTTTAAAACCCTCGAGAATTCGTGATCCATTACTTCATCGGTGAAGCATAGGGGTCCGGCGCCTACGCGCCGGGCTATATCAATGACGCAGTTCATATGGAGTCTTGTGCTCGCTGTATTCGGTCCGCCGGATTAGCTTTTAGTGTATCCGGCGTGACGGTCATCGTCCCGCGTTGGTGCGGCGCCTCGTGATCCATAGATCGATCTTGCATGTTTTGCCTTGTTTTCCAATACGCCCTCGCAGGTCCCGCCAGTTGCCCTGTGCCTTGGTATTTTGTTTGAGTGGCGGGAGGTGCAGGCTGGACTTGAGGATGAAATGCCTTCTCTGTTCTCAGCCACGAGGTGGCCGGATCAGCTACATGATATGCTGGTGATGTAGGTTTCAATGCTTCCTCCTCGAGTTGAGGTAGCAACCCGCGCTTCGATAACTCCTGGTTGGGCGCTCAAGTTCAGATATCCTCGGCTGCCAGACTTCGTCCATCTATCCGCTTAGCAGATATTGATCAGCTCGGCTGTTGTTGCTTTTCCTCAGGCTGTTGTCTGTATATGCTATCGGGCGCTGAAGCGCTTCTGTGCTCGGCAGGATCCTCGTGCCACGATAAATTCTTCGTCAAATCCGCTCACTTCGCTTTCGAGAGGCATGTAATTGTCATCCTCTCGATTCTCATGCTTGCTGCCTGTCCGGAGGGCTAGCTTGTTCATCCTCCCGCCGAGGTCCTGGCCGAGGGGATTATCGTCGTCTTCGCACTATCTCGGAGCGCTATTGTCTCTCTATGTGCCGGTATAAGCTGCTTTTGCTATGGCAATATTTAGAGGCGGCGCCGCCGACGCCGGTGCTTGCTGTCTTTTGGAGGGATTATCCTCCGTTGTCTTATCGCCATCGCCTTCTTTGGGGTGTCTACCATGTATACAGCATCATATGATGAGGTGGAAGTCTAGCGCCCTATGGGCGTGGTTCCTGTTCGCCTCGCATCGCCTCCTACATCGCTTCATACCGTTGATGTCTTCAAAGTTGAAATCGAGCATGCTCGTTAAATCGCCGATGCGGCTACTAAGTGGGTTGTGGTGGGGAGCGACTTCTTCGCCGTCCGCATCCCATTCTAGCTGACATAGTTCGCCAAGGTTCTCACGACAAGGAGAGAGACCTTACGAATTTAGCACATCACCAAAAGGTGAGTGCTGAAAGATAGCCACGAGGTGAACTCCATGATCGCGCCCAATCGATCGGAGTAGGCATGGACGCAGCGGCTCGAGTCCGTGGTCGGGGACGAATCCAATGGTTCGGCAACACGGGTCTCGTAGGAGGTGAAGTCAGTATTCGGTGCTATCGCCATCGAGTGTGCGGCCTCGTATGGGATCAATCCATCCGTCCACAGATGGCGCGATTTGTTCCGGATTGAAGGCCGGAGAAGTTGCAGTCTGATCTCCCGAACATAGTCCACGGCGAGCTAAATCATGCTCGCTGATCGTGCGGGCGACTCGACATGGGCTCGAACTGTCAAGATCAAGTCTCCGCAGATGTCGGCAGATAGTTCGTTTCCAACCTGACTGATGGCTGTGGGCGAGGATACGCTCCAACGTGTCTATAAGTTTTGATTGCTCCATGCTATATTATCTACTGTTTGGACCATATTGGGCTTTATTTTACACTTTTATATTACTTTTGGGACTAACCTATTAACGGGTACTCGCTTCAGCTCGGGTGCATTGTCCGGAGCACCGTCTCGATCAACACCGAGAACCTGAGGCATCCTGACCGAGGGAATTTGCGCAACCTCCTCTTCCACGAAGCTGCATGAACGATACAAGTTCCCCGCTGAATTTGAAAACACAAGCCTCAAAGGGAATAAAGTGAACAATGCTGCCCTCACGAAGATGAGCAAGGTCCTGTCTACTTGGAAAAGCAATGTGAAGAGAATGATCGAGAAAGGTGAGAGTTATGAGAAGATCAAGGAGAAAAATCCTTCGATCACTGAAGATGACTACAACGACTTCAAGATCAATTGCTCGAGCACCGCAAGCTCCCAATCAAGTGAGTGGGGAAACAAATGCGGAGATGAACATAGGGGAACACACACTCGGTCCCGGCGGTTCAGAGTGGCGGAGCCTATATGGGACAAGGAGGAGGCGGACCGTGCGAGCAAGGCCTACCGCCCCTTCGATACATACGGTGACAAGCGGACCAGGAACTTTGTCGGGGCCGGTACAAGAAGGACCGAAAACAAAGGAGCTTACCACGGATCCGAAGACCAGGCAGCTTGAGCTTGTTCGGTAAGGAATACACCCCGCGTAATTAGCTCCATATGGTTGCATTCTAATTAATGAAGCCAATTTCTAAATGGTTCACATTCCTTCCGCAGCGATCGAAAGCAGAGCGCTGGGTCGACTCAGAGCAACCCTTGGGACACCACTCTAAATAGGGGTTGAATGTAATGAAGAACAAGGATAAGCTCGAAGTCGACGTCACTGGTCGTGTGGCGGCAAAGGCTTGTCGACAAAATGGGGTCATACTATACCGCTGGTGTGCGGAAGGAGAAAAGACCAGCTCGGAAAGCCAGCGCGAGAGGTTCAAGAACTCAAGGCACAGGTGGCGCGGATTCGGAGATTGTCCAAGAGCAAGTGGAACAACGACTCGGGCGACGATCACCGCCCTTGTGCCTACCTTGATCTCGGGGTTGAGTCGTGGATTGCGGGCGCCCAACGGGCCGCCCGATTCCTAGCTTCACGGCCAGCAACTCACATAATGCGATGGCGGGGCCATTGGTGCCTCCAGCGAGGCGGCATTGGTGTCTCCGGCGCCGCACGGAGCTTAATGCACCGGGTGTCGCCGGCGGCACCTCTGCAGCAAGCGCCCCTCCGTCAATCTGCACGCCCGCCGTTGGCGGTGCCTCTACATTAGCCGAGCTCGGCGCCATCATCACGGTAACTAATTAAGCCTCTCGCCGAGGACTTCATCTCCTTGCCTTTGATCGGGCATCCTCGACGCCCTACATGTTTTCGCAGGCGCCGCCGACGTTCCTGCACTCTCCTCCACTTCGTGAACAACGAGTTGGTCGATGTCGCCAAGGGCAAAATCGTTCAACCGGCAACCCTTGTTCCACGGTACCCAGATGCCACCCAACTTGTTTAGGGTTCAACTGGTTCGGTGCTGCCAGGCTGCGACGACTTGTTACCTCGAATCGACCCGTTGGGGCCGACGATGATGACGTGATGACCCTCGGCGCCGCTGAGCTGGCCCTGCTTTGGCGAAGAGCCAGATTCGTTTGGGGCGGGGACACCACCCCAAAGACAACACCGCCAATCGTGCGGCGCCAAGTCGGCCCCATGGCAAGACCGCCGAACGGTGCGGACATCCCTATGCCATCGGATCCAAACATGCATATGGCACAGGATCGTAATGACGACGACGACGACTATGATACATTTGGCAGCGTCGATCAAGACTTTGCCGAGCATGGGTGCGATGGCGACTTCATGGGGCCTCCTTCTCAAGAACCAAACCCAACAAAAGGCGTGTGCGATCTAGCTCGTGCAGCGGAGAAGCCAAGTTACAACAGCGCCGTCGGCGTTCAGCTCTCGGAGACGCCTCACCTGCCGGCTTCACCGAGCCTCGAGATAGGCGAGGTGCGAAATATTATCAGCCCCAACACACTCAAGAAGGCGGTCTGTGAGCAAAACTCGGTCCCATTACAGGAGAAGAAGAAGGCACGCAAAAGAAAGACTAAGAAGGGTGCGAGCCAGCCGCACCGAGTACGATCCGTGCTCGGGGCGGGCCACCTTCACCGCAGGATATCTCGAGGAGGGTGCATGTGGCGGGTAGGGCGATGCTACCGACAAATATGCTCAATGCTGCAACCGGTGCTATCGGAGTCTGCATGACAGTGTTCTTTCTTTGGAGAAGCGGCGTCTCGGGGAGAAGGATGTGGCATACCCGTTTTCGCGGCCAAGGTGCCAGAGGGCAAGGGCTTTGTGGATAACTCCATCGGGTGTACGATCGTCCTGCGTTTTGATGACATCCACGCTATGTTGAACCTTCATCCGCTGCACTACACCTTCGTTCGACTATTTTCGCTGAGTATGGAGATGCGGATCATTCGCGACAAGACCCCGGACATCGTGATAGTCGACCCCTTCTACATGCGTGCCAAGATCTTGGGCAGCGCTGGGGACCGGCAAGTCGCGAGTTCTTACCTCGAAGGCGTCATTCTGGCAAACCAAGATAAGGATAACTTCCTCGTGCCTTACTTTCCCGAGTAAGTCCTCCCCTCAACCGGCCCGTAACATATGAATTCTTACATTTCGATCGTTTTCTTTTAACATTCCGTGTTTTCTGCGGTGACACCGTTGCACTCATCCTCCTAAGCCCCAAATATTCCATGGCGGCGTATTTAGACCCGGACCGTCGATCGAGCGTAGACTACACAAATGTCAAGAAGGTTCTTGATGATGTTCTCCCGCCTCGCCAAATCTGGAGGCACCTTCACCAGGCCTATTCGTAGCACGGCAAGCACGTGTTCTCCCACAATCTGACGTTCGCTGCGTCAAGCAGCCACTGGCGGTCGAAGGGTGCCTACTCGCCATCCATCACATGCGGGCGATCGTGCGGGACCATCATCAACTTCGCTACCGAGTAAACTCAAGATTGGGCCGCGGCGTGTCGGCAATCCAGGGCGCGGACCTCCGACAAGAATTCTTTCGCATCCAAATGGAGTTTGCGGAAATCATCCATCAAGATGTCGCCGTACCTCGGGGCAGTTCTACCTCGAAATCAACCGTCCAACGGTGACATCGACACAATGCTACAAATGCAGGATGACAGCACCGTTCTTTCATGACTCCCACGATGAGACGGCGGCTTCATCCACGCTCCGTCCCTTGAGTCGAGTTGTCTAGTTCTCAAACATCGATTGGCTCATGTTGTAATTAAACTTTAATGAACTTGTAGTATGTCTCTTTGGTTTGAGAGTCGTTCAACTTAGATGTAATCGATGCTATTAATGTCTTGCTTTTCTCTTCCGATCGTTCTTTGCATACTTATATATTGCTTATGTATTGTCTGTGAATTGGTACTAACGTTTACGTTTGGCTAGTGCATAGCGATGCCGGCGTATGTCGTGTACAAGGGTAAGGTTCCCGGAGTCTCGATGACTGGGAGGAGTGTCGGAGACAGGTTCACCGATTCAGCGGTAACAGATTACAAATGGTACACCACTAGGGCGAGGCGAATCTAGATCGCCCGCTATCTAGCGGGAGAGGAGGGAGCGTTGGAGGAACCGGATGAAGACGAGTTTCATCGTGATGATGCTCATCGTGATGACCGCAGCTCTCTTCTATGTGATGGTAGTTTAGATGATCGATATCGACTTGTAATGCGAAGATAAACTCGCTACTCGCGGTCTCGAGACTTGTAGTATAATGTTCTATCTTTGTTCGGTCTTTTCAATTCGGAGACTAATATGATGAATTGTATTAGGAGACTAATATGATGAATTGTATTCAAAGACTAATCTTCTATTGTATTTGATGAATCTATTGTTGATGTGTGCTGTCTATATTTTGTCAAATTATACATTTTGTAACCTGTGCAAAAACAGAAAATAAAAAATAAAAAATAAAAAACCTAATATTCATACTAATGGCGCATCACATGATAGTCGCCATTAGTATGACAAAGGCATACTAATGGCGCATCACGGGTAGTGCGCCATTAGTATGTTGCGATTACTAATGGCGCATCAGGTGGTGCGCCATTAGTATCTCAAAGCACTGGTATACATGCCCACGGGAGGCATACTAATGGCGCACCCTCGCATATACTAATGGCGCACCAGGTGGTGCGCCATTAGTATATCAGATACTAATGGCGCACCGGTGGTGCGCCATTAGTAAAATACTAATGGCGTGCTATCAATGGCGCACCAGTGATGCGCCATTAATGGCCATATTAGGTGCGCCATTAGTAGTGGTATTTCTAGTAGTGAAGATGACATGATGTAGAGGGATAAATTCATGCAATATGATAAAAACCCCATCTTGTTATCCTTGATGGCAACAATACAATACATGCCTTGCTGCCCCTACTATCACTGGGAAAGGACACCGCAAGATTGAACCCAAAGCTAAGCACTTCTCCCATTGCATGAATGATCAATCTAGTAGGCCAAACCAAACTAATAATTCAAAGAGACTTGCAAAGAAAACCAACCATACATAAAAGAATTCGGAAGATTCAAATATTGTTCATAGATAAACTTGATCATAAACCCACAATTCATCGGTCTCAACAAACACACCGCAAAAGAAGATTACATCGAATAGATCTCCACGAGAGAGGGGGAGAACATTGTATTGAGATCCAAAAAAGAGAGAAGAAGCCATCTAGCTAATAACTTGGACCCGAAGGTCTGAAGTAAACTACTCACACTTCATCGGAGAGGCTATGGTGTTGATGTAGAAGCCCTCCGTGGTCGATGCTCCTTCCTGCGGAGCTCCGGAACAGGCCCCAAGATGGGATCTCGTGGTACAGAAGGTTGCGGCGGTGGAATTAGGTTTTTGGCTCCGTATCTGATCGTTTGGGGGTACGTAGGTATATATAGGAGGAAGGAGTACGTAAGTGGAGCAACATGGGGCCCATGAGGGTGGAGGGTGCGCCCAGGGTGGGTAGGCGCACCCCCTACCTCGTGGCTTCCTGGAAGCTTCTTCAACGTAGGACCCAAGTCTCCTAGATCATGTTCGTTCCGAAAATCATGTTCCCGAAGGTTTAATTCCGTTTGGACTCCGTTTGATATTCTTTTTTCTGCGAAACTCTGAATTAGGCAAAAAAATAGCAATTCTGGGCTGGGCCTCCGGTTAATAGGTTAGTCCCAAAAATAATATAAAAGTGAATAATAAAGCCCAATAATGTCCAAAACAGAAGATAATATAGCATGGAGCAATAAAAAATTATTGATACGTTGGAGACGTATCACTACCGCATGTGAACAAACCAAACTCAGCCATCCTACCGCTGACACATAATTTTTGTTCATACAGTATGTTTATCCAACGGCATGTTGGGGAGGATCCGTACAGCCCATGCGTTGGTCTGTTGGGGAAGAAGAAGAGGTGATGAAGAAGGGAAGGAAACTATGGTAATTTTGCAAAAAGGTATCCACACACCACTCCGCATTTGCAAATAAGGCCTTCCCTTGTTCATCCTTTTCTCTCACAAGATAAACTAGTCATACAAATGCATCTTGACGTTACATGCAACGCACGGGCATCTTGCTAGTAAGAGTAGAAATATGAACATTTACAATAGCAAATCTATATGATGTGAAAGTATATTCAATAATGAATCTAATGGTATTGATTTGTTATTAGATATGTTATTATTTCTGTCTATAAACTTTGTCAAAGTTTACAAAGTTTGACTTTGAGCAAGGCTAAAATGCGGAGTAAATAAAAACGGAGGGAGTACGCAGGGACTAGTATGGTTACTACTGCCAGAACATGGTAAGTTGGACCCCTAAATGCGGGCACGGACCGGGCACACCTCAATTATTCTTTCGAACAGTCGGACACCTACATTTAGCACACCATCCGGCTACTTAATCAAGTGTTATGCTTCACTACTTGAAAAGGAAAAGGGTGGTTGTCAGTGTCAAAACCGGCGGATCTCGGGTAGGGGGTCCCGAACTATGCGTCTAAGGCGGATGGTAACAGGAGGCGGGGGACACGATGTTTACCCAGGTTCGGGCCCTCTCGATGGAGGTAATACCCTACTTCCTGTTTGATTGATCTTGATGATATGAGTATTACAAGAGTTGATCTACCACGAGATCGTAGAGGCTAAAACCCTAGAAGCTAGACTATGGTATGATTGTTGTTGTCCTACGGACTAAACCCTCCGGTTTATATAGACACCGAAGGGGGCTAGGGTTACACAGAGTCGGTTACAAGGGACGAGATCTACATATCCGTATTGCCAAGCTTGCCTTCCATGCCAAGGAGAGTCCCATCCGGACACGGGACGAAGTCTTCAATCTTGTATCTTCATAGTCCAACAGTCTGGCCAAAGGATATAGTCCGGCTATCCGAGGACCCCCTAATCCAGGACTCCCTCAGTAGCCCCTAAACCAGGCTTCAATGACGATGAGTCTGGCGCGCAGATTGTCTTCGGCATTGCAAGGCGGTTTCCTCTTCCGAATACTCCATAGAAGATTTTGAACACAAGGATAGTGTCCGGCTCTGCAAAACAAATTCCACATACCACCATAGAGAGAATAATATTTCCACAAATCTAATCTGCTGACACATTTTGTAGCATGACATCACACCACGGCCCGGTCGCTATTCGAACCGTTTTTCACAACCAGCCACTGCACATACCGCTAGGCGGTTTCCTTGGGACGTCTTGTCGAAGCAGAGATCGTGTCCCCTTATCACGGGATTCTCATCAATACGGGTGTGGGTAACCCAACCGCGCCATAAATTACGACGCTCGGGGAATAAGAGGTTTTACCAGGCAAGTGGGGAGGCGCAGAATCCCTGCTGCCTTTATAAGGGGATAAGGACTCCCTTTCGCACCCACGCTTTCTACTTCCCGATTCATTCCCTTCTGCTCAAGCTCCAGGGCCCAATCTTTCATCTTCTCTGCCCACAAAAGGTCTTCCGAAGATGTACGTATCCAGAGAAGGAGGCAAATGGATGGCCTCTACCGTCCGAGAGAAGGATATCAAAAAGCTTCGGGAGGCCGGGTACCTGGCCAAGAAAATCAGCCACCGTCTCCCGACGGCGGGACAGATCGTCCCTACTCTGGAACCCCATGAAACGGTTGTATTCCTCCCTCACTTTGTCCGTGGGCTAGGGTTTCCCCTCCACCCGTTCGTTTGCGGCATCATGTATTATTATGGGATCGATCTTCACGATCTGTCCCCTAATTCCTTCCTCAACATTTCGACATTGATTGTCGTGTGCGAGGCTTTTCTCCGCATTTCGCCGCACTTCGGTTTATGGCTGAAGATTTTTAATGTGAAGCCCAAGGTGGTGGGCGGCGAGCACGCCGAGGGGGGCACCATGGTGAGCAAGATGCCCAACGTCATATGGCCAACGGGAACCTTTAATGATTCTGTCAAGGAGTGGCAACAGCAGTGGTTTTATATCACTGAGCCACGTGGCACGGAATGTGCCGCCTTTCCCGAGTTCCGATCTGGTGCCCCCCTGCGGCTCACATCCTGGGTCAGGAAAGGCCTGGACTGGTCTTCGTCCGACAAACTGTCGGTGCTCCAGACACGCGTTAAAGATATGGGAGACAAGAACATTGAACTTGTCAATGTGGTCCAGGTGATGCTAGTTCGCCGGATCCTGCCTTATCAGCACCGGACTTGCAATCTATGGGGATTCGATCCAGCCAGGCACCAAACCCTGCGAGTGCTCTTCGACTCTTCGCACAACGACATTTGGAAGGTGCTTTTCAAGTCTAGCAAATCGTGGCCGGACTCCGCCGAGGACCGCGGGTACCAACTGTCCGGCCCTGCAAGTTCGGTGAGTTTATCAAACTTTTCTATCCGCATAACCCAAAGGAAGCGCTTAACGTGTTTTATACAACTCTCGCAGGGCTGGGCGAAGAAGGCGGAGCGGATCCATTGTCCGGCCCGCTGCCCAAGAACCGCCATCCCACCGGCGAAGATGCGGTCCGGTGCCTTACAAGATGCCGAAGAAGACGGGCGAGAAGGAGGCCAAAAAGACCCGGGATGGCCTTCGTCGGCGCGGCACTTCGGACACAATATCCGAAGGCTCTGATGCCCATTTCACCTTCGAAGAGGACGACGAGGAGGAGGAAGATGAATCCCCTGCGGGGGGAAGAAAGAAGAGGACGGCCTCCGTACACTTGGAGGCCGAGCTGCCCAAAAGGGGAAAGGCTCCTCTTCCATAGGAGTCCAACACCGTCGCCGACAGCGGCCCGGCATGGGATCCCAGGGCCCAGCCCCTAGTGAACTCGTAAGTGTAAAATCTGAGTACATTTTTAGGCGTCCAGACTCATCATGGCATAGTATTTTAACCTAAGCCATATTTTTGTAGTCTAGCGTGGTCCCATACCAAACAATCCTCATCAGAGGATTTGCTGAGCTCAGATGCTATGGAGAGCGGGACGCCCCCAAAGGCCCCTTCCTCCAAACAGGTGCATAACACCGAGGCTTCGTCCCAGAAGGACCCCGGCCAAGGAGGAGAGGAAAAGACCGTGACGGCGGCGTCTGGAGGTCAAACCTCAGGGGCCGGACACATGTAAGAAGATTCCCATGAGGGCTGACGGCGGGGGTGATGTCTACTACGCAACCTTCTTCTTGTAGACGTTGTTGGGCCTGCAAGTGTACAGGTTTGTAGGACAGTAGCAAATTTCCCTCAAGTGGATGACCTAAGGTTTATCAATCCGTAGGAGGCGTAGGATGAAGATGGTCTCTCTCAAACAACCCTGCAACCAAATAACAAAGAGTCTCTTGTGTTCCCAACACACCCAATACAATGGTAAATTGTATAGGTGCACTAGTTCGGCGAAGAGATGGTGATACAACTGCAATATGGATGGTAGATAAAGGTTTTTGTAATCTGAAATAATAAAAATAGCAAGGTAAGAAGTGGTAAAAGTGAGCGTAAACGGTATTGCAATGATAGGAAACAAGGCCTAGGGTTCATACTTTCAATAGTGCAAGTTCTCTCAACAATAATAACATAGATAGATCATATAACAATCCCTCAACATGCAACAAAGAGTCACTCCAAAGCCACTAATAGCGGAGAACAAACGTAGAGATTATGGTAGGGTACGAAACCACCTCAAAGTTATTCTTTCGAATCGATCTATTAAAGAGTTTGTACTAGAATAACACCTTAAGACACAAATCAACCAAAACCCTAATGTAACCTAGATACTCCATTGTCACCTCAAGTATCCGTGGGCATGATTATACGATATGCATCACACAATCTCAAATTCATCCAACCAACACAAAGTACTTCAAAGAGTGCCCCAAAGTTTCTACCGGAGAGTCAAGAACGTGTGACAACCCCTATGCATAGGTTCATGGGCGGAACCCGCAAGTTGGTCACCAAAACATACATCAAGTAGCACATGATATCCCATTGTCACCACAGATAAACACGGCAAGACATACATCAAGTGTTCTCATAAAAGACTCAATCCGATAAGATAACTTCCAAGGGGAAACTCAATTCATCACAAGAGAGTAGAGGGGGAGAAACATCATAAAATCCAACTACAATAGCAAAGCTCAGGATACATCAAGATTGTGCCATAGAGGGAACACGAGAGAGAACACGAGAGAGAGAGAGAGAGATCAAACACATAGCTACTGGTACATACCCTCAGCCCCGAGGGTGAACTACTCTCTCCTCGTCATGGAGAGCGCCGAGATGATGAAGATGGCCACCGGTGATGGGTTCCCCCTCCGGCAGGGTGCCGGAACAGGCTCCCAAAAGGTTTTTGGTGGAGGCTTGCGGCGGCGGAACTCCCGATCTATCTTCTTCGTGGATGTTTTTAGGGTACGTGGGACTATATAGGCGAAAGAAGTCGGTCGGGGGGTGCTCGAGGGGCCCACGAGATAGGGGGCACACCCTACAGGGGGGCGCCCTCCTATCTCGTGGCCTCCTCGAGGATCTTCTGACGTGGACTCCAAGTCTCCAGGATCATATTCTTCCCAAAAATAACGCTGCCAAAGGTTTCATTCCGTTTGATATTCCTTTTCCTCGAAATACTGAAACAGGCAATAAAACAGCAATATGGGCTGGGCCTCCGGTTAATAGGTTAGTCCCAAAAGTAATATAAAAGTGTATAATAAAGCCCATAATAATTCAAAACACATAGTAATATAGCATGAATGCTTCATAAATTATAGATACGTTGGAGACGTATCAGGGGGCCATCCTGAGTTCGGCTCCCAGCTGGATGCGATTCCGGAGATCTATACGGCTCCAGAATCAAGCAGGCATCCTCCCTCTGCTGGAGGGGGTGTGCCTGTTCCATCGGCAACTTCTGTCCAACAAGAGGTGTCGGATGCTTTATTGGTAGCGCTGAAGAGCGCCTCCATCATTGATGAACACCGTGCCCTTATGGGTGCGGTGGTGAAAGATTCGATCGGTGAGAGTGGGTGAACGAAACTCTATATCAGCCTTATAAAAGGCTTTGAGGTATGTTTTATGAGTTTTCGAAGAGTGCCATAGTATAGATAGTAGCCCCTGATACACTGTTCGGGGAAAGAAAGAACCGGATAGAGGATCGAATTTATGTTCGCAGGAAGACTCATTAAATGGCATCTATTTCTCTTCTGTTATAAGCAGGTGTCTGTAGCGGCTGCTACGTCTCATACTGCAGAGATCTTTGGGCTGAATCAAAGTCTTGAGCGGGCCACAGAAGAACTTGGCCAATTGAAAATGCATTTGAGAGATAATCAAGGTATGCACAAGTCTTGTTCGCGTTTATTGCGAATGAATTTTCAGTATGAACTGAGCTTCTTGATTTGCGCTAGGGATTGTGACCGAAGTCGAAGCCCTTAAGAAGGTTGTGGCCGAGGCCGAGAAAAAGGCAGCCACTGAGCAGGCTCTTCGTGAGAAGCACGAGGCCAGGGTTATTAAAGCTTAGCAGGAGCTGCAAGAGGCCGTGAGGAAATGCGAGACCTTGGAGCAGAGTTTAACGAAGAAAGAATCCGAACTCACCAAGGTGCATCAGGCCACGAGCGATGCCCGGGGGGAAACCCAAAGCACCCTGCAGGGGATCCAAGAGGCGAGAAAGATTGCGGCTGGTAAGGCCTTTTCCATGTAGAGCAAGTATTGGGGGGGGGGAACTATGTTTCTAATTTTGAATCCGGATTTCTCAGGGGTATTTGCCGAGCTACCCCGCAGCATATCAAATGCCGCCCAATTCTACCGAGCCGAAGAAAGGAAAACTGCAGATAAGCTCTTCTGGTCACAGTATTTGGCACCGAATTATCCGGTGCCTTTTACCGATCAGCTGAAACAACTGATCGAACTGCATAAGGCGGCGACACTAGCCATGAAAGATTTGGTTATCCGGCTATGGCCTGCCGAGCCGATTCCAAGCAGCTACTTCAGGCTCGTGAAGCGGCTCGTAAGCGCTTGCCCTCGACTTGACGTCATCAAGCAGTCGGTCTGTATAGAAGGTGCTAGAATGGCCTTCGCCTACGCAAAGGTGCACTGGGGGAAGATGGATGCCGAAAAGCTGATGACCAAAGGACCGCCAGAGGGGAAGGAGCACCGCAAGCCCGAATCATATTATGAGAGTGTCCTGAAAGGATCCTACCTTGCAGCAGAGCTATGCACCAAGGACATTATATTTCCATGAATGCCAATCATGTTGTCCTTTGTAATGTTTGAACAAGGTCATTTATTTGTCGCCTGTTATATAAAAGTTTACCCTCTTGTGCGGCCGTTTTATATGTTAAACCTGAGAGTTGGCCAGTCGTTGGCTTCTGCCCCCACACAAGAAGTACGGGGGTGTTCGGGATAAACTTGAGCACTCTTTATCCCAGTTTTGGATCCTTCGAAGGAGGTGCTCAGCACAACGAACCAGGCAATCGAACTATATGGCTTTATCACTCTCACTTAGCCATAGGAGCTTTAGTATGGTAGGCGCAGCCCCTGGTGTTCGGAACACCGTACTAGGGGCTTTAGAAGCACCTGATCGGAGAAAAAACCGATCCATCGCACGCTGCATTGGTTATGGCATTATGCGGGAGAATCCTTAAAGATTTTGTGACCTCTCGAATAGCTGACCAGCTCTCGCCGTATCATGATAGTCAGTTTTCGGCTTTCTCTACTGAGGTGCTCGTCCGGAAGAACCGGGACACAATCGCAGTAGTTCTCCCAGTGCTACCTTAGCCGATATAGCGGAACGTAAGGTACCAAAACATGGGAGCCGGGCAAACCCAACTATTGACCCAAGACATGATTCGGAGCTGATGCATATAATCCTATAGGTTCGGGGTGCCGAACTTCCATGAAGGTGTTCAGACTTTATTGCAGTGTTATGGGTAAAACGAAGCCCCTGGCGTATTTTAAGGCATATCGCTGTGTACGGATGCCACTTGACAAAATGATTTCAATAAGAAATAACAGCAGGTAAACGTCATATAAATCCACATGTTGTATTTGAATAGTACGTCTATGCGTATGGGTACAAGTGATGTGATTAAAAAAAGGAATATGATTGCGGAACCTGCTGAGACCAGGGGGAAGAGGCTGAGTGTGGATCCGTAATATAGCCGGATGGTCACTGCGGGGAATGTCTAAGGATTCCCTTACACGTTCAAGCTGCCTCCGTGTAGCCCGTCCTGGTCGGCGCAAAGGTGAACCTGCAAAGGAAATGTAATAAATATTTACGTGCCGGAGGGCGGTTGAGCCGCTGAGTTCGGCATGTCCTGACCTTTGCCGGAGTGTTTAATTGAGCTCTGGACGAGCCGGGCTATCCTTCCGCGAAGTAGTTCGCAGTCCCTTGACGGTGTCAGGGAGCCTGGATGTCGATTCGAGGTTCGGCTGCAAGGTGCTGCTCGTTGTTTCTGCTGCTAAGGCAGTGGTGTATTTGTTGGTGCCGAGGGAAGGTTCGGCCTTGCCATTAACTGTGATGACGCCACGTGGTCCAGGCATCTTGAGCTTACGGTAGTCATAATGTGGCACCGCATTGAATCGAGCGAACGCGGTTCGTCCGAGCAGTGCTTGATAATCACTGCGGAAAGGGACGATTTCGAAGATTAACTCTTTGATACAGTAATTTTCTGGTGATCCGAAGGCTACCTCAAGGGCAATGGATCTTGTACAGCTAACTTCCACACCTAGTATAATGCCTCTGAAAGTGGATTTAGTGGGTTTGATCGCCGAATCATAATTTCTTTTTTGTTCAATTCTGGACAAAAAAGAAAAGGAAAAAAGGAACTCCAAAAACCCGTCCTCAGTTCGGATTGCAGGCTGCAACTCGCCAAGGAATTTCGCTACCTTAGGACCGTTATAGTTACGGCCGCCGTTCACCGGGGCTTCGAGTTTCTTGAAAACTTGCTTCAGATATGAAACTTTGGGTATTCAGGGAAGCCGATGCCCATCTTGCACACTGTGTCCTGGTAAAGCAGATTTAGACTGCTACCTCCGTCCATAAGGACTCGAGTGAGGTGGAAGCCGTCTATTATTGGGCCAAGGACTAGTGCGGCTGGATTGTCCTGATTGGCGTTAACCGGACGATCCGTGCGGTTGAAGGTGACCGGCCCTAGTTTATATTGTGGGATGACTAGTTCCGTTGAGTCGCCATCCCTAAGGGTGCATATCCGGTCCGGGTTGGTAATTTGGGTGGTATTTACCACATTCACCGATTGAATATGCGGGGGAAATTTCTTTTGCCTTCCTGTGTTCGGTGATCTGGGCTCTTCGTTGCTATCATCGCTTTGAGACCCCCCTTCGTCTTTGGCGCCTACCCTGCCGGCTTGTTTGAAGATCCAGCATTCTCTGTTGGTATGGGTGGCTGGCGTTTCTGGGGTGCCATGAATTTGGCATTAGAGATCGAGTATGCGGTCCAGACTGGATGGACCCAGATTTTTATTTTTGGGTAGCCCTTTCCGCTGACCGGGCTTTGAGCCCCTGAACCCGGCATTAACTGCCGTATTTTCGGCGTTTTCACCATATTTGCGGCGCTTGTGTTTGTTGCGTCGTGGTTTGCCGTTGCTATCCCTGGCTTCTGATATGCCAGGTTTGCTTGTTGTATTGGTACTACGAGCCAACCAGCTATCCTCGCCCGTGCAAAAGCGGGTCATAAGTGTCGTGAGGGCTGCCATGGATTTTGGCTTCTCTTGGCCAAGGTGCCGGGCGAGCCATTCATCACGGATATTATGCTTAAATGCCGCTAAGGCCTCTGCATCCGGACAATCGACAATTTGGTTTTTCTTATTTAGGAACCGTGTCCAGAATTGCCTGTCCGATTCCTCTGGCTGCTGAGTTATATGGCTCAAGTCATCAGCATCCGGTGGTCGCACATAAGTGCCCTGGAAGTTGTCAAGGAATGCATCTTCCAAATCCTCCCAACTGCCAATTGAGTCTGCTGGCAAGCTATTCAGCTAATGCCGAGCTGGTCCTTTGAGTTTTAGTGGGAGGTACTTGATGGCATGTAGATCATCACCGCGAGCCATGTGGATGTGGAGGAGGAAACCCTCGATCCATACTGCGGGATCTGTTGTACCATCATATGATCCAATATTTATGGGTTTAAAACCCTCTGAGAATTCGTGATCCATTACTTCATCAGTGAAGCATAGGGGGTCTGCGGCGCCTCTGTGCCGGGCTATATCACGACGCAGTTCATATGAGTCTTGTCTGCTGTATTCGGTCCGGCCGGATTAGCTTTTAGTGTATCCGGCGTGACGGTCATCGTCCCGCGTTGGTGCGCGCCCCCGTGATCCATAGATCGATCTTGCATGTTTTGCCTTGTTTTCCAATACGTCTCGCAGGTCCCGCGTGTTGCCCCAGGCCTTGGTATTTTTGTTTGAGTGGCGGCGGGGTGCAGGCTGGACTTCAGGATGAAATGCCTCTCTGTCTCAGCCACGAGGTGGCCGATCAGCTGCATGATATGCTGGTGATGTAGGTTTCAATGCTTCCTCCTCGAGTTGAGGTAGCAACCTGCGCTTTCGATAACTCCTGGTTGGACGCTCAAGTTCGTATTCCTCGGCTGCCAGGACTTCGGTCCATCTATCCGCTAGCAGATATTGATCAGCTCGAAGCTGTTGTTGCTTTTTCCTCAGGCTGTTTGCTGTGGCTATAAGCCGGCGCTTGAAGCGCTCTTGCTCGACGGGATCCTCAGGCACGATAAATTCTTCGTCGCCGAGGCTCACTTCGTCTTCAGAGAGAGGCATGTAATTGTCATCCTCTGATTCTCTGTTTGCTGCCTGTTCCGGAGGGCTAGCTTGTTCATCCTCCCGCTCGAGGTCTGGCTGGAGGGGATTATCGTCGTCTTCGGCACTATCTGGAGCGTTATTGTCTCTTGTGCCGGTATCGCTGCTTTTGCTATGGCAATACTTAGAGCGGCGCCGCTGACGTCGGTGCTTGGGTTGCTTTTTGGAGGGATTATCCTCCGTTGTCTTATCGCCATCGCCTTCTTTGGGGGTGTCTACCATGTATACATCATATGATGAGGTGGAAGTCTAGCGCCCTATGGGCGGTGGTTCCTGTTCGTCTCCTGCATCGTCTCCTACATCGTCGTCCATACCGTTGATGTCTTCAAAGCTGAAATCGAGCATGTCGGTTAAATCGTCGACAGTGGCTACTAAGTGGGTTGTGGGTGGGGAGCGAATTTCTTCGTCGTCCGCATCCCATTCTAGCTGGACATAGTTCGGCCAAGGTTCTCACGACAAGGAGAGAGACCTTAATGAATTTAGCACATCACCAAAAGGTGAGTGCTGAAAGATAGCCACAGAGGTGAACTCCATGATCGGCGCCCAATCAGATTCGATAGGCATGGACGCAGGCGGCTCGGAGTCCGTGGTCGGGGACGAATCCAATGGTTCGGCAACACGGGTCTCGTAGGAGGTGAAGTCAGTATTCGGTGCTATCGCCACTGAGTGTGCGGCCTCTGTGGCGGGATCAATCCATCCGTCCACAGATGGCGCGATTTGTTCCGGATTGAAGGCCGGAGTAGTTGCAGGTCTGATCTCCCGAACATAGTCCGACGGCAGAGCTAAATCATGCTCGTCGTGATCGTGCGGCGCACCTGACATGGGCTCGAATCCGTCGAAGATCAAGTCTCCGCAGATGTCGGCAGTATAGTTCAAGTTTCCAAACCTGACCTGATGGCCAGGGGCGTAGTGATACGTCTCCAACGTGTCTATAAGTTTTGATTGCTCCATGCTATATTATCTACTGTTTTGGACCATATTGGGCTTTATTTTACACTTTTATATTACTTTTGGGACTAACCTATTAACCGGAGGCCCAGCTCAGATTTGCTGTTTTTTTGCCTATTTCAGAGTTTCGAAGAAACGGAATATCAAATGGAGTCCAAACGGAATGAAACCTTCGGGAACGCGATTTTCTCTCCGAATATGATCCAGGAGACTTGGACCCCCCGTCAAGAAAGAAAGGAGGTGGCCACGAGGGTGGAGGGCGCCCCCCCTAGGGCGTGCCCCCTGCCTCGTGGGCCCCCCTTTGCTCCACCGATGTACTCCTTCCTCCTATATATACCTACGTACCCCCTAACGATCAAAGACGGAGCCAAAAACCTAATTCCACCACCGCAACTTTCTGTATCCACGAGATCCCATCTTGGGGCCTGTTCCGGAGCTCCGCCGGAAGGGGAATCCACCACGGAGGGCTTCTACATCATCATAGACTCTCCGATGAAGTGTGAGTAGTTTACCTCAGACCTTCGGGTCCATAGTTAGTAGCTAGATGGATTTTTCTCTCTTTTTGGATCTCAATACAATGTTCTCCCCCTCTCTCGTGGAGATCTATTCGATGTAATCTTCCTTTTTGCCGTGTGTTTGTTGAGATTGATGAATTCTGGGTTTATGATCAAGATTATCTATGAGCAATATTTGAATCTTCTCTGAATTCTTTTATGTATGATTGGTTAGCTTTGCAAGTCTCTTCGAATTATCCGTTTGGTTTGACCAACTAGATTGGTAGTTCTTGCAATACGAGAAGTGCTTAGCTTTGGGTTCAATCTTGCGGTGTCCTTTCCCAGTGACAGAAGGGGCAGCAAGGCACGTATTGTATTGTTGCCATTGAGGATAACAAGATGGGTTTTTATTTATCATATTGCATGAATTTATCCCTCTACATCATGTCATCTTGCTTAAGGCGTTACTTTGTTTTCATTAACTTAATACTCTAGATGCATGCTGGATAGCGGTCGATGTGTGGAGTAATAGTAGTAGATGCAGACAGGAGTCGTTCTACTTCTCTCGGACGTGATGCCTATATACATGATCATACCTAGATACTCTCATAACTATGCTCAATTCTGTCAATTGCTCAACAGTAATTCGTTCACCCACCGTAAAATACTTATGCTCTTGAGAGAAGCCACTAGTGAAATCTATGGCCCCCGGGTCTATTCTCTATCATATTAATCTTCCCTTACTTTATTATTGCTTTGCTTTTTATTTTACTTTGCATCTTTATACCAAAAACACCAAAAATATTATCTATCATCTCTATCAGATCTCACTCTCGTAAGTGGCCGTGAAGGGATTGACAACCCCTAATCGCGTTGGTTGCGTTGAGCTATTTGTTTTGTGTAGGTACGAGGGACTCGCGCATGGCCTCCTACTGGATTGATACCTTGGTTCTCAAAAACTGAGGGAAATACTTACGCTACTTTGCTGCATTATCCTCTCCTCTTCGGGGAAATCCAACGCAAGCTCAAGAGGTAGCAAGAAGATTTTCTGGCGCCGTTTCCGGGGAGGCTTACGCTGAGTCAAGTCAAGATTTGAACTCCCGTCAACGAGCCATTTCTGGCGCCGTTGCCGGGGAGTCTACGCAAAAGTCAACATACCAAGTACCCATCACAATCCCTTATCTCTCGCATTACATTATTTGCCATTTGCCTCTCGTTTTCCTCTCCCCCACTTCACCCTTGCCATTTTATTCGCCCTCTCTTTTTCGTTTGCCTTTTTCTCGCTTGCTTGCCGTTATGGCTAGTCCCTTATCCACTCAGTTGTCCCCTGAGTTTGAAGTCTTTCACTTCAAACAAAGACAAGGAGAAAACTTAAAAGATGCCTGGTAGATAATAATGTAGTCTTATCGTAATTGTACCTTTGAAGTAAATTTGAGAATTTTGCTTCGCAATTTTTATGTTGGATTAAATATGTCTCATAGACAACTTTTGGATTGTGTTGCCAAGGGCAACTTTATTGAAATTGATCCCCATATTGCGCTTGAAATTATAGAAGGTATAGTGGGAACACTACCTCAAAAAAAGGGGACTTATCCTACCCAGGAAAAGACACAAATCCTTGAATTTTTTTTGTGAAGTTACTAAGAATTTACAAAAGTCTCTTGAACCTCTTAAGAACGTTAGCGGATATATTCACCGCATGAATATGTTGATACTCTTTGCAATAAGCGGTTGGATTCTTTAGATCTAAAAATTTTGGAATATGAAGTGAAACGTAAAGAACCTCCTGGATTCGAGCTTGATTCCGCTAAAAAGTTGAAAAACCAAAGATGGCAATACCTAGATCTATCCTTGCTTTTATGCCTAGCTAGGGCGTTAAACGATAGCACTTGTTGGGAGGCAACCCAATTTTATTTTTAGTTTTTTGTTTTTGTTTCTGTTTAGGAATAAATAATCCATGTACCTTCTGTTTAGATGTGGTTTTATGTTTTAATTAGTGTTTGTGCCAAGTTAAAGCTATAGGGTCTTCTTGGATGATAGTTATTTGATCTTGCTGTAATTTCCAGAAACTTTCGGTTCACAAAAACAATTGTTAAAAATCACCAGAACGTGATAAAATAGTTATTCAAATTGCTGCTGATCAATAAACAAATTTCCTAGGTCGTCCTATTTCGGCTGAATTTTTGGAGTTCCACAAGTTTGCGTTAGTTACAGATTACTACAGACTGTTCTGTTTTTGACAGATTCTGTTTTTCGTGTGTTGTTTGCTTATTTTGATGAATCTATGGCTAGTAAAATAATTTATAATCCATAGAGAAGTTAGAATACAGTAGTTTTAACACCAATATAAATAAATAATGAGTTCATTACAGTTCCTTGAAGTGGTCTTCTGTTTTCTTTCGCTAACGAAGCTCACGAGATTTCTGTTGAGTTTTGTGTTGTGAAGTTTTCAAGTTTTGGGTGAAATATTTTTGATGGATTATGGAGCAAGGAGTGGCAAGAGCCTAAGCTTGGGGATGCCCATGGAACCCCCAACATAATCCAATAACACCAAAAAGTCAAAGCTTGGGGATGCCCCCGTAAGGCATCCCCTCTTTCGAACACTTCCATCGCTAATTTTACTTGGAGCTATATTTTTATTCACCACATGATATGTGTTTTGCTTGGAGCGTCTTGTATGATTTGAGTCTTTTCCTTTTAGTTTACCACAATTATCCTTGTTGTACACACCTTTTGAGAGAGCCATACATGAATTGGAATTTGATAGAATACTCTATGTGCTTCACTTATACCTTTTGAGCTATATAGTTTTGCTCTAGTGCTTCACTTATATCTTTTAGAGCACGGTGGTGGATTTGTTTTATAGAAACTATTGATCTCTCATGCTTCACTTAGATTATTTTGAGAGTCTTAAATAGCATGTTAATTTGCTTAAATAATCTTAATATGCTAGGTATTCAAGAATAATAAAATCTTTCTTATGAGTGTGTTGAATACTAAGAAAAGTTTGATGCTTGATGATTGTTTTGAGATATGGAGGTAATAATATGAGAGTCATGCTAGTTGAGTAGTTGTGAATTTGAGAAATGCTTGTGTTGAAGTTTGCAAGTCCCGTAGCATGCACATATGGTAAACTTTATGTAACAAATTTGAAACATGAGGTGTTCTTTGATTGTCCTCCTTATGAGTGGCGGTCGGGGACGAGCGATGGTCTTTTCCTACCAATATATCCCCCTAGGAGCATGCGCGTAGTGCTTTGGTTTTTGATGGCTTGTAGATTTTTGCAATAAGTATATGAGTTCTTTTTGACTAATGTTGAGTCCATGGATTATACGCACTCTCACCCTTCCATCACTGCTAGCCTCTTCGGTACCGTGCATTGCCCTTTCTCACATTGAGAGTTGGTGCAAATTTCGCTGGTGCATCCAAACCCCGTGATATGATTCACTCTTTCACACATAAACCTCCTTATATCTTCCTCAAAACAGCCACCATACCTACCTATTATGGCATTTCCATAGCCATTCCGAGATATATTGTCATGCAACTTTCCACCGTTCCGCTTATCATGACACATTCATCATTGTCATAGTGCTTAGCATGATCATGTAGTTGACATAGTATTTGTGGCAAAGCCACCGTTCATAATTATTTGATACATGTCACTCTTGGTTCATTGCATATCCCGGTACACCGCCGGAGGCATTCATATAGAGTCATACCTTGTTCTAGTATCAAGTTGTAATCATTGAGTTGTAAATAAATAGAAGTGTGATGATCATCATTTTCTAGAGCATTGTCCCTAGTGAGGAATATATAAAAAAAGGGGTGAAAAGAGGCCATAAAAAAAGGAGAAAAGGCCCAAATAAAAAAATGAGAGAAAAAGAGAGAAGGGACAATGCTACTATCCTTTGCCACACTTGTGCTTCAAAGTAGCACCATAATCTTCATGATAGAGATTCTCTCATTTTGTCATTTTCATATACTAGTGGGAATTTTTCATTATAGAACTTGGCTTGTATATTCCAACAATGGGCCTCCTCAAGTGCCCTAGGTCTTCATGAGCAAGCAAGTTGGATGCACACCCACTTAGTTGCATTTTGTTGAGCTTTCATACATTTATAGCTCAAGTGCATCTGTTGCATGGCAATCCATACTCCTTGCATTAACATCAATCGATGGGCATCTCCATAGCCCATTGGTTAGCCTCGTTGAAGTGAGACTTTCTCTTTTTTTGTCTTCTCCACATAACCCCCATCATCATATTATATTCCATCCATAGTGCTATGTCCATGGCTCGCGCTCATTCTGTGAAGGTTTATAAGTTTGAGATTACTAAAGTATGAAACAATTGCTTGGCTTGTCATCGAGGTTGTGCATGATGAGAGCATTCTTGTGTGATCAAAATGGAGCATGACTAAACTATATGATTTTGTAGGGATGAACTTTCTTTGGCCATTTTATTTTGAGAAGACATAATTGCTTAGTTAGTATGCTTGAAGTATTATTATTTTTAGCACGTAGCTATCGATCTGCCCCAGATGGCCAAGTTAGTTAGCCCGCAGTTCGAAGCCGCCGAATACGAAGATCTATCCGGGGAGGAAAACCTCACCCGGGATCGCATCATCGCCGATGATTGAAGGAGCCATCAAGCCTTACGGTGATGGCATAGTGGAACTCTCAATGAAAGCACCAATGTCGGTGTCAAAACCGGCAGATCTCGGGTAGGGGGTCCCGAACTATGCGTCTAAGGCGGATGGTAACAGGAGGCGGGGGACACGATGTTTACCCAGGTTCGGGCCCTCTCGATGGAGGTAATACCCTACTTCCTGCTTGATTGATCTTGATGACATGAGTATTAAAAGAGTTGATCTACCACGAGATCATAGAGGCTAAAACCCTAGAAGCTAGCCTATGGTATGATTGTTGTTGTCCTATGGACTAAACCCTCTGGTTTATATAGACACCGGAGGGGGCTAGGGTTACACAGAGTCGGTTACAAGGGAGGAGATCTACTTATCTGTATTGCCAAGCTTGCCTTCCACGCCAAGGAGAGTCCCATCCGGACACGGGACGAAGTCTTCAATCTTGTATCTTCATAGTCCAACAGTCCGGCCAAAGGATATAGTCCGGCTGTCTGAGGACCCCCTAATCCAGGACTCTCTCAGTGGTACTGTCGGTGTCAAAACCGGCGGATCTAGGATAGGGGGTCCCGAACTGTGCGTCTAGGCGGATGGTAACAGGAGACTAGGGACACGGTGTTTTTACCCAGGTTCGGGCCCTCTCGATGGAGGTAATACCCTACTCCTGCTTGATTAATATTGATGATATGGGTAGTACAAGAGTTAATCTACCACGAGATCAAGGAGGCTAAACCCTAGAAGCTAGCCTATGGTATGATTGTTGTTCCTCCTACGGACTAAAACCCTCCGGTTTATATAGACACCGGATAGGTTAGGGTTTCACAGAGTCGGTTACAATAGTAGGAGATCTACATATCCGTATCACCAAGCTTGCCTTCCACGCCAAGGAAAGTCCCATCCGGACATGGGACGAAGTCTTCAATCTTGTATCTTCATAGTCTTGGAGTCCGGCCGTGATGATAGTTCGGCTACCCGGACACCCCCTAATCCAGGACTCCCTCAGTAGCCCCTGAACCAGGCTTCAATGACGACGAGTCCGGCGCATATTGTCTTCGGCATTGCAAGGCGGGTTCCTCCTCGAATACTTCATAGAAGGTTTTGAACACCAGGATAGTGTCCGCTCGCAAAACAAGTTCCACATACCACCGTAGAGAGAATAACTTTTGCACAGATCTGCTGGCGTATTCATGGGCGTGACATCACACCACGGCCAGGCCTTCATATGAATCGTTTTCTTGTTCCACCTCGGTAGCGTTTAGCGAGGCGGTTTCCTTGGCACGTCTTATCAAAGCATAGATCGTGCCCCTTATTCCGGATTCTCATCAATACGGACGTGGGTAACCCATCCGCGCCATTGATTATGGCGCTTGGGAGATAAGCGAGTTTTACCAGGCTGGTGGGGGCGCATAGCCGTCCGTCCATATAAGGGATAAGGATCCACCTTTTCACCTCGCCTTCTTCCTCCTTTGCTCATCCATTTCCGCTTTCGAGCTCCTGCGCCCAAGTCCGCACATCCCACCTCAACCTTTCTCCAACCATGTCGGAGGCGGGAGGCAGGTGGATGGCCTCCTCCTTCACGGAGGGCACATCACAAGACTGCGGAGGCGGATGTTTGTCCGGCGACATCGCGCCTGAGCTGCCCGGCGGGGCAGCTCATTCCAACCCCTGGCCCCATGAGAGGTGGTGTTTCTCCCCACTTCCTCCATGGACTAGGTTTTCCACTTCACCCATTTGTGCAGGGGCTCATGTTCTACTATGGCCTGGACTTCCACGACCTGGCCCCAATTTCATCCTCAACATCTCGGCGTTCATCGTCAGGTGTGCGAGCCTTCCTCTGCATCCAGCCCCACTTGACTTATGGCTGAAGATCTTCAATGTCAGGCCGAAGGTAGTGGGCGGCCGCCAAGCGGAGTCTTGGAGGCGCCATGGTTGGCAAGATGGCCAAAGTCCTATGGATCGAGGGCGCTTTTGTGGAGACAATAAAGGGGTGGCAATCGGGTGGTTCTACATCACCGAGCATGCGACCCGAATGGGTGGCGGCCCCGAATTCAGATATGGCTTCCCCACGGCTCTCGTCATGGAAAGAGACGGGCCCGACGTGGGGAATTCGGACGAGCTATCCGGACTCCAAACATGCGTCCAAACCTGGTGGACAAGAATCTCGGGCTTGTCGGCGTAATCCAGTGATGCTCATCCGCGGATTCTCCCATGCCAACAACGGGCCTTTAATTTGTGGGAGTTCGATCCAGCACATCACGAACCTTGAGCGGCTCTTGACACTACGTGCGAAGATGCAGGAAGTGCTGTTCAAAGGCGCGAAGCCCCGCATCCGCTAACAAAGATCGCGGATACAGCTCGCGGCGTCAAGCCGGCGAGTAAGTTATTTTACCCTTCTGGGACTCTTTTTCATAGATTGACTCTAGGTGGGATCTAAAACTCCCTAATCTTTGGCAGGACTGGTGAAGACGTCCGGACAGATTAACTGTCCGATTCCTTTGCGGAAGACCCAGCGGACGCCTTGATTGACGGGGCTCTGGCTCCGGTACCCCATGTGGTACCGGAGAAGAAAACCAAGAAGGAGGCCACGGGAACTCAAAGGAGCTCCCGGCGCCAAAAGCTGTCGAATCTGAAGCAGAATCTTCTCCCGAGGGCGGCGGGAGGAAAAAGCTTCTCCCCTGCGGGGAGGAGAGGAAAAGGAAGGCCGCCTAGCCGGGAGGCGGAGGGTCAGAAGGAAGAACCCTTCCTCCGGACTTCTCCACCAACATCGACAACGACGAGGAGGATTGGCCAACAAGGGCCAAGCCCCTGGCGAGATCGTAAGTGTCCGGATACCCATGACTTTTTTATTATTGCATAGTGTTCTCTAATGTAAAACAATCATGCATCCCGCCCAAGAGCGAGCTAGCTGCTTCGACGAGCGGGTCCCTGGGTTCATCGGAAATGGAGAGTCCTTCGCTTCCGACCGCCTCCTCACCTCACGCTGCGGACGACGCCGAGGTGGTGCCCCAAGGGGGGCCTGGTCAAGAGGAGGTGGCGCAGGAGGAGCCACAAGGCAACCTCCCGAACTCCAGGCGCGTGGGGGGCAAGACCCCCAAGTGCTCTAAGCCCGACCCTCGTCCGGACTCCATGCCGGAACCTTCAGCGGTTCCGAAGTCCGGCCAGCGGTTCCTTCGCAAGAAGGGTAAGACGCCGGTGTCCTCCGTCCAACCGGAGGCACCGGATAGCTTACTGGAGGCGCTTAACAGCGCTTCCATCAGGAGGAGCACCGCCTGTTATGAGTGCGGTGATCCGGCAGTTCAGAACCGCCAAGAGCGGGCTGACCGGCTTATACCAGCCTTGTAACAGGCTTTGAGGTAAGTTTAGATTATGTAAAAATATTACCGCATAGACAGTAGCCCTGATGCTTAGTTCGTGTTCGAAAGAAAAGCGGACTAAGGATCTAAAAAGATATCGCAGGATTCTAACATAAGTATGTCAATATGGGAATGCAGGCTGCGCTGCTGACCTCTGCCCGCCTCATGGAGGTCAATGCATCAAGCGAACCTCGGCGGTCCGAGAACGAGCCCGGACAAGCCAAGAAGCAGCTCGAGGACAAGGAAGGTAAGTAATACCTTATTAAAGAAATACCTTATAGAAAAGGTTTTGGTTGCAAAAATAACAGGAATAACACTGGTACTACAGGGCCCACGAGCGAGGTGGCGACCACGAAGGAAGCGGTGTCCGTCGCCCAAACTCAGCGGCTCGGAACGCACCGCGCGAGAAGGGGGAGGCGCAGCTGGTGGAGGTGCGGCAAGAGCTCCAGGCTCTCATGGAAAAACACGAGAGTATGGAGCGTGACTCAAAGACCCGAGAGTCCGAGCTTGCTTCGGCTCTTGAGAGTGCCAAAGCTGCTAAGGCCGAGGCCCAAAAAGCCGTCCAGGAGATTGAGGAGATGAAGAAGATCGCGACGGGTAAGGCATTCTTTATGCAGAGCAAGCATGTGAAAGTGAATTACCTATTACTTACCCGGATTCGGAGCTCTCCAGGAGCATTCGCAGATCTGCCCCGTGGTGTGTCCGATCTTGCCGCATTCTACCGCGCCAAGGAGGGAGCTCAGCGGAGAAGGTGTTCGGTCTCAATATCTGAGGCGGACATCCGGTGCCCCTAAGCGACCAGCTGAAGCAGCTGGTCGAGCTCCACAAGGTCGCCGAACAGGCCATGAAGGGCCTCATAGTTCGGCTGTGGCCATTGGAATCCATGCCTGGGAGCTACTTCGTCTTAGTGCGGCGGCTGGTGGACGCCTGTCCACGAATGGAAGTCATCAAGTGCTCCGTCTGTATTGAAGGTGTCCGTCGGGCCCTTGCCCGTGCTAAAGTGCACTAGGGCAAGCTGGATGCGGAGAAGCTTGTGACGGACGGGCCACCGAAGGGCAAGGAGCATCGCACGCCCGAAATGTACTATGAGGGCCTCCTGAAGGGTGCCCGCCGAATAGCGGATGAGTGCTCCAAAGATGTAATTTTTGAATAGACTCGCATTTGTTATCCTGTATGCTGAAAACTTGTTCATATGCGCTAAGCAACGCTTGTTAATTTAAAATATTACCTTCTGTGCGGCTGTTTATCAAATTTGAGAGATGGCAAGTCGTTGGCTTCAACCCCCATGCCACGAGTGCTGGGGTGTTCGGGATAAACTTGAGCACTCGTGTTCCCATTCTTGGGTCCATCTAGGGAGGCGCTCAACGCAACGAACAAGGCAACCGGACTTATAATGCTTGAAAACTCTCACTTAGCCATAGAATTCTATAATTTTAAATTTCAGCGAAGCCCCTAGTATTCGGAAGACCGAGTTCGGGGCGCTATCCACGCCTTGGCCGGACAATTCCGGTTCCTCGCTCTAAGCGGCATAAGTCTTTAGGGACCGGAAAAAATCTCTCGAACAGCGACCGGCTCGCGCCCTATCATGACGGTCAGTTTAGCTTTCTCCTCGAGGTGCTCGACCCAGCTCAAGCTGGGCACAATCGCGATGGTTCTCCCGTGCTACCTTAGCTGATATAGCGGAACGTAAGGTACCAAAACACGGGAGCCGGGCAAACCCAACTATTGACCCAAGACATGATTCGGAGCCGATTCATATAGTGCTATAAGTTCGGGGTGCCGCACTTGTGAAAGTGTTCGGACTTATCATACCATAATTTTGGGGTACTTAAGCCCCTGGTGTATTGGCCGTACCAAAGTGTACGGGTGCAACATGTCATGAAATGAACATATATATAGATAAAGAAAAGAGTGCAATAATAGGCAAAAGCTATGCATTGTTTATTCAAAAAGGTACTACAATGAAGGCATGACGATACAAATAGTGCGATAAGCAAGGAATGGGACTATCTAACATGTCCCCCTCCAGGGCTAAGCTGCGGGATGATATGTAAAACAGGTATAATGCTCGTAATAGAGACCAACTGAACACTTGACGTGGCTTTCTGCTTCGCTGGCTGTTGCATCCTGAGTTCGGCGATTCTAGTGCCGGACAGGACTTCTGGAAGACGGAGTCCTGAGAGTAAGAAAAAAGAAAGAAAAAAAGAATGACACAATCGGGGCCCTTGGTGCGGTCGAGCCGCATTCTTGGCGTGCGTGGTCGTGCCCCTCCCCATATGCCCATGGTATCTCCAGGCGTAATTATATGCGCGTAATACTAACCGCAATTTCGCGAGGTTGGGGTTGGGGCGGATTACTACGCGTGCTTGAATCGTGCAGGCGGTCTTGTTGTAGGTTACTCCGGGCGCTCTTGGCGGTGTCCGGGGCGCTTAGTGGCGGACTCGAGAATTGCCGTGAGAGGCTGCTTTGCACCTCCGCCGCGAGGGCCGCCGTGTGCTCCTCCATTCGGAGAGAGCGTTCGGTGTTTCCATTGACCGTGATTACTCCTCGAGGGCCTGGCATCTTGAGCTTGAGGTATGCGTAGTGCGGCACCGCATTGAACTTTGCAAATGCTGTTTGTCCGAGCAGTGCATGATAGCCGCTGCGGAACGGGACTATGTCAAAGATTAAATCTTCGCTTCGGAAGTTATCCGGGGATCCGAAGACCACTTCGAGTGTGACTGAGCCCGTACAATTGGCCTCTACACCCGGTATGACGCCTTTAAAGGTCGTCTTTGTAGGTTTAATCCTTGAGGGGTCTATGCCCATTTTGCGCACTGTATCCTGATAAAGCAGGTTCAGGCTGCTACCGCCGTCCATCAGGACTCTGGTGAGGTGAAATCCGTCAATAATTGTGTCAAGAACCAATGCGGCGAAACCGCCATGACGGATGCTAGTGGGGTGGTCCCTTCGATCGAAGGTGATCGGGCAGGAAGACCATGGGTTGAACTTTGGGGCGATTGGCTCCATCGCATATACGTCCCGTAGTGCACGCTTCCGCTCCCTTTTGGGTATGTGGGTTGCGTATATCATGTTCACCGTCTGCACTTGTGTGGGAAAACCCTTCTGTCCTCTATTGTTCGGCGGCCGGGGCTCTTCCTCGTCATCGCTATGTAGCCCCTTGTCATTGAGTTCGGCACTTAACTTGCCTGCTTGCTTGAACACCCAACAATCCCTGTTGGTGTGATTGGCTGGTTTTTCGGGGGTGCCATGTATCTGGCACAAGCGATCGAGTATTCGGTCCAAGTTGGACGGGCCCTGGGTATTTCGTTTGAATGGCTTCTTCCGCTGATCGGGTTTAGAGCCTCTGAATCCGGCATTGATGGCGTATCTTGATATTATCGCCGTTAATCGGCGCTTGTTCTTATTCGATCGACCTGCCATTGCTGTCCTTGGTATCTGAACTATCAGGGTGTTTGGCCAAGTTGTTGCTTCTAGCTAGCCAGCTGTCCTCTCCCGCACAAAAGCGGGTCATGAGTGTTGTGAGGGCTGCCATGGATTTCGACTTTTCCTGTCCTAGGTGCCGGGCAAGCCACTCGTCGCGGATGTTATGTTTGAAGGCTGCAAGGGCCTCTGCATCCGGACAGTCAACGATTTGATTTTTCTTTGTGAGGAACCGTGTCCAGAATTATCTGGCCGATTCTTCTGGCAGCTGAATTATGTGGCTAAGGTCATTGGCGTCTGGTGGTCGCACATATGTGCCCTGGAAGTTATCAAGGAATGCGGCTTCCAGGTCCTCGCAACAACCAATTGATTCTGCTGGCAAGCTGTTGAGCCAATGCCGAGCTGGTCCTTTAAGCTTGAGTGGGAGGTATTTGATGGCATGTAGATCATCACCGCGGGCCATGTGGATATGGAGGAGATAGTCCTCGATACAGACCGCAGGATCTGTGGTACCATCGTATGATTCGATGTTTACGGGTTTAAATCCCTCGGGGATTTGATGATCCATTACTTCATCTGTGAAGCATAGTGGGTGTGCGGCGCCTTTGTATTGGGCCATATCACGACGTAGCTCATATGAGCTTTGTTTACTGTGTTCGGACCGGCCAGGTTTGCTGTATCTGGCGCGACGGTAATCATCCCGCGTCGTTAGGCGCCCACGCGATCCGTAGATCGAGCTTGTATGTTTTGCCTTATCCTCCAATATATCTCGCAAGTCCGGCGCGTTTTCCCGTCCCTTGGTACTTTTTGAGCGGCGTCGGGGTGTGGCTTGAGCGGAGGGCCGAGAGGCTTCTCTGTCGCGACCACGGGGTGGCCGGTCTGCCATGTCGTGCGCTGGTGACTTGGGTGCTTCCTCCTCTAATCGAGGCAACGGCCTGCGTTTGGGGTAGCTTTTGGAGGGGCGTTCGAGTTCATACTCTTGGCTGCAAGGACTTGATCCATCATCCGACTAGCAGGTCTTGATCAGCTCTAAGCTGTTGCTGCTTTTTCTTGAGGCTGCTTGCCGTGGCTATAAGCCTGCGTTTGAAACGCTCCTGTTCGGCGGGATCCTCAGGAACGACAAATTCGTCATCGTCGAGGCTTGCCTCATCTTCGGAGGGAGGCGCATAATTATCGTCCTCGACCTCTCTTTCTGCCGCACTGTCGTGCGGACTTGCTTCTCCCTCCTCCTGCGCTGAGTCCTGCTGGAGGGGTTGTCTTCGGCACTGTCTGGGGTGTTATTATCTCCCGTGCCGGAATCACCGTTTTTGCTGTGGCGGGATTTAGAGCGGTGCCGCTGACGTCGGCGCTTAGGTTGGTTCTTGGAGGGGTCATCCTCCGTTGTTCCATCGCCGTTCCCATCTTTTGGGATGTCCACCATGTATATGTCGTATGAAGAGGTGTCCTTCCAGTGCCCTATAGGCGCTGGGTCTTGGTCGTCTCCGGCATCGTCGTCCATACCGTCGATGTCTTTGGAGTCGAAGTCGAGCATGTCGGTTAAATCATCGACAGTGGCTACAAAGTGGGTGGTGGGTGGGCGTTGAATTTCTTTGTCGTCCGTATCCCAACCTTCACATGCGTAGTCCGCCAGGGCTCTCCGGATAAAGAGAGAGACTTCAGTGAATTCAGGATGTCGCCAAAGGGCGAGTCCTGAAAGATGTCCGCGGCAGTGAACTCCATGACCGGCGCCCAATCGGATTCGATTGGCAGGGGCGAGGAGGGTTCGGAGTCCGGAGAGGAGTCCGGCACCCTGGAGTTGAGGTCTTCACAAAGGACAGGGATGGAGTTCGGCTGAATCGCCGTAGAGATCGTAGCCCCCGAGGCGGTGTCCAACCACTCGTCCTCGATCGGGGAATCCGGCTCCGGATTAAGGATCGGAGCGGATCTTTGAGTGCGGCCTCGAGGCCTTTGTTCGCTGCGAGCTAGATCATGCCCATCGAGACAAGTCTGGCGGCGCTTGGCTGCGGCTCGAATCCGTCGAAGATCAAGTCTCCGCGGACATCGGCCAATAGTTCAAACTTCAAATCTGACCGATGGCCAGGGCGTAGCTTCGATCTGCTCCGGATGGCCAGCGAATTGGCCCGCATGCAAAACCGCCGAATCTGAAGATCTGTCCGGGAGAAAAGTCTCACCCTGGACCGCGTCGTTGTTGATGATCGAGGGAGCCATCGGGCCTATCGGTGACAACACAGAGGAACTCTCAATGAAAGCACCAATGTCGGTGTCAAACCCGGCGGATCTCGGGTAGGGGTTCCCGAACTGTGCGTCTAGGCAGATGGTAACAGGAGACAAGGGACACGATGTTTTTACCCAGGTTCGGGCCCTCTCGATGGAGCTAATACCCTACTCCTACTTGATTAATATTGATGATATGGGTAGTACAAGAGTAGATCTACCACGAGATCGTGAGAGGCTAAACCCTAGAAGCTAGCCTATGGTATGATTGTTGTTAGTCCTACGGACTAAAACCCTCCGGTTTATATAGACACCGGAGAGGGCTAGGGTTACACAGAGTCAGTTACAATGGGAGGAGATCTACATATCCGTATTGCCAAGCTTGCCTTCCACGCCAAGGAAAGTCCCTTCCGGACACGGGACGAAGTCTTCAATCTTGTATCTTCATAGTCTTGGAGTCCGGCCATGATGATAGTTCGGCTATCCGGACACCCCCTAGTCCAGGACTCCCTCAGGTACCGTACCCAAAACCACCACACTTGGGGCTAGGGTAACAACTTGGTACTGTAGCACATTTGAACCAGGGCACAAAAACCACCTGTTCTGCGCCTAATGCGCAATGCGGAGCACTGACGCTCGAATATGGCTGGGAAAACAGGGAAACCGACATGTGGGGCTCACCTGTTGGGACGACGTGGTGCAGACTAGTCCAATGGAGGAGCTGGCCCACGACCTCCTCGCCACCGGCAACCGTTCGTGTGGGTTGTGGGGGCCAGCAACGTGGCGTAGCTCCAGCACCGATGTTGGTGTCAAAACCGGCGGATCTCGGGTAGGGGGTCCTGAACTGTGCGTCTAGTATCGATGGTAACAGGAGACGGGGGACACGATGTTTACCCAGGTTTGAGCCCTCTCTATAGAGGTAATACCCTACTTCCTGCTTGATTGATCCTGATGAATATGAGTATTACAAGAGTTGATCTACCACGAGATCGTAATGGCTAAACCCTAGAAGTCTAGCCTATGAGTAATGTCATGATCTATCGACTAGCCTGGCCTCGGTTTATATAATGCACCAGAAGCCTAGGATAACAAGAGTCCTAGCCGAATACGCCGGTGGGGAGGAGTCCTTGTCTTGATCACCAAGTCTTGTGGAATCTTCCTTGTATGTGGCAGCTATCCGAACTGGCCCATGAGTATACGGCCATGGGGGTCCTCGGCCCAACCCTACTGATCGGGAGATGACGTGATGAGTACCCCCTAGTCTAGGACACCATCAGTAGCCCCCTGAACCGGTCTTCAAGTTGGGGACGCTCCTCGATTCTTCCGAAATGTTCTTCATCTTCGGTTGTCGGTCTTGAAAACTGGTTCAACAAATCTTCTCATCTTTGATCTTGAGGATCGCCGAAATGCATCCGACGAGGAAAGTGTTGCATAATTAATAATTTATGCAAAGTGAATAATTAAAGGAATATGGCCCGTGTGCCGAACACCCAACGAGGTAGAACCCTCTCGATGATGCCGAAGTCTCCCAGGCAACCTAACATGTCGGTATGGCAATTCGATCAACAAGGTGATCATGCGAGCCAATTTACGCCGATTGGGATGACGATCTCGGCTTGCCGAAGTGACCGCATGACGCAGTCCAAATTGATTACCTACACACATAAAATAATGCGGTCCAAAAAAGGATAATATAAATATATATAAAATCCTTGCATAATTGCTTTTCACAAAAATAATTTATTTAAAGAGATGTGGCCTGGCGCCGAAGTCATTGTCGATGTAGGGCATCGGCATGACGCGGTGAAAGCATGGCAAAGCCTGAATTCACAGGCTGGTCCGAGTTCCGGATGCGGCATTCACGGAACTGTATACAGAAACTGACCGAACCACTAGGCAGCCGTCATTAATGCGGCCACCATTTGATAGACCTGTTTACAGATGATGAAACAAACCAGAGTAATCATTCCTTGGGAAAAATAAACTCAAGTAAGAAAAAATACTAGGATTAATAGCACCTGGTTTATCTGTTGTAGCAATCTGAAGAGAGGTTACTCAAAATTGGGACTCGATCCGCACACCCATTGCCTGATGGGCGATAAAGCGACAACAGGTGATGCTGGCAAAGGTTGGCTCGCCAAGGCAAGGCCCCCGGTCCAGCTAACGTGACGAAGCTGGTCGGCTGGTGACGCCGAAGTCACCGGAGTATGTTGATGAAGATATGGTGAAGCCCCCGGTCCAGATGAGGTGATGGAGCATGTCGGTAAGGAGACGGCCATGCCGACGCAGGTCATAATTTGTGACGCGGTCAATGTCGGTTTGATGAAGTGACCATGCGGTGATGCAGGTGTGCCTGCTCTGTGTAATCCGTGGGGCGGTGATGTTGGTGATGATTTATACTTGACGATGCCGAACTCTTGTTCGGCTAGCCGAGCTAAAGATCCGAAGAAGTTGAGCTCGACTCAACAAAGCGACGATGTGTCTAGCGCAGGTCGGCAGCCGTGGGGCAATATTGCCGGACTGGTTTGACACCAGTGTGATGGTGAAGATTACCTCAGAGAAGGCTTAAAATTGTATGGGCACGTGTTTAAAAACAACGCACAATACCCTAGGAGAAAATTCCTTTAATAAGGCTGTCCAATATCACGTTCATAAAGAAACATGAATTCGGGGCGGATCCGTATTCACGCAGAAAACAGAACAGAAAATTGGTCCACTCATCGGAAGGTTCCTGGAGTTTGAACCGTCGGATCTAGCTGAAATTTGGTGGGGTGGTGGATATAGGAATTCCGCTGCAGATGAACGGGTGGATCTTCCAAAAGACCTCCAATCCGGGCTCTGGAGGCCACGCTCTAAACTCGTCCAGATTCCCGTCCAGATTTGACAGGGCTCCGGTATATTGTAGATTGTCGGAGATTCCTCCATCGGAACTCGGTGAAATTTTGCATGGCTGTTGTAGACTTAATTCCACACTATTGCACCGAAGAAATCGTCAAACCGACGCTCGAGGAGGCGGTGACGGTGGATACAAGTTTGCTGTCCAGAAAAACAGCACGGCCGCCCGAGGGCAATGTTGACGTTGAGCCCTCGAGCTCCATGGATGATTGCTCTATGATCATGATAGAGATCGGAGTTGATGTTGATGAAGACCCCCGTCCGAACATGACGATCAAAGACGGATCATGGTCCTCGGTCGAGCCAAGGTGACCAGTTCGAGCTAGCGACGAAGATGTCGGCGTCGCAGTTGATCTGCGGGCGAGCTATCGATCCTTTGCCGATCACACAGCAGAACTCTCAATGAAAGCACCAATGTCGGTGTCAAAACCGGCGGATCTCGGGTAGTGGTCCCGAACTGTGCGTCTTGGATCAATGGTAATAGGAGACAAGGGACACGATGTTTACCCAGGTTCGGGCCCTCTCTATGCTTGATTGATCTTGATGAATATGAGTATTACAAGAGTTGATCTACCACGAGATTGTAATGGCTAAACCCTAGAAGTCTAGCCTATGAGTAATGTCATGATCTATCGACTAGCCTGGCCTCGGTTTATATAATGCAACAGAGGCCTAGGATAACAAGAGTCCTAGCCGAATATGCCCGTGGGGAGGAGTCCTTGTCTTGATCACCAAGTCTAGTGGAATCTTCCTTGTATGCGGCACCTGTCCAAACTGGCCCATGAGTATACGGCCATGGGGTCCTTGGCCCAACCCAACTGATCGGGAGAAGACGTGATGAGTACCCCCTAGTCCAGGACACCATCAACCGCCTCTGGACACAGCGACCGCGGTGAGAGACACACTCATCGTCGCTGGACACGGTTGGTTTCAGTGTGCCGAGGGTGGCGTTAGCGTTGTGGCACGACCAACTAATCAACACCCGGCTCGTTGAGGATGCACATGGCGCCGAAGTGCGCGCGCGCCGGACGCATCCGCGGAGTGGTGTAGTGCGGCCAACTGCATCCCCAGGACCTGAGACCATGCCGAGTCGTCTTGCTTTTTCAATGACATGTGGGGTCGCATGTGAGCAAAGGGCATCTCCAACGTTACCACGACCACAACTGACTACCATGGCACACCAAAAACCCTCATCCCTCGCGCCGCCGTGCGGTGCGTTTCCAGCCGACGCCAGCTGCCCGCATTCATGTCGTCCGTCCGTATGCTGTCGTTAAGAGGCTCGGTGCCCGAGGAACCAACACCGGTGACTTAATGACGCACACAGATGCTTGGCCTCACCGGAATGTGCTACTTAAAGCGACAACGCCCAGCTAACCTCCACACCATAACGCATCGTCCTGCTACCTGGCACCACATTCGCCAAGACCGCGAGCACGAACGCTCTGCGGGAGAGCTTGTCTTGGGGGATGGAGCTCGAGGTCGCCGCCCTTGCTCAAGGCGCCGCTCGCGACGCAATAGCGGCATAGCCCGACGCGGACGCGACTGCACAAGCGGTGGCCACACTGGCGGCTGACGACGGGAGCCCCGTTAGCCACGCATCCTACTTGCCGCTGAGGGAGTCCCGAATTAGGGGGTGTTCGGATAGCCGAACTATGACCTTTGGTCGGACTCCTGGACTATGAAGATACAAGATCGAAGACTTCGTCCCGTGTCCGGAAGGGACTTTCCTTGGCGTGGAAGGCAAGCTTGGCAATACGGATATGTAGATCTCCTCCCATTGTAACCGACTCTGTGTAACCCTAGCCCTCTCTGGTGTCTATATAAACTGGAGGGTTTTCGTCCGTAGGACGAACAACAATCATACCATAGGCTAGCTTCTAGGGTTTAGCCTCTCTGATCTCGTGGTAGATCTACTCTTGTACTACCCATATCATCAATATTAATCAAGCGGGAGTAGGGTTTTACCTCCATCGAGAGGGCCCGAACTCGGGTAAAACATAGTGTCCCTTGTCTCCTGTTACCATCCGCATAGACGCACAGTTTGGGACCCCCTACCCGAGATCCGCCGGTTTTGACACTGACATTGGTGCTTTCATTGAGAGTTCCGCTGTGCTGTTGCCATCAGGAAGGATGCGTCATCCCGTCTTTAAAGACGGCTCTGATGCTAAAGGAGCTTTGGCTATCGGCCAAACTCTCCGGCTAGGCGGTTTTCTCATGACCGCCTGTTCGGCCGCCGCGCCGACGATGACTTCTCGGGTCATCAAAAGCAATCTTCACGTCAAGTCGGAACTCGCCGAGCAGTTAGATCCGATGGAGCTCTCTTCTTTAAACGAGCTCTTGGATCGCATCGCCGCCCTGGGAGTCGCTACAGACTACGATCAGATTGGGCCTAAACCCGACCTGAGAGAGATTAACTCTCCCAGGTCACCCATCACGTTGATGTGATGGAGGAACAATGCAGCGACCCTTCATCTATCTTAAGGACTAACTATGTCCGGATCCTCGATCTCTCCAAGCCGGATACCCGCGGAGGGAAGGATGACACTCAAGACCTGAACTTAGAATCAGGCAACGAGCTAGATTCATTGGACAACATCCAAGAATCCAAGCTGCCGAGTTCGGAAACTCCTTGGCCCTTGAGCCTCAGATTGAGTGGGGTCTCAGATCTAACTCCACCCACCCACTCGAACATAGGCGATCTATCCAAAATTAGGCAACAGCCCAAGGATACCAGTACGGTATTAACAGTCTTCGAGACTTCCGCATCAAACAATATGCGAAAATGAACACTCCGCAGCCTTGCCGAAGTCTACCAAGTAGCAACAATAAACCCATGGAGTGACACGGCTATTACCTTTAATGCCAGTGACAAACCTAAATTCCGAACAGCCCGAGCACCAAAGAAGCATTGGTCCTCGGTCCAATAGTGGATTTGCTTCGCCTTACCAAGGTACTCATGGACGGTGGCAGCGGATTGAACCTCATTTATGAGGAAACCCTTCAAAATGGAAATAGACCGGAGCCGCATTGAGTGAAGCAGCACAACCTTTAGAGGAATAATCCCCGATCGGAAGCGTCTTTGCACAGAAAAATCACACTGGATGTGGTGTTCAAGACGCTGATAATTACAGGTCCGAGGAGGTCACGTTCCAAGTGGCCCCGTTCAGCAGCGGATACCACGTTCTATTAGGGCAAGAGGCATTCACAATTTTTCAAACTATACCCCATTACGGGTACATGAAGCTCAAAATGCCCGGGCCCAACGGAATCATCACTCTTGCTAGCGACCCGGACATAGCACTCCGCGCCGAAAATAAGACAGCCGCACTAGCCCTTGAGGCACTATCCAAGCCCTAGCGGTAGAGGAACTGATCGCTGCGCTCCACGGTGAACAGGGACGATGTGATACTCGATAAAAGATCCAAGTCCACCTCCTTTAAACCAGCAGACGAAATAGTCAAATTCCAAGTCCACCCAACGGACCCTACAAAACCGGCCTCCATTGGGGCACAATTAAACCTTGATGTAGACGCCGCACTACGAGAATTCCTACGTGAAAATTGGGACATTTTTGCCTGGCACCCTTCAGACATGCCAGGAATCCCACGCCGACTGGCCGAGCACAGCCTAAACATCCTAAAAGGATTCAAGCCAGTCAAACAGGCTCTTCGGCGTTTCTCCAAACCTAAGAGACAAGCCATGGGAGAGGAGCTAGCCAAACTATTGGAGGCCGGATTCATCAGAGATATAAAACATCCGGATTGGCTAGCAACCTGGTGATGGTACCAAAGAAGGACAAATCCTGGCGCCTATGCGTCGATTTCAAGGACCTCAACAAGGCTTGCCCAAAGGATCCCTTCCCCCTCCCCTGCATCGATCAAATTATCGACGCTACTGCATGACATGATTCATTGTGTTTCCTTGACGCATACTCTGGCTACCATCAAATCAAGATGGCAGAGCCTGACCAAGCCGCAACGACATTTATCACCCCATACGGCCCATTCTGCTTCAACACAATGCCCTTCGGCTCAAAACGCCAATATAACATATCAGCGCATGATTCGGACATGTCCGCAAACCAGATCGGCAAAACAGTGGAGGCATACGTAGATGATGTGGTCGTCAAAACCAAGCATGTCGAAACCCTAGTAAACGACTTGAGGCTCACATTCGATAATCTTCGAACATATGATATCAAGCTTAACCCGGAAAAATGCGTTTTCGGCATTCCAGCCGGAAAGCTCTTGGGCTTCATTGTATCCGGTTGAGGAATTGAAGCAAACCCAGCCAAGATCCGAGCTCTGTCACAATTGGATATCCCAAAGGACCTCAAAAAAATACAAAATTTGACTGGATGCGTGGCGGCTTTAAGCCGCTTTATCTCCCGTTTGGGAGAAAAGGCGTTACCCCTCTATCGCCTCCTTCGGCGCACCGAACACTTTGAGTGGACGGATGCCGCCACGACCGGACTCGAAGAAATAAAATCCATATTGGCAACAAACCCGGTCCTGGCCGTGCCCAGCATGGGCGAACCAATGCTATTATACATCGCCACAACTCATCAAGTTGTTAGCGCGGTGCTCGTTGTCGAACGAGAAACGGCCGGGCACAAGTTTCCCCTTCAAAAACTAGTCTACTACGTGTCCACTGTCCTCACTCCATGCAAGTCACGGTATCCGCATTATCAAAAGATAGCGTACGCGGTGTTTATGGCATCCCGGAAGCTTCGACACTACTTTCAAGAGTGTTCGATAATAGTAGCCTCCGAAGTACCTCTTAACGACATTATAAACAACCGCGACGCGACGGGCCGGATTGCCAAATGGGCCATTGAGCTCCTCCTGTTTGACATAACCTATAAGCCACGGCGAGCAATTAAGTCGCAAGTTTTGGCCGACTTAAATGGCCGAATGGACTGAAGCCAACTCCCTAAAGTGCGGCACGTATTCCAACTGGATCATGCACTTTGACGGCTCCAAAATGTTGGCTGGTCTGGGGGCTGGTGTTGTTCTGACGTCCCCAACAGGAGATACAGTTCAATACGTACTTCAGATAATGTATACGGACTCCAACAACGCAGCCGAATACGAGGCCCTTCTACATGGTCTCCGGATAGCAGTATCCATGGGCATTCAACGCCTAGAGGTGCGCGGGGACTCGAACCTCGCGATATCCCAAATAAATGGAGACTTTGATGCCAAGGATCCGGATATGGCAGCTTATCGCAACACCGTCCTAAAAATGTCAGCTCGGCTCGAAGGGCTCGAAATTCACCATATAGCCTGGGAAAACAATCAGGCAACAGACGTCTTGGCACGCATTGGCGCAAAGCGCGATGCCGTCCCCGCCAATATCTTCTTAGAGAGGTTGTTCAAGCCATCCGTATCATGATAAGGGGAGTCCGGAAATAACAGCCGGACCCAACAGCACTGCCCGACACCAAACATTCTGACACAATTGGAGGCTCTGCCAACGAAGTAACATCTTCAGCCCACGTAATAATGGCAGTCATTGCCCTGTGGACGGAACCATTCCTAGCCTACCTAACCAGGCAGTAACTTCCCGAGGACCAAAACGAGGCACACTGAATAGTGCGGCGATCTAAAGCCTATAAAGTCCATGAGGGAGAGCTTTATAAGAAAAGCACCACCGGAGTCCCTCAAAGGTGTATCTCCGAAGAGGAAGGGCAGAATCTTCTGGCTGAAATTCATGCCGGACTCGGCGGGCACCACGCCGCAGCACGGGCCCTTGTAAGCAAGGCCTTCCGTATAGGATTCTATTGGCCGACGGCCCAGGCAGATGCTCGGGACTTAGTCCAACGATGCGTCGGTTGCCAACTCTTTGCTAATCAAAGCCACATGCCACCCACCGCCCTACAAACTATACCCATCACCTGGCCCTTCGCGGTCTGGGGGCTTGACATGGTTGGACCCCTTAAAGGAGGAACCCACAAGAAAAAATACCTACTGGTCATGGTGGATAAATTCACCAAATGGATAGAGGCCAAGCCTGTTAAGACGGTCGAATCCGGAACGGTGATAGACTTCATATCAGGGGTCGTACACCGTTACGGCGTCCCCCACAGCATCATCACTGATAACGACACAAACTTCACGGCCGACGAGGTCAAACTCTGCTGCAAAAACATGGGCATCAAGCTCAACTATGCTTCAGTCTATCACCCTCAAACCAACGGTCAAGTCGAACGAGCAAATGGTCTAATCATGAGCGGCATCAAACCCAGATTAGTGCGGTCCCTCAAGGAATCTAACACGCACTGGGTAGAGGAGCTCGACTCCGTACTCTGGGGGGCTGTGGACCACGCCGAATCGCACCACCGGATTCACACCATTCTTTATGGTATACGGCGCAGAGGCAGTTCTGCCCTGTGACATAATTCATGACTCACCTCGCGTGCGCATGTACGAAGAAAGAGAAGCCGATCTCGATCGGCAGGACAGTTTGGACACCTTGGAGGAGGAGCGTGACGTGGCCAAAGCCCGTTCCGCATTCTATCAACAGCAGGCTCGAAGATATCAAAGCAGAGAAGTACGGGCCAAAACTTACAATGTTGGCGAATTAGTTCTACGCCTGCCGGACAAGAAAAAGGACAAACTCAAGCCCAAATGGGAAGGTCCCTTTATTATCGACCAAGTCCTGATCGGTGGAGCGTACCGACTGCGAGATGCATTAGATAACCGACTCGAGCCGAACCCATGGAACGCAGCCTGTCACCACAGATTCTACGCCTAGCGCCGGATTCTGAGTTCGTCTCCTTCCTCTGTCTATTTTTTACACATTAGTTGTCTTATATTTCTCTCCTTCTCCCTCTTTTTCTCTTACAACCTTTAAAGGCTCGTTCGCGCATTGTTTGCACACACTTGACGCACTATCCGCGCTCATTATACCTGGGGGCTTCTTTAACAGAAGCTTATTTGTACGGGCTTTATGCCTAACACATGTGTAACGCTTCCGCATGTACCTTTTATTCACCATTATATGCATCGATATGACTTAAGTTTTGGCCAAGCTGGGTTGCCTGGCTCCTGTGCTTACACCTACGTTCCCGATTGTTCGGCTAGGTGGTAAAGGAGCACCTCTGCGATTATTCTTGCCGGGTCACGGATGTGTACCTCGGTGGGTGAAGCCGAAAGCTAGTGTTCTTAAGGGAATATTCGGTCGGTGAACTAAAGATGATTTCTCACTTATTTATTTATCTTCCCCTAGATGCTTTTTTTCTTTTTTCGCAGTTTGGACATGCACTTTAAGGCATGCCTCCCAGGGAAAGGAACCCCTAACAGAACTATTCTCCCTGGAAGATGTTTCTTACTAACCATGTAATATAACATAACTAGTTGGGCACTTGTCTGTTCAGGCACTAATGACCCCTACGCCTGGTCTCCATGCATGCCCCTATTCTTACATAACCATGAGGGTATTTAGACACACTCCGGACTATAGGGTCCTGAGGTTGAAGCGAAAAGGTCCGCCATGACAAACGATCTACAATCCGGCTAGAAGGCATTTTTACATGTCATCTTCAATTACATAGTCAATTTGACTGGGTGTATTCCTCCTCAATACCATCTAATAGGCTGTCTAGTTTACAGTCCTTTTGGGAATACTTTGCGGCCAATTCTACTTGGTCGTACACTAAGCTCACAGGGATCTCCTTCCCATCGGGCCCCACAGGTCCGACCTCGGCCATGTGGTTTGGGTCAGCCTTCGTGTACCGCGTCTTCACCATGGCCCAGGCCTCCCTGGCGCCTTGACGGCAGACCAATATCTTCCATAACCGGAAGCGCCGCCGCGCTCCCATAAGCCTCTCTGCAAGCTCTCCGAGGCCTTCGGGCAGGGAGACAGATGGCCACAAGGCACAGGCGACGCCCTTCATCACTGCCGAACTTCGTTAGATGCAGTTGCAAGAGCTCGGGAAGAAGGTCACCCGTGAACCGGGCATTTCCTCTGCAGGGCGACACAGTGAGCATACCTACAGACATAACTCAGTTAGTCGACTTCCTCGCCGAACTCTTTTTCGAAGTTCGTTCAAGCACTTACTAAAAATGCCGCGTCGAAGCCGTCGATTCTCCTTCACGGAGTCTGACAGCTGGGCACGAACATCCTTCAGTTCCTCGCCCAGCTGGGTGTTGGAATCTTGGAGATTATTCTTCTCCTGCCTCACCCTCGTAAGCACGCTCTCCCCGGCCTTTAACTGGCGCAAGAGTTGTTGCTTGTCCGGATCTGCTCCGGCGCCATCTGCAATCATATTGTCAGATTTACACACACGCCGCACTTCACAACATACTTATCTTTCGAAGTGTATATTGCCGGAGAGGGTCTCCTTGGCCTCCCCTGCAGCGGCTAGTGCAGCCTCAAGTTGGGCTTTGCACTCTTCCAACTCCTGGGACAGTCAGGTATTCTTTTTTGTAAGATCATGCATAACAAATGATCCTTAAATCAGTTATTCTAACTATTTCAAGTCTCGGGGGCTACTGGTATATATAACCATCAAATTTTCTCACCCATATGTCTTTCACATACTGCTCCGTGGCTCTAGCTAGACCATTTTGAGCGGCACGGAGGTGCGCATCTCCCGAATTGAAGGCATCCAATGCCTCTTGGGAGAAACATGCGTCATGAAGAACAGTCCGGCGACGCATGTGATTCATGGCACTCTCCACCTCGGAATTGGTGGCAGATATTCTGTGGGCATCCTCTGTCGGAGGAGTGTCCGACGCATGCCTCGTGTTCGCCCGCTCGGACCTGGTTTTGGAGCACGGCTGGTGGAGGCTCGATTGGCAGCCTCTCGGATATAGTCCGTGGCGCTTTTTTCCTGAAGAGAGCACGCGTTAGTATACCTTCCGGAATAAAACCTAGGAATAAGGCGGCATGCCATACCGTGGCGCCGGCGTCTCAATCCGACCACACTTCTTTTCAACTCTTTGAGCCTTGCTGCCCTTGTTGGCTAGCCACCGAGGCTCGGTCTTCCGCCTCAAGGGCTCCCCTTGCAAACACCATTGATATCGGTGATCAAAGATAAGCACGGAGGATCATTTTTAAAGTATTGGGACTTCGGTCTCAGTTACCTGTGAGGCTGGAAATATTCTGGGGTAATCGGCCGTAATGGCAACCAAGGCATTGTCGATGCTCAGTTGATAAAATACACCATCGATCAGCTCCACGGATATGTCCGGATCCTCTTGGGAGGCCGGATCGAGGGACCGTTCCGGATCCTCGGGTTGTGGAGGTGGGCTGTTTATATCCTTTACGGCCCGGCGAAATTCCTGCGTCAAAATCACAAGATAAGGTACTTAACTATGGGAATATGGAACAGATGGGCATAAAGAAGTGTCCGCTTACCCAGCTTGGAGGATCGTACATAGAAAATCCACCCTGTGGATTGACGCGGAGGAACTCCTCCTCTTCTCCCTTGTACAATGCGGACAAGGCCTTCGTCAGAGCAGCAACCGATCACGGCCCCTTACGGCCGCAGCGGGTGGCATCATCCTCCCCATTGAAATCCTACATGGGGTGGCATCTATACTGAAGCGGCTGCACCCCCCGCATGATGCATGTGGCCATGACCACGATCATTGTCAGTCCAAATGAGCTAATAATCTTATACGGCTCACCAGGTAAAGGACGTCCCTGTCATTTTCCTTCTGAGGGCTCCGTGGGCGCCAGCTTAGGCGCTTCTTCAAAGGAGCATTATTGAACTCAGAAGGCCGATCCAGCAGGGTCCGCAAGGGGACATCTTCTATATAAATCCATTACGAAGGCCAGTCTTGGGCGCCTTCTTTGGGGTTCGGATAGATATCGGTCCCGCGATGCGCCATAGTTCGGCTCCGCCCACTTGATATATCGACCCCTCCTGAGAACGGGGCAGAAGGCAGAACAACTTCTTCCACAGCGCGAAATGAGCCTCGACACCCAAGAATAGCTCGCAAAGGGCTACGAAGCCCGCAATATTCAATATGGAGGCAGGCGTAAGGTGGTGCAGCTGGAGGCCGTAGAACAATCATACCATAGGCTAGCTTCTAGGGTTTAGCCTCTCTGATCTCGTGGTAGATCTACTCTTGTACTACCCATATCATCAATATTAATCAGACAGGAGTAGGGTTTTACCTCCATCGAGAGGGACCGAACCTGGGTAAAAACATCGTGTCCCTTGTCTCCTGTTACCATCCGCCTAGATGCATAGTTCGGGACCCCCTACCCGAGATCCGCCGGTTTTGACACCGACAGCCGCCGTCCAACGCCCGACACCGCCGAGGTCGGGGACTCCTCCGAGGATGAGTATGGAATGGGAGGCGGCAGGGCATGGTGCCCCAACTGGCCGGTCCATCTCCCGTGTTCTACTCTTCCTTGCCGGAGACCGCAACTTCACTTCACGGGTCTTGAACCCCGCCCCCATACATGGAGACCGCAGATGGAGGACATCGATCGCCACCGTAGAATAGGTTTAGGGTCGGGTTTCTTTTTTTTTTGTCCTATAAAAGTTTGAAATGTAATGAAAATATGTCGTGTTTGCATTAATCTCGGCCGGTGTATATGAACTTTCACAATAATATAGTATATTGTAGGAGTACTAGCAAGATGCCTGTGCATTGCACGGAACATCAAGATCTTTCTACATCTACGGGAACATACTAAAGGGTTAACGTAAATTGCCACTCTCTTTCTCCTCCCTGATTTTCATGGTGGTGGGCCCCTCCCTCCCCCCAGTCTACAATCAACAGCTCACATTTTTCACATTACGTTAATTACGTAACTGGGATTACGTAGGTGTAGCATTACCCATCCTAAAAAAACCAACTAAGCCAACCTCCCAGCATATCGCATGGGAAAAGACCCGGCCGCGCCATTTTTGTCGGGATTACCGGATTACTAGTAGTAGTATCGATGGATCGCGCGAAGCACCTAGTTTAAAAGGAAAAAAAGCGGTACACTCACAGCACCCACATCGATCGCATTGCACCCACACACGTTCAGTCCTGCACACGGCTCACGCGAGCGGAACACGCTTGACTTGCCTCTTCACCGACACGTGGGACTGCACTTGAGAAACCGACCATGCGCCAAACTCCCCACCTACCGCGAAATCCCCCAAAAATTCCCCAAATCTCAAATTCAACGCCCTTGACCAACTAGCCAATAATATTCCCCAAACCCCCTCCCCGTCCCCTCCACTCCATTCGCTCCGCCAAAGCCGCCCTCCCGCCCCGCCGATCGTCGGCGCCCATGATTCATCAAGGGGCCGACGGTGATCCTCTCGCTTCAAAATGCGCTCGTGATTTTCGTCCTCTAGCCGCGCCGCCATCATGGCGGCGTTCTTGTGGGCGCCACGGTCAAGGTCCGTCACCGCTGGCGACATTCGTGTGGAGACGCACTGCGGTCAGCTTCTCCCATGATGCGCGCGTTCTAGACTGAGGCCCTGTGCATGTCGGTGTAGCGCTGAATGTTAGCTGATAGACGCTGTTAATCTCACTGTTTACCGAAGTAGTTTACAGCCAATATGCTCTGCTTAAGAAGCTTACTTGCCCTATTCTGCACTCAATCTGCTTAGCTGAGATGGCATGCCAAGCCCGATTAGTTGCTAAAATATCCCGCCATATATTTATTGTGACGTAGATTGCCATGGTCTAGTAGCCAATCTGTTAGATGAAATAGCTCTACACCGTTTTATACTCAATCTTTGTTGCTGCGATGGCCTTTGATAGTTCGATGGCTGTGTGCTCGGCCTCATTGACTGCTAAAACAACTTGCCATAATTTACCACTCAAATCTGTTTGTTGAATTAGCTTTACATCTATTTTGTTACTTAGATCTGCTCGTCCAAATATCTAGCCATAGCTTTAGACATCAACCTAGGTATTTTTATGAAGTCCAGAAAAAATAAGCTGCAGAAGAACTAATTTGTATGTCTAACAGATGGACAGGACTTGGATAACTTCTGCTCGTAGATTCTCTGCTGCATATGTCGAGGGGGTTGAAAACTTCAAGAACTTTATCAGAGCTAAGTACGGTGGTCCAAAATCAGATGTGCTCTGCCCGTGTAGCGGTTGTATGAATTCAGTTATAAGACCCCAGTCAACTGTGCAAAATCATCTACACTCGTATGGGATGTCGGTCACATATACTAGGTGAGTTCATCATGGTGAAGCTGTGAACGTCAATGTTACTGACTACGTGGAAGCAGCAGATCACCATCTTGATCTGCCTGAACTCAGGTGGAAGAGGAGGAGGAGGTGGTGGTGGCGGAGCCAGTGAGTTTTACCAACATTGAAACAATGCTACGAAATGCTCGTGCATTACGTGAACTTTCACCTGCAGAATCAAAACGGTGGGCCTGCATGTTGGAACAATGCAATGTGGCTGTCACCCCAGGAAATAAGGTGTCAGTATTCTCAGCTATGGTCACCTTTCTTAAGGTGAAGACATCTAAGCGGATGACCAACAAATCATTCGATGTGATGTTGGCTGCTTTCCGCAAATCTTTCCCTGATGCGTCTGAGCTGCCACACACCTACAGTAAAATGAAGAATTTCCTTCGTGCAGTTGGAATTGGATATGATATGATCCATGTTTGTAAGAATAATTGTGTTCTGTTCCGGAAGGATTGTGCCAACTTAAGTGAATGCCCGAAACGCAAATCATCAAGATGGAAGGATGGCGATGTTGTGAAGAGGATTCCTCATAATGTTCTGAGACATTTTCCAATTATACCAAGAATGCAGAGGTTGTTTCATGATGCTGAAACAAGAGAGGATGTATTGTGGCATTCTAGGAACCAAGAGTACAGAGATCAGAATGTAATGAGCCATCCATCTCATGGTAGTGAGTGGAAAATCTTCCATCAGAAACACAAAAAGTTTGTGGCTGACCCGAGAAACATTAGACTTGGCTTAGCTTCAGATGGATTTAACCCATTTGGCCACCAAAGCGCCACATATAGCATGTGTCCAGGGCTTGTTATCCATTACAACATGCCTCCAAATGTCTGCACCAAAGAATTAAACTACATGATGGCCTTGCTCATCCCAGGTCCAAAAAGTCCTGGAAATGATTTTGATTTATTCATGGAGCCTCTTGTGGAGGAACTTCAACAGCTATGGAGGGGTGTTCTCACTCGAGACCTATATAACAGCCCACCAGCTGATTTCTTTCTGTGTGCTGTTATAATTTGGTGCATCCATGATTATCCGGCTTTGGGCACCATGTCAGGGTGAAAGACACATGGTTACAATGCATGTGTTCGCTGTGACAGGAATCCGCTGTCATACGCAATACTTAGCAAGATCTGTTACATTGGACACCGTCGTTTCCTTGCCAAGGACAAGCCGCGTCCTACAAAATACCGAAGACATGTGTTCAATGAAAAGCATGAAAACAGTGATGCGCCAAAGAGGCTCACCGCCGATGAGTTGCAAGTGGAATAAGAGAAGGTCAGGCATATTACACCAGGAAACCATCCTGGTAATGGTAGCGGGAAAAGGAAGCATGGCATGGCAGAAGAGAGATTATTGTTTACCCACAGTTCCACTTTGTGGGACTTGGAGTATTGGAAAAATTTGGATTTGCAGCATAATCTTGATGTGATGCACATCGAGAAAAATATATGTGACAACATTATCGGCACACTTCTTAATATTGAAGGCAAGATGAAAGATATATTAAAATCTAGGATTGATTTGACACACCTGGGTATCAGAAAGGATTTGTAGGTGGAAGATGAAGGTAAATCACGGGATATGGCACGAGCCGTGTACGTCTTGGACAAGGTAAAAAGAAAAGAATTCTGTGAGGTCCTGTCACGTGTGAGATTCCCACATGGATTGCTTCCAACCCTGAAAGGAGAGTCAGTGCAGATGTAAACAAGGTACAAGGGTTGAAAACTCATGAATGCCACGTCCTACTTCAAAGGGTTTTACCTGTTATCCTTAGAGGATTGGGCCGCCCTGACTTATATAGAGCAGTTGCAGAGTTGGGACAATTCTTCAGGGAACTCTGCAGTAGAAATATCAGGAATAGATTTTTTGGAGCGTCTTAGAGACAAGATACCAACTATCCTATGTGACCTTGAGAAGATATATCCTCCAGCCTTCTTTGATGTGATGGTGCATTTGGTTGTTCATCTACGATGAGGCACTACTTAGAGGTCGATGCAGTATGGCTGGATGTACCCTATTGAAAGGCGGCTAGGCACTTTCAAGGGCTATGTTACTGAACAGAGCTAGACCGAGGTTCCATTGCAGAGGCCTACATTGCTACAGAAGAGTTGACATTCTGCTCAAAATACATTGAAACAGCTGATCAGCTTAGCAAAGAGGTGGGTGAAGACAATCCCGGGCTCAATGTTTTCGATTATTCTGTTCGAGTTACAGGGAAGAGTCGACAAGAGGACAAACCTAAAGATTTGGACAAAATGGTTTGGTATGTGTTGAATAACTGTCTTCAGATACTATCTTATATCAAGTAAGTGCTAAGTACTGCAGCTTATACATCATAATCTACTAAACTTGCAGCACATTCTTATATATTTAGATGTTTGACACGATCACTATGTTGTGCAGCATCTACAAAAAGGAGTTACTTCCGCAAAATCCAAGAAACATTGACAAACTGGTTATGGCAGGATTTGCGAAATGGTTCAAGAGCCATGTAAGCTTTTGAATTGCACTGTCAGATGTTTTAATATATTGAGTACATAAGATGATCAGCTTGTCTATTTTCTAACAATAGATTAAGAAGATACGGGAGGATGGGCAGGCAGTTGATGATTCCCTTTACGCACTAGCAATGGGTCCTGATACTCGGGTAAGGCATTATGAATCTTGCGTTGTTGGAGATGTGCGCTACAACACCCTTGCACGCGACAAAGGCAGGAAGACACAAAACAGTGCCATCATGAGCACGGATACGTATGTAACGCCCTCGATGCGGCTATATCTCCCACGTGTCGAAGCACGACTTAGAGGCATAACCGCATTGAAAGCAATGTCGCAAGTGAGGTAATCTTCACACAACCCATGTAATACATAAGGGAAAGAGATACTAGTTGGCTTACAGTCGCCACTTCACACAATACATAAATAAACATCCATCATCCAGATTACACTCAAGGTCCGACTACGGAACCAAAATAAAATAAGACTACCCCAAATGCTACACAGATCCCCGATCGTCCCAACTGGGCTCCACTACGATCATCGTGAAAAGACACATAGTAACGACCACGTTCCTCGTCGAACTCCCACTTGAGCTCGGTTGCGTCACACCTGCACCGCATCGTCGGCACTGCAACTGTTTTGGTAGAATCTGTGAGTCACGGGGACTCAGCAATCTCACACCAGCGAGATCAAGACTATTTAAGCTTATAGGAAGGACAGAGTTGTGAGGTGGAGCTGCAGCAGCGACTAGCATATATGGTGGCTACATTCGCAAAAGAGAGCGAGAAGAGAAGCAAGGCACGTTCGTGAAGCTAGTAGCGATCAAGAAGTGATCCTGAAACTACTTCGTCAAACATAACTCCAACACCGTGTTCACTTCCCGGACTCCGCTGAGAAGAGACCATCACGGTTTCACACGCGTTGATGTGTTTTGTTAAGGTCAACCGGGTTTTCTACAACCGAACATTAACAAATTCCCATCTGCCTCATAACCGCGGGCACGGCTTTGAAAGATAATACCTGCAGGGTGTCCCAACAGCCCATTATAAGCTCTCACGGTCAACGAAGGATATTCCTTCTACCGGGAAGACCCGATCAGTCTCGGAATCCCGGACTACAAGACATTTCGACAGCAATAAAACAAGACCAGCAAAGCCACCCGATTGTGCCGACAAATCCCGATAGGAGCTGCACATATCTCGTTCTCAGGGCACATCCGGATGAGACAGGCTACGAGTAAAACCAGGCCTCGAGTTTCCCCGAGGTGGCCCCGCAGGCGGCTCGGTTCGGGCCAGCACTCGAAGGAGCACTGGTCTAGAGGGGGTTAAAATAAAGATGACCCTCGGGCTCGCGAAAACCCGGGGGAAAAAGGCTTAGGTGGCAAATGGTAAAACCAATGTTGGGCCTTGCTGGAGGAGTCTTATTCAAAGCGAACTATCAAGGGGGTCCCATAAATTACCCAACCGTGTAAGGAATGCAAAATCAAGGAACATAACACCGGTATGACGGAAACTAGGGCGGCAAGAGTGGAACAAAACACCAGTCATAAGGCCGAGTCTTCCACCCTTTACCAAGTATATAGATGCATTAATTATAGCAGATATATTGTGATATCCCAACAAGTAAACATGTTCCAACAAGGAACAACATCTCCATGTTCCAACAAGGAACAAACTTCATCTTCACCTGCAACTAGCAACGCTATAAGAGGGGCTGAGCAAAGCGGTAACATAGCCAATCAACGGTTTGCTAGGAAAGGATGGTTAGAGGTTTGACATGGCAATATGGGTGGCATGATAAGCAAGTGATAGGCATCGTAGCATAGGCATAGCAAAAGAGCGAGCATCTAGCAAGCAAAGATAGAAGTGATTTCGAGGGTATGGTCATCTTGCCTGCAAGGTTCTCAGAGTTGTCGAAAGCTTGATCCTCGTAAGCGTTCTCAACAGGTTCCTCGTTCACGTACTCGTCTCCCGGCTCTACCCAAAGCAAGAACACAAACAATGGAACCACAATAAATCACGGTGCAATGCACAAGCAACATGATGCAAAACATGGCATGATATGCGAGATGTGAGATGCAATGCATATGTGTGCTCCGGAAGGAAAATGATGAACTAGGCATCAACTTGGCAAACCAAGTATGCCGCTGGAAAGGTGAGATGATTTTGGTTGAAATCGATATAAAGATCACCGGAATCGGATGCACGGTTTGCAAATGACAAGCAAAACAAGAATGGCACAAATCTGCCATTAACAGCATGATGCCACATAGCAAGCAACAAGAAATTAAGGTACTGCACCCAAACATACCAGCAAAGCATATGGCAGTAATCTACTCAAGATGCTTGACAAAAGATGAACACTGAGCTACGGCTAAATCACATCATAACAGGTCCAAACAAGCATGGCAAAAGTGCAAAATATATCAGCTTCACAGACTTAGGAAAATACTGAACATGGCAGAAACAGCATCAGGAAGCAATGTTCAGAGCAAGAAAACAACATGCTACAGGAACTTATAATAGCAAAACAAGCCATGGAATGAATCTACACAAAGCATAGAACAAAAGTCCCTTACTGACCATGAGCCAAAAAGGAACAGAAGATATGATGGTACCCACGTAAACATAGCAAGTTTCGTTAACAGATTCAGCAACAGGGCATGACAAAAAAAGATAACAAGTAGGCATATTCGCGAGCTCGATGCACTCACTACAGAGCATTACATTATAAAATAAGCATACATACATCAAGAAGACATGGCATAGAAGCTATACATGGCAAGAACAACATCATAGCATACACGGATTAACTACAACAACCTTGGCAAAATTAAAAAACATGTAAACAATCTGCCAGGAAACATTTTATAGCAAAAGTAGAGCTCGGTTGACTCAAGCTATGGCACTCCATAATTTCAAACAAGGGCATGGATGGATAGAGGATAACCATATGTTCAAAACATCCTTACTGAAGTATCTCAAAATATGCATGGAACTCTCTGTAGCATCAAGTTAACATGGCATAAAAATATCAGCAAAACTGGGGCTGAAATCAGCAACATCATGAAGCCTAGTTTGCATGCTTGTCTTAGTCACCACAGAGATCACAAAAATACATGGCATACACCCCTCTAAAGATGGTATGGCATATTAAAAAACACATGTAGGACTCAAGTTCATAGGATGCACACATCAATCATGGCAAAAATGACAAAAGTGCAAGTTCTGTTAAGAATCTGAAACTAACATCACATAGCCCTCTTCCAATAGCATTTAGGGCATCCAGATGAGCTCAAATGTAAATGATGCAATGAGATGAAATGATCTACTCATCGGGGCGAACAATTTGACATATTACACGCACGAAACGGAGCTACGGGTGCAAAGTTATGGCATGATGAAAATGCAACAAAATATCTGAGAAAAGGACTTAGAGGATTTGAAGGGTGGGGGAAGAGGAGAAGTCAACCGTTCGGTTTGGATCTGAGATCCGTAAGCTGAAGCCGAGGCGGCCGCTTCGGGAGGAGCTTCGGCCGGGCGACGGGTCCGGCGGCGACCGACGGAGGGTGGCGCATGCGGGCCGACGGCAATGACGGCGGCGGGCGGGCGAGGCCGAAGGGCGGCGGGGCCGGCGAGGCGGCGACGGCCTGGCCGGAGGGGCCAACCACGGGCCCGGCGGGCCTCGCGAAACAGGCGGCGATGTGGTATGGGCGCCACGTGGCGGCTCCCGGGTTGGCGAGCGGCGGCCGGGCGGACGTGTCCGGCCGGTCCGGATCATCCGGCGGCCTGGAGAGGATTTTCGCTAGGGTTTGCGGTTTGGAGGAGGAGATGCATATTTATAGGTAGAGGGAGCTAGGAGTGTCCAAATGGGGTGCGGTTTTACCCACACGATCGTGATCCGACGACGGAGAGCATGGAAGTGACTTAGATGGGTTATTGGGCTGTTTTGGAGGGTTTTGGCTGCAACTTAAAAGAGGCCTTTGAGAGTCAGTGCGTTAACCGTTGGAGTACCAAACGAGCTCCAAATGACCCGAAACTTGACAGGTGGTCTACGGTGGTGTACCAAGGCCACTTGACAAACCTCGGTCCATTCCGAGAAAGTTTAGTACCGCTCACGGAAAAACGTAAAAGGGGCGCGCCGGGGACATAGGAGTGCCGGATTGCAAAAGCGGACAACGGGAAAATGCTCAGAATCATGAGACGAACACGTATGCAAATGAGATGCACATGATGGCATGATATGAGATGCATGACATGGACAAAATGCAAAAACAAAAGACAAAAACCCAACCACGGAGGGAATATCATATCACAATGCCGAAAATGGCAAGAGTTGGAGTTACAAATATGGAAAGTTACATCCGGGGTGTTACAACGTACGACCAAGAGACAACTGAAATGTATGCTAACATAACAGACATTTTTCAGTTGCAGTATATCTCCAGTTTCGAGGATCATCGGTGTGTGGTTCTGTTGTGCTGTTGTTGGTATAACCTGTTTTTCAGGATCGCAAGACCCAGAGCTGATGATTATTTCAAATCCGTCAATGTCAAGGCGGTGTACCAGACCAACGAGCCTTTTATTTTGGCAAATCAAGCAACACAGATATTTTTCTTGGAAGACACATTTGCACGTAGGGATGACTGGAGAGTATTGCAAAGGTTTGAGCAGAGGAATTTGTTTAATGAAGTTGCACAACAAGACGATGCTTACACTGCTCCTGATGTACAAGATTCCACAGATGTTCCTAATATCTTTGAGAACCATCATGTCAATGAAGCTGGTGAAAAGATTGCCTGTCGTGCTGTGGACATACAAGAGTTGATCAAGAAGAAGCCAACGTTCGAGGACATTGAGGATGATGAAGAAGATGACACTATGGGGAATTATGATTCAGACTGATACACACGGCGAAGATGTTGACGCTGCTGCTGCGGATGATGATTAGATTGCTTTTGTCATATTTGCCTGTCAGAAGACATTTTTTTATCTACTATGTGAAATTGTGTTTGCTATGACAACTGAAACATGATGAACATGTTGTTTAGTATTTTGATGTGAGAACATCACTTGTTATGTATGTTGATTTGTGTTTGGTGATTGTATGATGACTAAAACATGATGACATTGTTGTTTAGTTGTACTCATATTTGGCTGTGAAACTTGAATTTGATGACATAGTTTGCTATTGCACTGCAATCTGCTCGACGTCTTCGACTGGGAACAAAGCTGACCCGACAGGGGCTCTGCTAATTTATTTATTTATTACCAAAAGGGCCTTTGCTATTTATTTATTTATGAGCAAAAGGGGATACCCCCCGATTTCCGTTAATAGAAATCATTAGATGTTCACAACACTACGCCCAGCCTGCTACACAGGTTTCAATCATTACTAGTTTCAGCAAAGTGCTCATGTCATAGCCACTGAATACATCACGAGTGCTACATACATCGCAAATAAATAGACAATCATGCTCTGAGCACTTGATTTTGCCCATTATGTTCACAAGCTCTTTCATGTCCTCATTGTTTGTCAAGGCCGTTCAGCAGGCTGTTGCTTGGCCATGATCGGAGGAACTGCATCTTTAACCTTCGCTCTGCATCTTCCTCTTCTGTCGTTCCTTCAGTTACTTGTCCAACACCCCAACTTGCTGGTATTGCGATTCCTCGACTAACTAAATAATCAGTGTAGTTGCATTCCCCCACATCAGCAACTTCCCAGAAATACAAATCACACGAATCTTCCCTTTTCTGCATGAATCAAATTGGAAGATCATCAACCAAACTATTAAAAAATCAGCAACTAAAAGCTGCAGAACAACACTTAAACATATTATTACCCCATGATTCGGGCATTTATAAAAGACTCGGCCAGGGTTGAGGATTGTGGTTGAGACGCAACGGATGACTCTGCGTGATTTGCAGTAGTGGCACCACACCAACGACAGCGGGTTGCGATGAGCAACTGGCTGCGGTGCGTGTGCCGGCGGGGGTGTGATGAGACCCACATGCGATGGTACGGGTGGCGACTTGGCACATATCTATTTGTTGCCTGCTGAAGAGCAGGTGGACAAGCAACCATCGAACATGGTTGCTGCGGCCAGAGCTTCTGATGCCAGGCAGAGTAAATAGAGAAGAGGAGAAGCGAACGTTGGATATGTCAGTTTCATTACTTGCAGAGTAGCATATCACCATATATAGTCATAGTCTAGGTTTGGATTCAAACCAGCTACAGGAGAACGTCTCTCTTTTTTCTAAAACTCAGCAACGTCTCTTTACTGGTACACTAGCTTGTTCTATACGCCTTCTCAAGTCTTTGATTTTCTTTAATTTTTTGCGAGGAAGGAGGACAAAATTCAGAGTTCCTAGGACTCGAACCCAAGACCTCTCGGTTGAAAACCAAGGGTGCTAGTCACTTATGTGGCGAACGTTCCCTGGGAGGAGGACGGCAGACGAACGCATTTTCCTCGCAGTTTTAGTTGCGACGCAAGATCGAACGGTCGCAGTTTCGGGAATGTTATCAGGCGAACGAGCCCAGTTTTTCTTTTCTTCCTATATATAAAAAAGTATGCTACTTGGTGTCGGCTTAGTCAACAAACGATTGTGCCAACCTTGACCGTTGGATTGACATTCAACGTCTGTCGTGTTTCTTCAGTCTCTTCTTCCTCCAGCCGCCAAAGCCAAACCAGCACCGGCGGGACCGCCTGCTCCCGCCTCCCACATCTGACTGTGCTGCCGCGCACGCATCATGGCCACATCGCACCCTAAAACTCTGCGCATCTTCCCCGGCTCCTATTCGTTCCCGTCCGAGGCCTCACCATCATCCTCCGCCTTGGTTCGCTCGTCGTGGCGCCGCCCTCCAGTGTTGTCAACAAGGTCAACAACCGAGAGGAATAAGGAGATGACTGTACATGGTGAGGATGACACTAGGGATCCAGTACCTCGCGGTAATTTTGTTTTTTTGGGATGGAGAAGGGTATCAACTGGGTTGTTCGGGAGTTGTGGCCTGTCTAGCCCAGGCTTTATTTCATATGTTTAGCACATGACCAGCCCAGTTTGTTTTTTTCCTTTCTGAAAATGGCTAGCCCAACTATTTTGTTTTTTGCAGAATAACCAATGTAGGCCTACTTGCTTTTCTATGCCCTGATGGGCAGGAAATCTTTCAAGACGAGGAGGGATGCATTCTGCCCAGACAATGGGCTATAAGTAAGAAAAAATGGGCTATAAGTAATAATAAATGGGCTGTAAAATGAAAAAAGTACAGCAAACAGGCAATTAGATCCAAAATACTTTTTTCTTTCGGATTTTGATATTTTAAATTTCATTGTTTTTGTGCGGGTAAAATTTCATTGGATTTCAATTAAGGTGTGTTTAGTTTTTAAATTAATTTGAATCTGGCTAGAAATTTTGGGTTGTATGCTATTTGGGACAGATTTGGAGGCTGACTTGTGGGTCTACTAGGTTGACGTGTACGAAATGATTTGTCAAATTAGTCCACAAACGATTCTAGTAGCAGTGACCGTTGGATGTTAATCCAACGGCCGTGCTACTTCTTCAATATCTGATCGTCTTGCTCCAGCCGCCCAAACCAGCGCTGGTGGGCCTGCCTGCTCCCGCATCTCGGGGCCGACTGTGCTGCCGCACAGGCCGCACCGCCCCACCCTACTCCATTGTTGGCCAGGCCATTCCTCTACTCACCCACACCTCCTGTTATTTTCCGGCAACGGCAGCCGGACCAGTAAACCCTCGTACTCCTCACCGCGTGGGCAACCACTGCCGAGTCTTCCCCGGCTCTATGTCGTTCCCTTCCTAGGCCTCGCCGTCGTCCACCGCCCTGGTGCTCTCGGCGCGCCGTGGTCAACGAACGACATCCATCGAACGTGGACTGTACATGGAGAGGCTGACAGCTGGGTCCACGGCCGCACACAAGGAAATGCCTCCTTATTACGCGCAAAATAATGATTCCTCCACCTGACATCTGGGGCCCACCAGAAGGGCCTCTGCATTTCGTGAAAAAATGTTCCCCTCGCTGATAGGTTGGACCCACCAGCTGTATCTTCGCACGCAAGGAAGTGCCTCCTTATTACGCATGAAAAAAATGAATGCCCCCTGCTAGCTGGGACCAAGCATAGTTTGAGGCTGACTTGTGGGCCTACTAAGTTGACGGGGTCAGAGGGCTTTGTCAACTTAGTTAATATGAACGATTCTATCTCCACTGACCGTACGATGTCCATCCAACGGCCGTAGTGCTTCTTCAACCTCTAGTCTTCTTGCTCCAGCCGCCCAAAGCAGCGCCGGTCGTGCCGCGTGCTCATGCTTCCCGTGGCCGGCTGTGCTGCCGCGGAGGCTTCACCACCCCCTACTATTCCCACCGCTGGCCAGGCCCTGCGGCGATGGCAGCCTCACGCCGCAGCCAAACCAGTGAACCCTCGCACTCCTCTTCGTGTGGGCATCCACTACCGCGTCTTCCTCGGCTCCGTGTCGTCCCCTTCCTAGGCCTCGCCATCGTCCACCGCCTTGGTGCTCTCGGTGCGGCGTGGTCAATGTGGTCAATGAACGACTGTCGGCGTCCTGGGAACGGGGGTCCCCAGACTTGCCTGCCTGCGGCCTGCAGCGTGGCTCAAAAGGGGGGCCCATCATGGCCCATCTTCACCAACACAAGCTCAAGACCCTCGCGAGGGGCCAAGATTCATGGGCGGACGACGGGAGCTTCCTCGTGCACGGCCTCATCAGGCTGGCTCGCGAGGAGGCGGAGAGATCAAGGCGGGGTACCTCACGAGGTGCCCATGACGCAAGCCATGACGACCAAGGGCGCCAGGCGGGCGCCAGCCCGCGCAATGTCCTCCTTTCCTCTTCGGTGCAAAGGGAGCAAGCGCAGGCGAGAGCATCAAGCAAAGGCGTCCATTTCGGTGCAACAAGACCAAGACCAGCCCAATGGCAGGAAGGAAGTCATTGTGGAGCCCAAGCCGGCGTCACCACCAGAGCCTTTGACAGGCGAGGACCAACTTTAGTCAGGATAAGTGTACCAGATGTTCCCCTTCAAAATGGCCAATTGTTGGCGCCCTTCCCGCTCAATATTTGGGAAGAGGCCCAGGGTCTTTGCCTATATAAGTAGAGCATAGTAGAGGCATCGGATCAGTAGCTGGATGCACCTTGGACATAGAGAGAGAGAGAAGGCGACTGAACTCCCCCAAGCAGTTCATCACCATCAGCCCAAGAGGCAATCCACCACACCACAAACTAGAGTAGGGTATTACACCACAACGGTGGCCCGAACTAGTATAAACCTTGTGTCTCTTGTGTTGTTCCTTTCGTAGCTTAGATCTTAGCGAGGCGGTGGGGTACAGGTAGGTAGAGGGCGAATCTCCGCGCACCCAGTGTTTCGAACCTCAAGGGTCTGCTGAACCCGAACCGACATTTGGCGCAAAGGTAGGGTGTGCGCGGAATTGCCTTCCGCCGCCTGTTCTCCGTCGACCACCGCATCCATGTTCGATGCTCGCCGGGCCTTGCCGCGCCGAGCCACTCTCGCTTCCCGCGCCGCCAGACGGCTCCGCCGGCGGGCGCCCTCATCGTTCCCGTCACCGCCGTCAACGCCGCCACCGCCCGGCGGGAACGAAAGCAGCAAGCATCGCCCCAAAGATCCTCCGTGAGGCAAGACGGCCGCACTGCTACCCCCTCACTCGCCCCGGCTGGTTCTTCGTCTCGCGCATTACGCGCGCCCATGGGGGCTCGGGCTGCGCTCATCGCGACAAACGAGCTCCTGCGCTACCATCTAGTCGACAACGTCTACGAAGAGTGGTTCGACCGCGTCGCCGAGCTCGTCCGCGCCGCAGGGGCTCCCAGCGCCGTCCGTCTCTGCTGCCGCACCCGCCTTGCGCGGCGACGCTTGCGGGCGCCTCCCGCCTCCCCTCAAGAAGGCGCTACTGCCCCAAGGCGCGTGGTCCTCGGGCGAACCTGCTCCGTCCAGCGCCAGCCGCTGCAAGAGCAGAATTGCCGGAGGTCCTCGCCCGCAAGAAGCTGCCCGAGTGCTCCCCACTCCGCTCGTCGCGACCACGCACCGCTCCGCACGCGTCAAGACCTCAGATCGCTCCCAGCTGCCGCGCATGGGGACCCGCAAGACCAAGCTCTTCGTCATCCAAGGCCTCCTGTAGCCTAACAGTTGCCGTGTTTTCACCACCGAAGGCGCAGCGTCGCGTGGCTTCGGCAAGTTCAAGCCAGACCCCTCCTCGCCACTGACGGTATGGCCGACCCAAGAGTTCCTCCAGCTCTGAGCTGGGCATCAAGCCGCCAACGGAGATGAGAAGGTCATGGCGAACTGGTTTCCCATGGCGCTCAAGGACGGGGCCCGCACCTGGCTCCTGAACCTGCCTCCAGGCACGATCTCCTCCTAGGACGAGATGCGCACCCGCTTCATCGCCAACTTCCAAGGTACTCGTGACCGGCCACCCGCCGTAAGCGACATGCGCCGCTTCAAGCAGCAACCAGGGGAGACCCTGCAGAAGTACATCCAGCGCTTCAACAACGCACGCCTCAAGATTCCCAAGGTGACCGAGGAGGCCATCATCTCCGCCTTCTCCGACGGGGTTCGCGACGTCAAGATGAAGAAGGAGCTGGCGATGCATGAAGATCTATGCACTTCCTTGGAGCTGTTCAACTTGGTGACCAAGTGCGCCAGGGCCGAGGAAGGGCGTCTCTCCCTCCTCGAGCTGCCTGCCGCAGACCCAAAAGAGAAGAAATCCAAGGCCAAGGACGTGAAGCGCAAGGGGGCTGCCGTGCTCACGGCAGAACCGGACACCAAGCGGGGCAGAGATCAGCCCGAGTCTTCCAAGGGCAGCCGGTACTGTGTGTACCACGACCTCCACACCCCCAACACCAACGAATGTCAAGAGCTCCGAGCCGTGCGAGAAGGGAGGATCGGCCGACGTCCCGACTGCAGCGACCGTGGCTATAGCCGAGGAGGAGGAAGGAACGCAGGACGCTGGGAAGACCGTGGCCCTCGCCAAGGGTGGCGCGACCAACCTCGCGAGGATCGCTGGCAAGACCCGCCTCGCAAGGGAGGCTGGAGGGATCAGCCTCGTGAGGATCGCCCGCAAGGCAATGCAGGCCTCCCTCCTCTGCCACCGCAGCCAAGGAGAAACGAAGACCATCATTAGGACGAGGGGCTGGGGGCTTCCAGGAGCCGTGCGCGATCGCCTGCATCCTGGGCGGAGCTCAAGCCCCAGCCTCTCAACGCATCTTCAAGCAGTTCGCCCATGCCGGCGAATGCAGTCCTCCCAAGCTTGAAGCCACCGCGCCTCGTGGTCGGGCGCGCGCCATCATGTTCAGTTCAGCGGATCAGCTCAAGTGTGCTGCCATAGCCGGAGTCCTCCCGATGCTTTGCTCCCCAATCATCAGCAACGTGCTAGTCACCAAGACCCTCATCGATGGTGGGGCAGGGCTCAACGTCCTGTCTGTGGAAACGTTCAACAATCTCCAAGTGCCTTACAATCAGCTTCAGCCAACCAAGCCTTTCTCCAGAGTCACCGACGGCTCCACGGTCCTGATTGGGCAGGTTCGCCTCCCTATCACCTTCGGCGCGCGCGACAACTACCGCACCGAGCTCATCGACTTCGACGTCGCCCACATTCGCCGCCATACAACGCCATCCTCGGGTACCCAGCGCTGGCTGTTCATGGTCAGAACTCCACCACGCCACAACGCCCTCAAGATGCCGTGAAGTGGCGGAGTCACCATGGTGCCCTGCAAAGAGAAAGACGTGGTGTGCTCCTCGAGCAAGCCTTTCAGCCGCATCACCGGAAGACCTGGATCGCGGAAGCGGAGGCTTCCCAGACCTCCCCAAGAAGAAGAAGACATCATCCGCCCGTCCTCAGGAGGCAGGCCCCTCAGGCCTGCGCCCACCACGGGAACCTCCTTCTATCGTGATAGGAAAGCGCACCCGGCGCCTCCTCAGCAGGGCTCGGGGCTCCCCGAGGGCCACCGACCTTGCTAAGGTCACGAGGGAGGCGCTTGGGCACCAATTGAGGCGTGTTTCGAAGCACGTTTCCCTCAAGAAGGAGCAAGGCAAGGAGGGCCAAACCCTCAGGAGTTCGTCAACAAGATCATTCAGGAGCTGCAGGAGTCAAGGGTCATGAGTGGCAGCCGCCGCTTACCTGTCATAGCTCCCCATACAGACGAGAATGGTGGGCTGCGCGTCTGCATCGACATACCAGGGCTCAACCGAGCCGCCTCTCAGGAGCGCCTCTGGCCCTCTCACGTGGGGCGCTGCGAAGGTCCACCTCATAGCTACGTTCGCATGCCTTACGGCCTAACGAACGCAGCCGCCACGTACTAGCACCTCATGAGGGACATCCTGGAGGCTCAAGAGGCCAGGCGTTCCGCAGCCCTGGCAGAGATGGAGATGGTCCAAGAGGAGCCACCAGCGCCTCCGGAGCCTCCCGAGGCCCCTGAGCCTGGGGGCTCGTGACGATCGGCTCCCGCAGCCCACCGAGTCTGCTGCACCAACACCCTTTTGTCCTCAACGCTATCAGGTGACATCTTTCAAGTTTCATTTCCAGCTGGGAGCGCCCCCCAGGGCTGCATTATTCCCAGGCCGCGTTGGTCCGTCCCAGCGGCGTGTATCCCTTTTACTTCATGTTCCTAGCTTATCTTGTTGGGGGCGCCCCTCAGGTTGCATCATCCTCAGGTCGCTCGGGTCCGGCCCGGCGATGTTCGTCTTCTTTGGGCTTATCTAAATGGACTTGCTCCTTCATGATTAACATGCTTGACCTAGCTGCCCGCTCAACCGATACCAACTGCTGGAGCTGCTCCCTAACGGCATGACGCTTGCGCACGGGTCCGTCCCTGCAACACCGACAAACCTGAATGGCTGAGCTCTGGCCGCGGCAGCCCCGCATAGCACCACCTCGCTGTTTTCATGCCTTCGTCACCCCTCCGGGGCAACTAACGGCTGACTGTCGATTGTCACGGCGAACTTTCATTCTTTCTGTGATGAGCCTAGAGGATCTCTTCAAGGAGCAGCGTTAGGCGAGGACCCCACGGTGTCTCCTTCACTCTCATCCGCGCGAACCGCTTGCACGTTAAAGGGGGGGTGCCTGAGCATTGCGACTCAAGGCTCCTACTAGCTCTCCAGTCCTCACCCTCTGGCCTTGACCACGGCATCGCGACCTGACATACCAGCGACGGCTGAGACTCGCTCGAGGGTTGGACCTGAGGACGTAGAGCAAAAAGAGGAGCAAAGGCGAGAGGGGAGAGACGCGTGAGGACCTCGACAAACGACCCCTCGCCTGCCGATGCATGGACCCGGCAACATACCAGGAAGCGACTCCTGATTCTCGAGATAAGTCACCCTCCAGAAGTAGTAACTAACACGACACCATCCCCTCACCCAACGCAATCCCGTGTTAGCAACGTCGCTCTCCTTTCTCACTAAACGATGGCTGCTTGAGCGCTAAGGGGGACCTCCTGAGCATCACGAATCAGGGGCTCTTACCGGACCACAGGCCGCTCACCTCCTGGCCTTGACCACGGCATCATGACCTGGCATACCAGCGACGGCTGAAGCTTGCCTTGGGACTGGGACCTGTCGGCGCAGAGCGTCAAGCCCTCGCAAGGTTCGAAAGGGAGAACTGAGCTAAGACGGAATGAGTAACTCACACTGCTTCACAACAAGGATCATATTAACAAACAGGACCACAGGCACCTTACAAGCCCCCACGGGGCGCGCTTTTGATTCCTCGCAGGGAGCAGATCCTAAAGAACGCTAACTACGCGCGCTCCTGCAAAAGACGCCATCATCAACAGTGGGCCACCAGGCACCGGCGCCAAACCCATCCAGATCGAGGCAGCGACGGCCGCCGAGCCCGCCTCGCCCGAGAGCGGCGCAGGCTCGAGGCTCAGAGCTGTCGCCGCCTCTCGAGTCGCCAAGAGCTCGGGCGGAGTCACTCGGATCCTTGACGCCCACCGCCTCGAGGAGCTGCCGAGGAGCGGTCGGTGAGCCTAGCCTCGCCGTGGCAGGGCCTCGATCACCTCTCCCGGGGCAGCACTCCAGCCGGCGCCCTTCCGCATCGAAGACCTTGAAGAGCATGACCGAAGCGCGGTCGTACTCCAGGTGGATCGTGAGGGCGCCCCTTGTCCTGCAGACCCGGGCAATCTCGCCCCAGCCTCGAGTCATGAAGACCTCGCCCGGGGCAACAACCTCAACCTCTGCCCCGGTTGCAAGGCTGCCGCAGCCAGCGTGCTGTAGCCAGAGCTCCAGGGATCCTCCCCGCGGAATCGCGGAAGCGAAGAAGGGGGGAAGACGAATCCAAGACCGAGGAGACATGGAGGCATGGAGCACGACTCGGAGGAGCCTCGGCGTGGACTCTGGGGGAACGACGCGACCTTCGGATTCTGCCGGCGCCGACGGGCGGCGCGCCTGTGGCTCGCATCAACCCCTTCGAGCCCTCGATCTGGGCGTATAATGGAAGCGGAACCCCGTGGTGGCCGCCGCACAAGGGCCTCGACACCACCTGGTGGGCACCCTCATTCCGATGGCAGAGAGTTAGCCATTTCTTCGCGGGGAGGGTCAGACCCTCTCGGGAGCTTTTCCTTCTCGCCGCGGAGAACTGCAAATCGGAGCCATTGCAGCAAGACGGAGCAAGGACCGGGAGGAAGGAGAAGCAAGAAGGAACGGACTGGAGGAGCGCTCGCCATTCCGTACTTAAAGCCAGAGGAAGCCAACCGCCGGCCTCCACGATCGCAGGTAATCATAACCCGCTTTGCATGCAGGGACTCGTCAAATCTTGCAGTTGCCGAGGCGTCGTGGGGAAGTGGAGGCACCCACGTCCAATTAACCGCGACGCGGCGCCCAAGGCCGCAGGCTGTTAGGGCCCGCGGTGCTTCGCGCTTGCCCCTTCGCCTCTTTGCTCAGCCAATCCCGGGCGCGCCTTAGGCCCGGGGGCTACTGTCGGCGTTCTGGGAACGGGGGTCCCCAGACTTGCCTGCCTGCTGCCCGCGGGCGTGGCTTTCAAAGGGGTGCCCATCACGGCCCATCTTCACCAACACAAGCTCAAGACCTCGCGAGGGGCCAGACTCATGGGCGGACGGCAGGAGCTTCTCGTGCACGGCCTCATCAGGCTGGCTCGCGAGGAGGCGCAGAGATCAAGGTGGGTACCTCACGAGGTGCCCATGACGCAAGCCATGACGACTAAGGGCGCCAAGGAGGGCGCCAGCCCATGCAGTGTCCTCCTTTCCTCTTCGGTGCAAAGGGAGCAAGCGCAGCGAGAGCATCAAGCAAAGGCGCCCATTTCGTGCAACAAGACCAAGACCAGCCCAACAGCAGGAAGGAAGTCATTGTGGAGCCAAAGCCAAGGCCACCACCAGAGCCTTTGACAAAGCGAGGACCAACTTTAGTCGAGATAAGTGTACCAGATGTTCCCCTTCAAAATGGCCAATTGTTGGCGCCCTTCCCGCTCAATATTTGGGAAGAGGCCCAGGGCCTTTACCTATATAAGTAGAGCTAGCCACCATAGTAGAGGCATCGGATCAGTAGCTGGATGCACCTTGGACACACACACACACACACAGAGAGAGAGAGAGAGAGAGAGAGAGAGAGAGAGAAGACGACTGAACTCCCCCAAGCAGTTCATCGCCCCGGCCAAGAACAGACCCTCGCGAGGCTGTTCTTCCTTGTATTGTTCATCACCATCAGCCCAAGAGACAATCCACCACACCACAAACTAGAGTAGGGTATTACACCACAACGGTAGCCCGAACTAGTATAAACCTTGTGTCTCTTGTGTTGTTCCTTTCGTAGCTTAGATCTTAGCGAGGCGGCGGGGTACAGGTAGGTAGAGGGCGAATCTTCGTGCGCACCCCAGTGTTCGAACCTCAAGGGTCTGCCGGAACCCGAAATCTGAAAACGACTTCCATCGAAAGAGTACTGTACATGGAGAGGCTGACAGCTAGGTCCATGGCCGCAGCAAGGAAGTGCCTCCTTATTACGCAGAAAATAATGATTCCTCCACCTGACAGCAGGGACCCACCGGACGGGCCACCGTACTTCACAAAAAAAAGTTTCCCCCTGACTGCTTGGACCCACCAGCTACATCTTCACACGCAAGGAAGTGCTTCCATATTATGGGCAAAAAAAATGGTTCACCCCCTGACTGCTGGGACCCACCAGCTACATCTTCGCACGCAAGGAAGTGCCTGACAGTCGGGAACATCTTCGCACGCAAGGAAGTGCCTGGCAGTCGGGACCCACCTGGTCGAAGCGTACGTAGCTTGTCATTCTGGTCGCTAACATGTACGCACATACTGGTGGATCAGTATGTCTGCAGGCCGCAGCGATGATCTGTTGCCGTGTAAGGAAGGTCACGTGTCGTAGTAGAGGCGCACATGTGTCATAGTAGAGGCGCGCGTGTAGCATGTCACGCAGTCCCGTTAATATCATGTACACGTACGTACAGCGGCCACGGTGCAAGAAAGTAAATACGGCCACGTACGTACATACGGGTGGGGTATCGAACGCCTACTCGCGCATACGTACCAGGGCTCGTGTACATGGCTGGGTCGGAATGGAGAAACTGCGTCATCGTCGTGTTCATGGGGAGGCAATGGAATGCGTCGTGTTCATCGGGAGGCAATGGAATACATCGTGTTCATCGGGGCCAACCGGCTTGGACGGAACAGCCGATCGAAACGAGGCCTGGCGTACCACAGAACGAAGGAAACGGCCTTGTGTTCAACCGGACACGGTCGAAACGGATCCTGTTCATCGGGAGGGGTCTGGCGTACTGCAAAACGGAGGAAACGGACTTCTCTTGGACCTCCTACGTTCGAAACGGGGTCCTGTTGATCGGGAGAGGTGTGGCGTACCGCAAAACGGAGGAAACAGACTTGTGTTCAAGCGTTATGGTCGAAACGGGGGTCCTGTTCATCGGGAGGGGTGATGCGTACCGCAAAACGGGACTCCATGGGATATTGTTCATCTCCACCGTCGACCTCCTCGAGCCTCCACGGGCTATTGTTCATCCACCGTCGACCTCCTGCAGCCTCCACCTGTGAATGTTCATCCACGGGCTCCTGCTCATCCAGCCTCCACCGCCCTCCACCGCCACTGCTCAACCGCACTCTCCATGGGGTCCTATTCAAACACCGCCCACGGGCTAATGTTCATCCAGCCCTCCACCGCCATCTGCTCAACCGACCTCCACGGGTCATCCTGTTCATCCAGCCCTCAACGGGGTACTTGTCGGGGAAGCTGATCGTGACCCACGAACACCTATGGGACCTGGCGGACCGAGTCCCTTGTGGTTCGGAGGGGGGCGGAGATTGCACGAAGAGTAGATCGTGGCGATGCACACGAGCAGTTTACCCAGCTTCGGAGCTCTCCAGGGAGATAATACTCCTACTGCTGCTTGGTTGATTGTATTGTGTTCTTTCTAGGGAGCAATGGGAGCTACAAAACCTAGCTTGAGTGGGTGTAGTCTCGAATGAGTCGAATCCTAACTGAGCCGAACCCTTTCTACGTTGCACCTGGGCCTCCTTTTATAGGCTCAAGGGGTCACCACAAGTGGCAACGTAGATGGGGGTACAAATGGAAAAACAGTAGTTGGTACACCGACTTGTACAGTGTACAGTGCATATACCTAACCCTGACGGCAAGGGACAAGATCAATAATGCCCGCCCCTCGCCGCCTAAACAAAGGCAACAGTGGACCGCAAGTGCACCACCGCTTGCCACGATGGTAAGCCTGTCCGCCGCTTATCGCTGCTCCCCGCTGGCTGCACAGCCTCTTGACACGCACGCTGGAATGGCCCCATGGCGACACGCTGGTGGATGAGCTGGAGCGGAGATGAAGAGAGGTTGCTGCCGCTGCAAGTACCTTGCCGCTGCTGAACCCTTGTCGCGCTTTGGGAGCTTGTCGCCACCAGCCTTCCCGCAAGCTCCTCTTGCCGGGTCTTGTTTCCTTCGTGCCTCTCGAGTGGCCTTCCCGCAAGCTCCTCTTGCCGGGTCTTGAATACTTTGTTTTGAATGGCTCCAAAGGAGCCGCAGAGGACCTTGGTGGTCACTAGGCAATCCTTGCCGCTGGGTGCTGCAATCGCCGCACGAAGTTCGGGATACTAGGGTACCCCTACTCTAGTACACCGATAGGAGCCCCGGCCTGGGCCACACACGGCGCCGAGCTCATGGGCCAGGCCGAAAATAGTGCACGGAACTCGCGCCTAGATCGCAGCTATTAGCCTCGACCCACCACGCCCCCACTTAACGGCACGCCCGGACGTGGCGTCGTGGGAGAGATCGCGGGGCTTTTTAATTGAAAGCGAACGTCCGCCCCCCTCTCCCTCCTTATAAGCAGGGGAAACAGGGGCAGGACACCCACTTGCCATTGTTGTCACATCTCAAACCACCGCCGCTCCCTCCTTCTTCTCAAGTCCGAAGAGAGCGACGCCCCGCCCCCTCCCCATTGCCACCGGCGCCATTAACGCCGTCGGACTCCTCCACCACCTCCGCCATGGGCCCGAAGGCCGACAAGGGGAAAGGCGTGAAGTCGGCCGAGGCGCAACGGCTCGCGGCGCTGCGGAAGGAGCGGGCCACCTTTGACCCCCTGCTCGACGCGCAGGAGCTGCGGGAGGGGTACTACCTCTTCTGGTCGACGGAGACGCGGGCGCACCCGCGCACGAGGGTGATCTCCGCCGCCGCATCCGAGAAGGTTTCCGTCGGGTACCCTTCTTCGCGCTTTTCTTCTCGCGGCTCGCCCGCCTTTTCCGGAAGTTCTTTGCGACATCATGAATACCTCGGCCTCCGCCTCCTGATTTCACCCCAACGCCGCCCGACCATGGCGGTTTCGCACACCTTTGCGAGAACTTTGTCGGAGTCCACCCAAATGTAGCCCTCTTCCGCCACTACTTCATGCCCCGCGCTGAGAGAGGAGAGCCGCTGTCGGAGGGATTGCATGGATCTCCGTGGATCGGCAAGAAAGAGGCATATCTCGAACGAGAGCCAGAGCAAGTGGGAGGAGTGGAGAGCCGATTGGTGTTGGATCATAGAGGAGAACCCACAGCCATTCACTGCCCAGACCAAACTCCCATAGTGCGCGGCAACGATTGGAGCAACTTGGCGCCGGAGGATGCGAGGTTGAAGATTGCCGTGACCCGGATCTTTCGCCTCAGGCATGCCGGACTCACTGTGGGTGCTGTTGGCGCGGATTTCCTTCGCCGCCGCATCGCTCCCCTGCAGGAAAGGAGGAGACCTGCCTGGGAGTTCCAAAATGCGGCGGACATCATGAGGCTGCGCCCGGGCCTCAACTGGAATTTTACTATCTTGGAGCTGGATGCGATGCTGCTGGAGCTGTTCAAGCCTGACCCAGATCGCCCCGAGTGGTTCATGTTGCCGAGGGGGGTCGTTCCTTTGTGTAACAACTCTTCGCTTGACCGCATCCGCGCGATGATGCTGCCAGCGATTCCCATGGAATCGCTCCAACTTGGCAAGAGCCCGCCGACGACATCGCGGCAACAGCTTCGACAGCTTGGAAGAAGTGCCGATCCGCGCCGACGAAAGCGTAAGTGGCTCACCCGCGACACCACCGACGCCGAAGCTGCAGCGCGCCACCAGCCTAGAGGAGGCGGCGAAGCTGCTGCTGCCGTGAGTTTGGGTTCATCAGGAGGAGGCGGAGGCAGCCGAGGCGGCAAGCCTTACCGACCGAGAGGACCTTGCCGCGCGGAGGAGCAGGCCGAGCCTGGCCGAGGCGAACGACTGCCGGGGCGCCCTCCACCTTCAGATAACTTGCCGCTGGAGGAGCCCGCGCCCGCCAAGAAGGCGCCTCCGCAAGACCGGGGAAGTGGCGGGGCGGCAGACGGGCCAACAGCCATCTCACCGCGCGACGCGCTCCACCGCGGCAAGCTCTGCTGCCGCTGGAGCGCCTCACGCTGCCACAAAGAATCGGAGCGGGCCTTCGGGACCACGGCTCCCGCACCCCGCCAAGCGCCCGAGGGAGCCCACTCTTCCAGCTCGCCGCACCGGAGGTGGAGCGGACGACTTCTCCGCCTCAGCTCCGAGGAGGAGGAAGAAGAGTAAGATCTTGTCGCTGTACTTGTAATTCTTCAATTTGCTGCTTTGTCTTGTAACTGATTTGCTTCATTCTGAACCCTTTCCTTTTTCAGGACGCTGGCTCGTAGAGCGTCAAGAGGGCCAAGACTCCGTGGTTGTCATCGAAGACGATCCCCATGCATGGCATGTGGAGGCGCGTCTCGAGACCCCTTGCCGGATCCGCAACCTTCCAGAAGCAGCCCCAAAGACAGCCCCCAGCCGTAAGTAATTGGTTTATTTTACGGTTAGGTGTGCATGGGTGCTCTTTCTTTATTGACATCTGACTTGTTGATTTGTGTAGGAGCAGAGCAGCCTCATCAGGAGGCCCCAGAAGTAACTCCCGAAGTTCTGTCTGCTTCAACTACGCCGCCAAGGAGAATTCTCCGCAAGGGAGCGCCTCCGCAAGGAGGCCTCTCGATAAGGGATGCTTCTCCGACAAGGGCAGCGCCAACGATCCTCCGGCAGGGAAACCGCGCCACAGATCCCATCGCAGGTAATCTCCTTGCCTAAAAACTTCCCTTGGGTTCCTTTTATTCTGTTCTTCATTTCAAACATTTGCTTGACTGTTCTTTCTTTTTCTGATCATCAGATCCATCTGCCGGAGATCCGATGGAGATTGAGGTTGCCGGCGTGGAGGACGCGCGCGGCAACAATGACGACGACGCCAACATGGAGGAGGAGGCTGGCGCCGGTGGGTCCGCCGGCGAGGAGGCCGCCAAGGTTGCCGGCGCAAAGGCTGGGAGGGGTCTCGTGATCGACCGACGACCCCGAGGTCGCAGAGGAGCGCCAGGCGCTACGCTGACCGGCGATCCCTCCGCCACCGATGCAGCACCAGGCTCCGAAGAGCCCCAGCCCGGCGCCTATCTGAAGGCCGGCGACGGTGTCTTCATCAAGCTTCCATGGGCATCGAGCTTGTAACGCCCCCGATGCGGCTATATATACCACGTGTCGACGCACGACTTAGAGGCATAACCGCATTGGAAGCAATGTCGCAAGTGAGGTAATCTTCACACAACCCATGTAATACATAAGGGAAAGAGATACATAGTTGGCTTACAGTCGCCACTTCACACAATACATAAATAAACATCCATCATTCAGAGTACACTCAAGGTCCGACTACGGAACCAAAATAAAAGAAGATACCCCAAATGCTACACAGATCCCCGATCGTCCCAACTGGGCACCACTACTGATCATCAGGAAAAGACACATAGTAACGACCACGTTCCTCGTCGAACTCCCACTTGAGCTCGGTTGTGTCACCTGTGCTGGCATCGTCGGCACCTGCAACTGTTTTGGTAGAATCTGTGAGTCACGGGGACTCAGCAATCTCACACCCGCGAGATCAAGACTATTTAAGCTTATGGGAAGGACAGAGTAGTAAAGTGGAGCTGCAGCAAGCGACTAGCATATATGGTGGCTACATCGCAAAAGAGAGCGATAAGAGAAGCAAAGCACGGACGTGAAGCTAATAGCGATCAAGAAGTGATCCTGAACAACTTACGTCAGACATAACTCCAACATCAGTTCACTTCCCGACTCCGAGAAGAGACCATCACGGTTACACACGCGGTTGATGTGTATTTTATTTGAGGTCAACTTCGGTTTTCTACAACCGACATTAACAAATTCCCATCTGCCTCATAACCGCGGGCACGGCTTTGAAAGATATTACCCTGCAGGGTGTCCCAACTTAGCCCATCATAAGCTCTCACGGTCAACGAAGGATATTCTTCTACCGGAAGACCCGATCAATCTCGAATCCCGGACTACAAGACATTTCGACAGCAATAAAACAAGACCAGCAAAGCCGCCCGAATGTGCCGACAAATCCCGATAGGAGCTGCACATATCTCGCTCGTGGCACACCGGATGAGCCAGACGTCGGGTTGGCATAAACCCTGGTTGCCCAAGGGCGCCGGACATCGCTGTTGGACCAGCACTCAAGGAGAACTGGCCCGGGGTTAAAATAAAGATGACCCTCGGCTCGCGAAACCCGGGGAAAAGGCTTAGGCGGCAAATGGTAAAACCAAAGTTGGGCCTTGCTGGACGAGTCTTATTCAAAGCGAACTGTCAAGGGGTCCCATAAATCACCCAACCGTAAGGAACGCGAAATCAAGGAACATAACACCGTATGACGGAAACTAGGTGGCAAGAGTGGAACAAAACACTGCATAAGGCCGAGCCTTCCACCCTTTACCAAGTATATAGATGCGTTAATTATAGCAGATATATATTGTGATATCCCCAACAAGTAAACATGTTCCAAAAGGAACAACATCTCCATGTTCCAACAAGGAACAAACTTCATCTTCACCGCAACTAGCAACGCTATAAGAGGGCTGAGCAAAGCGGTAACATAGCCAAACAACGGTTTGCTAGGAAAGGATGGTTAGGGCTGACACGGCAATATGGGTGGCATGATATAGCAAGTGGTAGGCATCGTAGCATAGGCATAGAAAAGAGCGAGCAACTAGCATAGCAAAGATAGAAGTGATTTCGAGGGTATGGTCATCTTGCTCGCAATATTCTCGAGTTGTCGAAAGCTTGATCCTCGTAAGCGTTCTCAACAGGTTCCTCGCTCACGCACTCGCCTCCCGGCTCTACCCAAAGCAACAACACAAACAAAGGAACCACAATAAATCACGGTGCAATGCACAATCAACATGATGCAAAACATGACATGATATGCGGGATGTGATATGCAATGCGATAAAGGCCCGGAAGGTAAATGATGAACCAGGCATCAACTTGGCAAACCAAGTATGCCACTGAAAGATGAGATGATTTCGTTGAAATCGATATAAAGATCACCGAATCGGATGCACGGTTTGGAAATGACAAGCAAAACAAGAATGGCACAAATCTGCCATTAACAGCATGATGCCACTTAGCAAGCAACAAACAATTAAGCTACTGCACCCAAACGTACCAACAAAGTGTATGGCAGTGATCTACACAAGATGCTCGACAAAAGATGAGCACTGAGCTACGGCTAGTTCACATCATAACAGGTTCAAACAAGCATGGAAAAAGTGCACAAAATATCAGGCTGGACATGGCAAAAACAGCATCAGGTTGCAATGTTCAGAGCAACAAAACTACATGCTACAGGAACTTAAAATAGCAAAACAAGGCATGGCATGAATCTACTAAAAGCATAGAACAAAAGTCCCTTACTGACCATAAGCCAAAAAGGATCAGAAAATATAGTAACACCCATGTCAATATCGAAAGTTTCGTTAACAGATTCAGCAACATGACATGTCAAAAACTGATAACGAGTAGGCATGTTTACAAGCTCAATGCACTCACTACAGAGCCTTATACGATAAACTAAGTATACATACATCAAGAAGACATGACATAGAAGACATACATGGCAAGAACAATAACATAGCATACATGGATCAACCACAACAACCTAGGAAAAATTGAATAACATGTAAACAATCTGCCAGGAAACATTTGATAGCAAAAGTAGAGCTCGATTGACTCAAGCTATAGCACTCCATAATTGCAACCAAAGGCATGGATGGATAGAGCAAGACATTCTTTACAAAACATCCTTACTGAATTATCTCAAAATATGCATGGATCTCTTGGTAGCATCAAGTTAACATGGCATCAAAATATCAGCTAAACAGAGCTGAAAACAGCAACATCAGGACACCTACTTTGCATGCTTGTGCTAGTCACCACATAGATCACCAAAATACATGGCATACACCCCTGGAAAGATAGAATGGCATATTACAAAACACATGTAGGACTCAAATTCATAGGATGCACACATCAATCATGGCAAAAATAACAAAAGTGCAAGTTCTGTTAAGAAACAGAAACTAACATCACATAGCCCTCTTCCAACAGCATTTCGGGCATCAAGATGAGCTCAAATGAAAATGATGCAATGAGATGAAATGATCTACTGTTCGAGGCGAACATTTTGACATATTATACGCGCAAAATGGATCTACAGATGCAAAGTTATACCATGTTGAAAATGACACAAAATAATACACGAGATGAAAAACTTAGGAGAAAAAGAGGGGGCGAAGAGAAAGTCAACGGGATCGGTCGATCGATCCGCCGATCCGGATCGGTAGCGGCGGCGGCGACGGTTCTCGCCAGAGAGGAGACGGGCGGGGCAGGGCGGCGGAGGAGGACGGCGGCGGGCGGCGGAAGCGGCGCGCCGCCGGCGAGAGCGAGGCGGCGCGGCGACGGCCGGCGGGGCGAGGGAGGCCGGGCGGCCGGCGGGCGACAAGGCGCGGCGCCGGCGGCGGCGTGGCTGGCGCTGGCGGCGGCGGCGGCGCGCGCGAGGCGCTGGGCGGCGGCGGCGGCGCGAGGCGCGGGAGGGCGGCGCGGCGACCGGGCCGGGCGGGTTGCCGTGGGCCCGCAGGGCAGCTGTGGCGGAGGCGGCGGCGGCGGACGGTCCGCCTGAATCGGACACGCCCGGCGCGCGAGGGGATATTTGCTAGGTTAGGGGAATTGATCCGGATTTCGGTAGGGGTGTTTAAATAGGCATAGAGGAGCTAAGAGAGTCCAAATGAGGTGTAGTTTTCACCACGATCGTGATCGAACGACGGAGAGCATGGAAGTGACTTAGATGGGTTATTGGGCTGTTTTGAAGGGGTGTTGGGCTGCAACTTAAAAGAGGCCTTTGCGAGAGTGCGGTTAACCGTTGAGTACCAAACGAGCTCCAAATGACCAAACTTGACCGGTGGTCTACGGTGGTATACCAAGGCCACTAGACAAACCTCGGTCCATTCCGAGAAGGTTTAGTATCCGCACACGGAAAAACGTAAAAGGGGCCGCCGGGGGAGATAGGAGTGCCGGATTGCAAAACGGACAACGGGAAAAATGCTCGGAATCATGAGACAAACACGTATGCAAATGCGATGCACATGATGACATGATATAAAATGCATGACGTGGACAAAAAGCAAAATGAAGAAAAACCCAACCACGGAGGGAATATCATATATCAATGCCGAAAATGGCAAGAGTTGGAGTTACAAATATGGAAAATTACTTCCGGGGTGTTACAACACTCCACCACTACAAGAGGATCTCGTCCCGAGATCTAGGACTGAAAGAACTCCGGATATTCGGAACGGAGGTGATCCTCGTGCTCCGAGGTAGCTTCTCGGTCGGAATGGTGTGACCACTTCACTTTCAGGAATTTGATTGACTTGTTGCGAGTCTTGCGCTCGGTTTCTTCAAGAATAGCAATGGGTGCTCATGATAAGAGAGATCTTCTTGAAGGTCAATCTCTTCGTTGATAGTGCGCTCAGAGTCTTGAAGCACTTGCGAAGGTTGTGACACGTGGAACACATCGTGCACGCTTGCAAAGTTGGATGGAAGCTCGTTGATAGGCTTAGATCGCCTCTTTGCCAATGATCTTGAAAGGACCCACGATCTAGGGGCAAGCTTCCCTTTGATACCGGGCGACGAGTGCCTTTCATTGAGAGACGCGAGGTAGACATGGTCTCCGATTTCAAAAGCCACATCACGGTGCTTATCATCATAATAGTTTTCCGCGCGATTATGCTGCTTTGAGATTCTCACGAATGACTTGGCACATTTCTTCCGCTTCAGGATCAAGTCATTGCCAAGAAGTTGGCGCTCACCGTCTCGCACTAATTGAGAGGAGTACGCACTTTCGCCATAGAGAATTTCGAATGGGGCCTTGCCCGAACTCGCTTGGAAGCTGTTGTTGTAGGAGAACTCGGCATATGGAAGACAATCTTCCCACTTCATACCGAAAGAAATGACACAAGCCCTGAGCATATCTTCAAGGATTCTTTAAGACGTCTCGCGACCACTGTAAATCGACCGTGAATGGGCGGACCACTAGACGTTGAACCCCAATCTCAAATCATACATCTGTCGGAAAGAATATCCTGTAAGCTACTAGAATTCCCAAACTCCCGAAACTTTCTGGTTATGCAATCTGGTGTTGGGGATACAGGGGACACAAAATATATCACCCAAACTAACAATACCTAGATCCAGCTGTATCCATCCGTCAACACATAACCAAGAAATCCTCGGAAATCGTGTACCCTTGACCTTCAAAAACATCCGTTATACAAGTCATGGCAATACTCCCGCACTCGCCTCAGTACTGGGCTATCGGGGTTATCTCACCAACAACTGCACAAAAGAGATTCCGATGTCGGCAAAACTCAGGTATTCCAGAACTGCAACGATAAAATTGTGACGACAACACCTCGGAGCTCAACTCCCCGGGACACTGCCACAACCCCTAAATGTCAGGAGGCACTAAGAACAATGTTCTCGTCACAAAACCATTGGAACGATTCCAAGATACCCACGTGATCCTAAATTTTTTTTTAGTGAAATTTGAGGAGAGAAGAGTCAAAACTTCTACGTCAGGAGACCTCACAGAGCTGATTTAAGGACTGGGAGTAAAAAGAATCCTACTCTCGATATATATAATCCTAAGACTCAAAACATTTTCCATTCTAGACTCAACAACGCCAACAAACAATCAAGTAGGGGCTCCTAAGTCGGGAAGGCTCGATACCAACTTAGAACGCCCGATGCGGCTATATCTCCCACGTGTCGAGGCACGACTTAGAGGCATAACCGCATTGAAAGCAATGTCGCAAGTGAGGTAATCTTCACACATCCCATGTAATACATAAGGAAAGAGATACATAGTTGGCTTACAATGCCACTTCACACAATACATAAATAAACATCCATCATTCGAGTACACTCAAGGTCCGACTACGGAACCAAAATAAAAGAAGATACCCCAAATGCTACACAGACTCTCGATCGTCCCAACTGGGCACCACTACTGATCATCGTGAAAAGACACATAGTAACGACCACGCCTCGTCGAACTCCCACTTGAGCTCGGTTGTGTCACCGTGGCCGCATCGCCGGCACTGCAACTGTTTTGGTAGAATCTGTGAGTCACGGGACTCAGCAATCTCACACCCGCGAGATCAAGACTATTTAAGCTTATGGGAAGGACAGAGTAGTAAAGTGGAGCTGCAGCAAGCGACTAGCATATATGGTGGCTACATCGCAAAAGAGAGCGAGAAGAGAAGCAAAGCACGGACGTGAAGCTAATAGCGATCAAGAAGTGATCCTGAACTACTTACGCCGACATAACTCCAACATCGTGTTCACTTCCGGACTCACGAGAAGAGACCATCACGGTTACACACGCGTTGATGTGTATTTTATTTGAGGTCAACTTCGGTTTTCTACAACCGACATTAACAAATTCCCATCTGCCTCATAACCGCGGGCACGGCTTTCAAAGATATTACCCTGCAGGGTGTCCCAACTTAGCCCATCATAAGCTCTCACGGTCAACGGGATATTCTTCTACCGGAAGACCCGATCAATCTCGAATCCCGGACTACAAGACATTTCGACAAAGAATAAAACAAGACCAGCAAAGCCGCCTAATGTGCCGACAAATCCCAATAGGAGCTGCACATATCTCGCTCTCGGGCACACCGGATGAGCCAGACGCCGGGTTGGCATAAACCCTGGTTGCCCAAGGGCGCCGGACATCGCTGTTGGACCAGCACTCAAGGAGAACTGCCCGGGTTAAAATAAAGATGACCCTCGGCTCGCGAAACCCGGGAAAAGGCTTAGGCGGCAAATGGTAAAACCAAAGTTGGGCCTTGCTGAGGAGTCTTATTCAAAGCGAACCGTCAAGGGGTCCCATAAATCACCCAACCGTAAGGAACGCGAAATCAAGGAACATAACACCGTATGACGGAAACTAGGTGGCAAGAGGGAACAAAACACTGTGCATAAGGCCGAGCCTTCCACCCTTTACCAAGTATATAGATGCGTTAATTATAGCAGATATATATTGTGATATCCCCAACAAGTAAACATGTTCCAAAAGGAACAACATCTCCATGTTCCAACAAGGAACAAACTTCATCTTCACCGCAACTAGCAACGCTATAAGAGGGCTGAGCAAAGCGGTAACATAGCCAAACAACGGTTTGCTAGGAAAGGATGGTTAGGGCTGACATGGCAATATGGGTGGCATGATATAGCAAGTGGTAGGCATCGTAGCATAGGCATAGCAAAAGAGCGAGCAACTAGCATAGCAAAGATAGAAGTGATTTCGAGGGTATGGTCATCTTGCCTGCAATGTTCTCAGAGTTGTCGAAAGCTTGATCCTCGTAAGCGTTCTCAACAGGTTCCTCGCTCACGCACTCGCCTCCGCCTCTACCCAAAGCAACAACACAAATAAAGGAACCACAATAAATCACGGTGCAATGCACAATCAACATGATGCAAAACATGACATGATATGCGGATGTGATATGCAATGCGATAAAAGGCCCGAAGGTAAATGATGAACTAGGCATCAACTTGGCAAACCAAGTATGCCACTGAAAGATGAGATGATTTCGTTGAAATCGATATAAAGATCACCGAATCGGATGCACGGTTTGGAAATGACAAGCAAAACAAGAATGGCACAAATCTGCCATTAACAGCATGATGCCACTTAGCAAGCAACAAACAATTAAGCTACTGCACCCAAACGTACCAACAAAGTGTATGGCAGTGATCTACACAAGATGCTCGACAAAAGATGAGCACTGAGCTACGGCTAGTTCACATCATAACAGGTTCAAACAAGCATGGAAAAAGTGCACAAAATATCAGGCTGGACATGGCAAAAACAGCATCAGGTTGCAATGTTCAGAGCAACAAAACTACATGCTACAGGAACTTAAAATAGCAAAACAAGGCATGGAATGAATCTACTAAAAGCATAGAACAAAAGTCCCTTACTGACCATAAGCCAAAAAGGATCAGAAAATATAGTAACACCCATGTCAATATCGAAAGTTTCGTTAACAGATTCAGCAACATGACATGTCAAAAACTGATAACGAGTAGGCATGTTTACAAGCTCAATGCACTCACTACAGAGCCTTATACGATAAACTAAGTATACATACATCAAGAAGACATGACATAGAAGACATACATGGCAAGAACAATAACATAGCATACATGGATCAACTACAACAACCTAGGAAAAATTGAATAACATGTAAACAATCTGCCAGGAAACATTTGATAGCAAAAGTAGAGCTCGATTGACTCAAGCTATAGCACTCCATAATTGCAACCAAAGGCATGGATGGATAGAGCAAGACATTCTTTACAAAACATCCTTACTGAATTATCTCAAAATATGCATGGATCTCTTGGTAGCATCAAGTTAACATGGCATCAAAATATCAGCTAAACAGAGCTGAAAACAGCAACATCAGGACACCTACTTTGCATGCTTGTGCTAGTCACCACATAGATCACAAAAATACATGGCATACACCCCTGGAAAGATAGAATGGCATATTACAAAACACATGTAGGACTCAAATTCATAGGATGCACACATCAATCATGGCAAAAATAACAAAAGTGCAAGTTCTGTTAAGAAACAGAAACTAACATCACATAGCCCCCTTCCAACAGCATTTCGGGCATCAAGATGAGCTCAAATGAAAATGATGCAATGATATGAAATGATCTACTCTTCGAGGCGAACATTTTGACATATTATACGCGCAAAATGGATCTACAGATGCAAAGTTATACCATGTTGAAAATGACACAAAATAATACACGAGATGAAAAACTTGGGAGAAAAAGAGGGGGCGAAGAGAAAGTCAACGGGATCGGTCGATCGCGATCCGGCCGATCCGGATCGGTGGCGGCGGCGGCGACGGTTCCTCGCCGGAGAGGAGACGGGCCGGGGCAGGGCCGGCGCGAGGAGGGGACGGCTATGGCGGCGAAGCGCGCGGCCGCCGGGGCAAGGTGGCGGCGGCGACCGCCGGCGGCGGGCGCTGGAGGCCGGGCGGCGGTGGCGATGCTGGCGGCGCCGGTGGCGGCGTGGCTGGCGCTGGGCGGCGGCGGCGGGCGCGAGGGCGCCAGGCGGCGGCGTGGCTGGCGCTGGCGGCGGCGGCGGCGCGGAGGCGCGGAGGGCGGCGGCATGGCGATTCGGCGGGCGGGCGGCCGTGGGCCCGCAGGGTCAAGGCGGCGGAGGCGGCGGCGGGAGGACGGTCCGCCTGAATCGGACACGCCCGCGCGCGCGGAGGGATATTTGCTAGGTTAGGGGAATTGATCCGGATTTCGGTAGGGTGTTTAAATAGGCATAGAGGGAGCTAAGAGAGTCCAAATGAGGTGTAGTTTTCCACACGATCGTGATCGAACGACGGAGAGCATGGAAGTGACTTAGATGGGTTATTGGGCTGTTTTGAAGGGGTGTTGGGCTGCAACTTAAAAGAGGCCTTTGCGAGAGTGCGGTTAACCGCTGAGTACCAAACGAGCTCCAAATGACCAAACTTGACCGTGGTCTACGGTGGTATACCAAGGCCACTAGACAAACCTCGTCCATTCCGAGAAGGTTTAGTATCCGCACACGGAAAAACGTAAAAGGGCCGCCGGGGAGATAGGAGTGCCGGATTGCAAAACGGACAACGGGAAAAATGCTCGAATCATGAGATTTAACACGTATGCAAATGCGATGCACATGATGACATGATATAAAATGCATGACATGGACAAAAGCAAAATGAAGAAAACCCAACCACGGAGGGAATATCATATATCAATGCCGAAAATGGCAAGAGTTGGAGTTACAAATATGGAAAATTACTTCGGGTGTTACAACACTCCACCACTACAAGAGGATCTCGCCCCGAGATCTAGGACTGAAAGAACTCCGGATATTCGAACGGAGGTGATCCTCGTGCTCCTGTGTAGCTTCTCGGTCGGAATGGTGTGACCACTTCACTTTGAGGAATTTGATTGACTTGTTGCGAGTCTTGCGCGCGGTTTCTTCAAGAATAGCAACGGGTGCTCATGATAAGAGAGATCTTCTTGAAGGTCAATCTCTTCGTTGATAGTGCGCTCAGAGTCTTGAAGCACTTGCGGTTGTGACACGTGGAACACATCGCACGCTTGCAAAGTTGGATGGAAGCTCGTTGATAGGCGAGATCGCCTCTTTGCCAATGATCTTGAAAGGACCCACGATCTAGGGGCAAGCTTCCTTTGATACCGGGCGACGAGTGCCTTTCATTGAGAGACGCGAGGTAGACATGGTCTCCGATTTCAAAAGCCACATCACGGTGTTTATCATCATAATAGCTTTTCCGCGCGATTGCGCTGCTTTGAGATTCTCACGAATGACTTGGCACATTTCTTCCGCTTCGTGATCAAGTCATTGCCAAGAAGTTGGCGCTCACCGCCTCTGCACTAATTGAGAGGAGTACGGCACTTTCGCCATAGAGAATTTCGAATGGGGCCTTGCCCAACTCGCTTGGAAGCTGTTGTTGTAGGAGAACTCGCATATGGAAGACAATCTTCCCACTTCATACCGAAAGAAATGACACAAGCCCCGAGCATATCTTCAAGGATTCTTTAAGACGTCTCGCGACCATCAGAATCGACCGTGAATGGGCGGACCACTAGACGTTGAACCCCAATCTCAAATCATACATCTGTCGGAAAGAATATCATGTAAGCTACTAGAATTCCCACCTATAAACTCCCGAAACTTTCTGGTTATGCAATCTGGTGTTGGGGATACAGGGGACACAAAATATATCACCCAAACTAACAATACCTAGATCCAGCTGTATCCATCCGTCAACACATAACCAAGAAATCCTCGAAATCGTGGTACCTCGACCTTTGAAAAACATCCGTTATACAAGTCATGGCAATACTCCCTTTCGCCTCGATCGGGCTATCGGGTTATCTCACCAACAACTGCACAAAAGAGATTCCGATGTCGGCAAAACTCAGTATTCCAGAATCGCAACGATAAAATTGTGACGACAACACCTCGGAGCTCAACTCCCCGGACACCGCCACAACCCCTAAATGTCGAGGCACTAAGAACAATGTTCTCGCCACAAAACCATTGAACGATTCCAAGATACCCACGTGATCCTAAATTTTTTTAGTGAAATTTGAGGAGAGAAGAGTCAAAACTTCTACGTCAGAGACCTCACAGAGCTTATTTAAGGACTGGGAGTAAAAAGAATCCTACTCTCGATATATATAATCCTAAGACTCAAAATATTTTCCATTCTAGACTCAACAACGCCAAAGAAACAATCAAGTAGGGGCTCCTAAGTCGGGAAGGCTCGATACCAACTTGTAACGCCGATGCGGCTATATCTCCCACGTGTCGAGGCACGACTTAGAGGCATAACCGCATTGAAAGCAATGTCGCAAGTGAGGTAATCTTCACACAACCCATGTAATACATAAGGAAAGAGATACATAGTTGGCTTACAATGCCACTTCACACAATACATAAATAAACATCCATCATTCGAGTACACTCAAGGTCCGACTACGGAACCAAAATAAAAGAAGATACCCCAAATGCTACACAGCACTCCGATCGTCCCAACTGGGCACCACTATCGATCATCGGGAAAAGACACATAGTAACGACCACGCTCTCGTCGAACTCCCACTTGAGCTCGGTTGTGTCACCAGGCCGCATCGCCGGCACCTGCAACTGTTTTGTAGAATCTGTGAGTCACGGGACTCAGCAATCTCACACCCGCGAGATCAAGACTATTTAAGCTTATGGGAAGGACAGAGTAGTAAAGTGGAGCTGCAGCAAGCGACTAGCATATATGGTGGCTACATCGCAAAAGAGAGCGAGAAGAGAAGCAAAGCACGGACGTGAAGCTAATAGCGATCAAGAAGTGATCCTGAACTACTTACGCCGACATAACTCCAACATCAGTTCACTTCCCGGACTCACGAGAAGAGACCATCACGGTTACACACGCGTTGATGTGTATTTTATTTGAGGTCAACTTCGGTTTTCTACAACCGACATTAACAAATTCCCATCTGCCTCATAACCGCGGGCACGGCTTTCAAAGATATTACCTGCAGGGTGTCCCAACTTAGCCCATCATAAGCTCTCACGGTCAACGAAGGATATTCCTTCTACCGAAGACCCGATCAATCTCGAATCCCGGACTACAAGACATTTCGACAGAATAAAACAAGACCAGCAAAGCCGCCTCAATGTGCCGACAAATCCCAATAGGAGCTGCACATATCTCGCTCGTGGCACACCGGATGAGCCAGACGCCGGGTTGGCATAAACCCTGGTTGCCCAAGGGCGCCGGACATCGCTGTTGGACCAGCACTCAAGGAGAACTGGCCCGGGTTAAAATAAAGATGACCCTCGGCTCGCGAAAACCCGGGAAAAGGCTTAGGCGGCAAATGGTAAAACCAAAGTTGGGCCTTGCTGGAGGAGTCTTATTCAAAGCGAACTGTCAAGGGGTCCCATAAATCACCCAACCGTAAGGAACGCGAAATCAAGGAACATAACACCGTATGACGGAAACTAGGTGGCAAGAGGGAACAAAACACTGTGCATAAGGCCGAGCCTTCCACCCTTTACCAAGTATATAGATGCGTTAATTATAGCAGATATATATTGTGATATCCCCAACAAGTAAACATGTTCCAAAAGGAACAACATCTCCATGTTCCAACAAGGAACAAACTTCATCTTCACCGCAACTAGCAACGCTATAAGAGGGCTGAGCAAAGCGGTAACATAGCCAAACAACGGTTTGCTAGGAAAGGATGGTTAGGGCTGACATGGCAATATGGGTGGCATGATATAGCAAGTGGTAGGCATCGTAGCATAGGCATAGCAAAAGAGCGACCAACTAGCATAGCAAAGATAGAAGTGATTTCGAGGGTATGGTCATCTTGCTCGCAATGTTCTCGAGAGTTGTCGAAAGCTTGATCCTCGTAAGCGCTTCTCAACAGGTTCCTCGCTCACGCACTCGCCTCCGCCTCTACCCAAAGCAACAACACAAATAAAGGAACCACAATAAATCACGGTGCAATGCACAATCAACATGATGCAAAACATGACATGATATGCGGATGTGATATGCAATGCGATAAAGCGCCCGAAGGTAAATGATGAACCAGGCATCAACTTGGCAAACCAAGTATGCCACTGAAAGATGAGATGATTTCGTTGAAATCGATATAAAGATCACCGAATCGGATGCACGGTTTGGAAATGACAAGCAAAACAAGAATGGCACAAATCTGCCATTAACAGCATGATGCCACTTAGCAAGCAACAAACAATTAAGCTACTGCACCCAAACGTACCAACAAAGTGTATGGCAGTGATCTACACAAGATGCTCGACAAAAGATGAGCACTGAGCTACGGCTAGTTCACATCATAACAGGTTCAAACAAGCATGGCAAAAGTGCACAAAATATCAGGCTGGACATGGCAAAAACAGCATCAGGTTGCAATGTTCAGAGCAACAAAACTACATGCTACAGGAACTTAAAATAGCAAAATAAGGCATGGCATGAATCTACTCAAAGCATAGAACAAAACTCCTTACTGACCATAAGCCAAAAGGATCATAAAATATAGTAACACCCATGTCAATATCGAAAGTTTCATAACAGATTCAGCAACATGACATGTCAAAACTGATAACGAGTAGGCATGTTTACAAGCTCAATGCACTCACTACAGAGCCTTATATGATAAACTAAGTATACATACATCAAGAAGGCATGACATAGAAGACATAAATGGCAAGAACAATAACATAGCATACATGGATCAACCACAACAACCTAGGCAAAATTGAATAACATGTAAACAATCTGCCAGGAAACATTTGATAGCAAAAGTAGAGCTCGATTGACTCAAGCTATGGCACTACATAATTGCAAACAAAGGCATGGATGGATAGAGCAAGACATGCTTTACAAAACATCCTTACTGAAGTAGCTCAAAATATGCATGGATCTCTTGGTAGCATCAAGTTAACATGGTATCAAAATATCAGCTAAACAGAGCTGAAAACAGCAACATCAGGACACCTACTTTGAATGCTTGTGCTAGTCACCACATAGATCACAAAAATACATGGCATACACCCCTGGAAAGATGGCATGGCATATTACAAAACACATGTAGGACTCAAATTCATAGGATGCACACATCAATCATGGCAAAAATAACAAAAGTGCAAGTTCTGTTAAGAAACAGAAACTAACATCACATAGCCCTCTTCCAACAGCATTTCGGGCATCAAGATGAGCTCAAATGAAAATGATGCAATGAGATGAAATGATCTACTCTTCGAGACGAACATTTTGACATATTATACGCGCAAAATGGATATACAGATGCAAAGTTATACCATGTTGAAAATGACACAAAATAATACACGAGATGAAAAACTTAGGAGAAAAAGAGGGGGCGAAGAGAAAGTCAACGGGATCGGTCGATCGGGATCCGGCCGATCCGGATCGGTAGCGGCGGCGGCGACGGTTCCTCGCCGGAGAGGAGACGGGCCGGGGCAGGGCCGGCGCGGAGGAGGGGACGGCGGCGGCGGCGGGCCGGGCGCGCAGTTTGGGCGAGGTGGCGGCGGCGCGACCGCCGGCAAGGGCAAGGAGGCCGGGCGGCCGCGGGCGACGGGCGGGCGCGGAGGCGCTGGAGGGCGGCGCGGGCGACCAGGCCGGGCGGGCCGGGCCGTGGGCCCGCAGAGGGCAAGCGGGCGGAGGCGGCGGAGTGACGACGTCCGCCTGAATCGACACGCCCGCGGCGCGGGAGGATATTTGCTAGGTTAGGGGAATTGATCCGGATTTTGGGTAGGGGTGTTTAAATAGGCATAGAGGAGCTAGGAGAGTCCAAATGAGGTGTAGTTTTACCACACGATCGTGATCGAACGACGGAGAGCATGGAAGTGAATTAGATGGGTTATTGGGCTGTTTTGAAGGGTGTTGGGCTGCAACTTAAAAGAGGCCTTTGCGAGAGTGCGGTTAACCGCTGAGTACCAAACGAGCTCCAAATGACCAAACTTGACCGGTGGTCTACGGTGGTATACCAAGGCCACTAGACAAACCTCGGTCCATTCCGAGAAGGTTTAGTATCCGCACACGGAAAAACGTAAAAGGGCCGCCGGGGAGATAGGAGTGCCGGATTGCAAAACGGACAACGGAAAAATGCTCGAATCATGAGACGAACACGTATGCAAATGCGATGCACATGATGACATGATATAAAATGCATGACATGGACAAAAAGCAAAATGAAGAAAACCCAACCACGGAGGGAATATCATATATCAATGCCGAAAATGGCAAGAGTTGGAGTTACAAATATGGAAAATTACTCCGGGTGTTACAGAGCTCTGTATGCCGTCGAGGAGAGACCTTCGACGAGGAGCTGCTCGCCTCCGCTGGGCTGTCGCTTGTTGACGCGCCAAGCAGCAGCAGTGGCGAGTCTGAGGAGGAGGAGCTGCTGAAGAAGCTGCTGTCGTTCTACCGCGCCCGACAAGCTAAGCTGGAGTCCAGGGAAGCACTTGTCGCGAGGGCGGGAGCTAACATGGAGAAGGCGCAGAAGAGCTCCGGTGCGCCAACAAAGAAACTCTCCGGGACATAGCAGAAGCGCGGGAGCAACTCTCCGAAGAGCGCACAGCCTTCATCCTTGAGAAGGCCAAGGTCGAAGAGCAGCAAAGGCTTGCCGGCGAGAAGCTATCTGCGCAAGAAGGCGAGCTGGCGCAGCGGAAGATCAACCTCGACAGCTATGAGGAAGATCTTACGCTGCGAGCAATCAATTGGCGGAGCACTCAAGGAGGCAAAGGACGCTGCCGCTGCTGCCGAGGCCGCCAAAAGGTGTTAGAGACGAGGTGATGCAGCTGGAGGCCACCTCCGTAAGAGCGGGCGAGGAGGTCACCGCTAAAGCACGAAAGCGAGAAGGACGCCTACACTCTTGGCGAGTTGCAGGGCCGTCTCGCTGAGAAGATCAAAGAGCTCGACGCCGCCAAGGACTCCAAGGCAGATCTTGAGCTGAAGTTGTCTACCTTGACGGAGACGCTGGATGGCGCCAAGGAGCGAGAAGTGGGTTTGCTGGAGAAGATCAAGGCCAACGAGGAGCTGTTGGCGACCGCCACGAACGCCCATACAACCTTCAAAGAGAATGTGATGCACTGGATGGAGGGTCTTGTGGATACTGCCGCCGCCATTGACAAGGAGCTGATGGAGATGGGGATGGTGGATCTCGGGTACTCCACCGACGAGCATCTCCAGCCAGCGCCAAGCTCAGCCTGTTCTTCAAGAGCGCGCTTGACGGTTCTCAATGCTCCGGAGGAGATCCCAGCAGCTGGCCGACGAGTCGCGCCAAATCTGTGCAGGGCTCTTCGAAGGTGCCGATGAAGGTGGCCTTCCGCAATCTAGGCGTCTGCCGCCAACGCCCTCCGAGCCCTCGCCGCCAACTCGCCGACGTTGAAGCGCCAAGGCCTTTGTCGCACCCATTGTGACAGGGTGAGCAGAGTCAAGAGGTTGATGGCGACCCGCGTAGACTAGGCCGCTAAGTTTATCTTTCCTTGTCGCTGCACCATGTTCAGAGAACAATTTATTAGATCTCGCGACAAGTCATTTATTAATATACTCTATCTTAGGCAAACGATCGCAATGTTATTTCCTTTACTCGATTTCTTCCTTTGTATGTTTGTGCCCTCGCTTTTTAGGGAACTTGTCGGTCGGGCACCTTTGCCGCGAAAGGCTGAGTGCGGACGCCAAGAGCCTGCCGGGCGATGCCGCCCGACAAGCAACCTTGTCGCAACTGGTTGCAGCTCACTTAAGTTGTTGAGCGGACTCGAAACAGAGTAAGGGCGCAAACCAGCCGCGAGTTGGTTCCTTTGCGCACAGGTTTTCCATACAAAGTTCTATCGTTCGAGGAAAATAACTTAAAAATTTAAAAACAGATTGCTCAAACTTTGGCAACTTAGCTTTTCTGTCGTTTGCTTCCCGGCGAGGCGATACTTCCTCGAGCGACACTTGGCGGCCCACACCATTATCTTCTCCTTCCCCCCCTGGCTAACTTGTGGGCGAAGGGACCTTCCCTCCTTTGAGAAGAAAGAAGAGAAAATAAAGTTATGGAGCCTAGTGGCTCGTTATTGCTTACCGGGTGTGGATGCTGCACAAAATGTTAGATAACGCATGTATAAAGGATTATGAAAGCATGCATTTGACAAGTTGTGCGCAACACATGAGCTTTATCGATGCACGGGTCTCTGCGCCTCGCTTTGTACAAAGGATTACATGCAACAGCGGCAAGACTTGTACAAAAGGGTGGTTGCCGGAACGGGTCCCGGCAACCGCGCCCTATGGGTAAAACTTGCGAAGATGCTCTATATTCCAGGAGTTGCTCACCGGAACGCCATCTTCGGTCTCAAGGCGGACAGCGCCAGCCTAGTGACTCGCTTCACCCGATAAGGGCCTTCCCACTTCAAGGCCAACTTGTTGGAATTCTTGGCGGATTGAACGCGCCAAGAACAAGGTCACCTTCCTCGAAGCTTCTGGCATTAACTTTGCGGCTATGGTAGCGGCGCAAAGCTTGCTGGTAACGAGCAGCTCATACAGCAGCCTGAAGACGATCCTCCTCAAGGAGCAGTGCGTCATCTTGTCGCAGCTGCTCTTGCTCGAGCTCATCATAAGCGAGCACTCGAGGTGACCCAGATACGAAGTTCCGTGGGGAGAACTGCTCTGCTCCATAGACTAGAGCGAAGGTGTCTCGCCGATGGCTCGATTTGGCGCCGCCTTGATCGACCAAAGAACCACCGCAGCTCCTCAATCCAGTTTCTTCCGCACTGCGCAGCCTGCCGAAAGTTCTGGTCTTGAGTCCTCGCAACACTTCAGCGCTTGCCCTTCTCGCTTGACCGCTGCTCCTTGGGTGAGAAATGTATAAAGCAGACCTTGGCGCCAAGATCTTGGACGATTGCATGAAGGTGCGATTCGTGAATTGTGTGCCGTTGTCGGTGATGATCCGGATAGGAATCCCAAAACGGCAAACAATTGACCAAGAACTTGATCACGACAAAGGTTGTCACCTTCCTCACTACTTCCACTTCCGCCACTTTGTGAACTTGTCGATTGCGACGCATAAGTACTCAAAGCCCCGACAGCTCGGGAAAAGGGCCGAGGATGTCGAGCCCCGCACCAAAAATGGCCAGGATAAAGGGATCGTCTCGAGAGCTTGAGCTGGCTGGTGTATCTGCTTGAATGGAACCGCACGCTTCACACTTGGTTACTTGTGCAGTTGCATCCGGAGGGCTTCCGCCGAAGAAACCTTGCCGGAAAGCTTTGCGGCAAGTGTTTTGCGCCAATGTGGTGACCACATATGCCTCCGTATATCTCGCCAACAGCTTCGGCCCATCTTCCGCAAATACACTTCAATTTCACACCGTTGAGTCTTCTTCGCATGTGATGTTGTCAACAAACTGGTACATACTGACCGCCGGGCTACTCTTTCCGCTTCTTCTTGCTCTTCGGAAGTTCTCCGTCTCAAGGAAATGGACGATCTGTTGTGCCCATGTTGGAGCTTGCGGCTCTACAACAAGAACTAAAGGCACATCTGCCCGCAAGGGAGCATCGCTTCTCTGGCAAGAAACTGCGGTTCAGCCGAGCTTGATGATCCTCGCAAGCTTGCCGGAGCAAAACTTGTCGGGAGCGCTCGCTTCAACGAAACAAACCTTAGGGCTTGTCGGAGCAGATCGCTCCTCAACATATCTCGCTGATTTTGGGGACCTTCTTGGCGGCGGCTTCGTGGAGCTCTGCGGAAAGTAGTCACCGAAACCAACTTCCTCTTCTTGTTCTGTCCAGCTTGATGGTGTTACAGCTTGGTTGAGTCAGCTTGAGCACAAAAATCCCTGGTTCCACGTGTAACTTGAGGCGGCACACTTTGACAAAGCCATCAGCAATATCATTCGAGCTCTTGGAACATGTTCCATTTGCAGGCCTTCAAAGTGTTCTTCTAGATTTCTCACTTCATCGACGAGGCTTCCATCAACGGACTCGATAATCTTTGTTCACTTGGCGACGACAAGCTGCGAGTCACCCCGACAATAAGCTTCCTGATCCCAAGGTTCATCGCAATCTCGAGACCGCAAGCAAACCTTCATACTCTGCAGATTATTTGTTGCTTGCTCCTTGGGAAAGTGCATCCGGACTATGTACTTGAGGTGCTCACCGTGGGTGCGATAAGCAGCACGCCGCACCGGCGCCTTTGCAGCGAGAAGGCACCATCAAAGTACATCAGCCACTCTTTACTTGCTTCCTTGACGGGATGCTCGCCTCTAGAATTTCTTCATCTTGCGCTACGCCCATTCTGCTATAAACTCTGCCAATGCTCGCTTTGGATAGTTGAAGTGCTTTCAAACTTGAGGCCAAAGCTTGATAGTTCCAGTGCCCACTCGACAATCCTGCCTGTTGCTTCTGGATTTTGCAATATCCTCTTTAGCGGAAAGCGAGTGACGACTGTTATCTCATGTGCTTGGAAGTAATGGCGCAGCTTTCTCGAGGCCATGAGGAGGCCGAAAAGCAACTTCTGCACACCAGAGTACCTTGATCTAGCCCCCTGCAGAAGGGAGCTGACAAAGTAGACTGGGCGCTGCACCATCCTTTTCTGAATCTTTTCGCAATCCTGCGCAGATCCGTCCTTGTCGGGACCAGAGCTTGACGGAGAAGCCCGCTTGTCGCTGGACGATCTCGCCATGGTTGCCGGCTCGTCGTCCGCCTCCCTCTCCGCTACTAAGGAAGCACTAACCACTTGATTGGTTGCCGCTATGTATAGTAGCAACTTCTCTTGTGGCCTAGGTGCGAGCAGTATTGGAGTGGAGGATAGGTACCTCTTCAAGTCTGCAGCGCAGCCTCCGCTTCGGAGTCCATTTCATTGACCTGCCTTTTCAAAATCTTGAAAATGGCAGGCGCGCCAGCAGACCTAGAGATAAACCTGCCGAGAGCAGCCACGCAACCGCAAGTCTTCGAACATCCTTGACGCGCTTTGGTGCTTCAATCTGCTCAATGGCCTTGATCTTGTCGGGTTGGCTTCAGCCCCAGCCGAGACACGAAGAACCCGAGAAGCTTGCCGGAAGGAACTCCAAACACGCACTTCTCGGGTTGAGCTTGAGGTTGATCTTGCGCAGATTTGCAAAAGTCTCATCCAAATCTTGAACCAGAGTTGCTTTGTCCTTGCTCTTGACCACTATGTCATCCATGTAGGCTTCTACATTTCGCATTTGGGGCTCAAAAGCGCCGTGGACCACTCTTGCAAACGTTGAACCAGCATTCTTCAAACCGAAAGGCATCCGTATGAAACAAAGATGCGCCACATGGTGTAATGAATGCGGTTTTCTTCATCCTCTTCGCCATGAAGATCTGATGATATCCTGAATATGCATCAAGAAATGAAAGCAAATCACATCCAGCCGTGGAGTCAACAATCTGGTCGATGCGCGGCAAGGAAATGGGTCTTTGGGACAAGCTTTATTAACATCTGTGAAGTCAATACAAAGTCTCCATTTCCCATTTGCCTTGCGATAAACTACCGGATTGGCCAACCACGTGGATGGAGTACTCCTCTAACAAGGCCTGCTGCTTCCAACTTCTTGATCTCTTCGCTATGAATTCTGGCGCCCACCGCTCGCTTCGACTTTTTGCTTGACGGGCGCGCGATGAGGACAGACAGCTAGGTGGTGCTCAATTACTTTCCTGGGAACACCGGGGATGTCAGATGGTTGCCATGCAAACACATCGACATTCGCCCGCAGGAAAGCAACGAGCTCGCCTTCCTATTTGGGGTCGAGAGTGGCACTGATGGTGAAGGTACCACCAGTGCCGTCCTCCTTGGCGGGCACCTTCTTGGTCTTCGGCAGAGCTGCCATCATCTTCTTGCACTTGCCAGTGGAGCTCGATGGTGCGTCCTCGACGGTAGCGCAGCACTCCGAAGAGGTGCGCTTGCCGGAGTGGGCATCAGAGCTCTTGCCGCACTTGGTCTTCTTCTTCCCCCCGGGAGCTTCAGCGGCAAGTGACTTGCTTTCTGTTGCAGCTGCTGCATCCCGGTAAATCTTGTCGGCGCAGATAAGAGCATCTTTCTTGTCGCCATGAACAGAAATGACACTTATCGGACCGGGCATCTTGAGCAAATTGTATTCATAATGAGAGGCTGCCATGAACTTGGCGAGTGCTGGACGGCCAAGTATTCCATTGTAGGGCAATGGGAAATCAGCAACGTCAAATGTAACCCTCTCAGTCCTGAAATTCAGTTCGCTGCCAAATGTTACCGCAACGTAATCTTCCCTTCGCTTGCTCCTTCCTCGGTTGATTCCTTGAAAGTGCCGCCTCTTTGAGCTCATTGTCGTGGATTTGAAGTTTCGAGCACTGCGGAGGAGATCAGGTTTAAGCCGCCCCGCCATTAACTAACATCTTGGTGACCTTGAGGTTGCAGATAGTTGGTGAGACCAACATCGGCAAACACCCGACCGCGGTTACGCGATCAGGGTGGTCCTCAATGTCAAAGATGATAGGCGTGCTGGACCACTTCAGAGGTCTATGTGACTCTACGGATGGTTCTGCTGCATTAACCTCCCGCATCCATTGCTTGAGTTGGCGGTGTGAGGTATGCGCAGAGAAGCACCACCGCCAACGAGAGAACCTCTCGCTGTTTTCAAACTCCTGCTCATCAGCTTCATCGCCTTCCATATCTTTATCATCATCATCGTCTTCATCCTTGTCGCGCCGTGGAAGGTCTGTCTCCTTGCCGCTGCTTGGCCTTGCCGCGCGCCCTCCCCGCTGGTCTCTTCTTGCTAGCTTCCCCGCACCTTCCCGGGCCTTCTCCTTGTCTCGCCGCCAGACTCAGCCTTCTATAGTTCAACAAGCTGCTCGACTTTCTTGCAGCTCTGGAGGTCATGGCCCTTGGTGCGTGAATCTTGCAAGATTGTTTGTTGAGCTGTCCCGCTTGTCGGCGTCGCCACAGCTTGGCTTGGTCGGCGCCGGCAACCTCCTTGCCGGAGCCACCAACCTTAGCCTTCTTGGCGCCACCTCGCTGCGGACTGCTCGACAACTAGTACCTCTTTGCTCTTCTTCTTTCGTTGTTCCGCCACGCTCTTCTTCGCCGGGCGGTCTCCTCACCGCCGATCCTGCTTCGCATTCTCTCCGAGTCTTCTTCCTTCTTCAGCAGCGTGCACACTTGTCGGCCCGGGCATATAGTTCATCGACGCCCTGACTTTGCACATCGCCATCTCCTCCTCATCCTGCGGTTCCGCACGCTCGTGAAACGCGCTGATCACCGCGCAGGGTGGACATCTGGATGTTGTAGTGCACACGGCTGAATCTCTAGATGAACTTGCGCAGTGACTCTCCTTCCTTCTGGGCGAGCAGGTGAAGGTCACTCTCTTGGCCATGAGGTTTGTGGCCGCCTGTGAAGCCACCGACAAACTGATGGCATAGATCTGCCCAAGAAGATATGGAACTGTCCGGCAAGTGCATGAGCCAAGATCGACATTTGGCTTGAGTACCGCCGGGAAATAGTTGGCGAGGATCTTGTTGTCTCGCCCCCGCAGCTCGCACCGCAATGGTGTAGATGCCGAGGAACTCCGATGGGTGTGTCCTGCCATCATACTTCTCCGCACATCCGGCTTGAAGTTTTTCTTGTCGGGCCACCGGACTTGCCGCAGCTCACGAGTGAACGAGGGCAACCTACCGCGCACGGCAAGTCACCGGTTCCCTGGCGCTTGCATGTCGACAGCGTCCTCGCGCTGGTCGGATTGATGCCGCTTCTTCGGGCGCCGATGCGAGTTCGAAGCGTCTTCTTGTTGCCGTTTTGAAGAACTTGGCGCTGATCACGGCGAGCTCGTGGATCCGGCGACGCGTGGAGTCGCCGCCGAGGTGGATCCGAGGAGCTGGTGATCTTGGCCTTCGATGGGGAGTGCATGGTGGTTGCACCCCATAGGTTTCGCCGCCACCGCTCGTGCCTTGTCGTCTCGCCGCCGCAAGGATGCGTTGGTTGCCGCGGAGTGTCGCCGCTGGCAAAGCCGATGAGACTGATGGTGGCCTCCATTCGCTGACCTTGTCACCGCTGGAGGGTAATCCAGGAGCAGTTGAGCCCGCGCCAAAGCTTCCGCTTGAGTGGTGGGTGGCAATGGCGAGCGGTGCGAGGAGCGGGATGTGCTCGGACTTCTAAACATATTAGAAGGAGCAGCATCCGACCAGGCGACCGTGCCCCACTCGCACCAGCTTGTTGGCGCGCGAGCTGTTCTTGAGCATCTCTCGATCCACCAGCTCGATCTTGGCCCAACGAACGATGGCGCTATGCGGCACCATGACGCTGTCGGTCTCAAGGCTTCGAGATGGACGCTGCACGATCCGGACGCCGAGGTCTGCGCCGCTTTGTCCTTGACTTGGTAGCGTCGTGGCTCCTCGACGACGTCGGTTCCTCCGCCAGCGCCTTCCCCACCACTCTTCAGCTCCGTGGTGGTGGGTTTGACGCGACGGCTCTCGCTGCCGCCAAGCCTTCTTCTTCGTGGCATGTTGATGAAGGTGATGAAGAAGTTGCTCGTGTGACCGCTGGATCAGGTTCACACAGCCTCGACGCCCCCTACCTGGCGCGCCAAAGATGTCGGGGAAGCTGATCGTGACCCACGAACACCTATGGGACCTGGCGGACCGAGTCCCTTGTGGTTCGGAGGGGGGCGGAGATTGCACGAAGAGCAGATCGTGGCGATGCACACGAGCAGTTTACCCAGCTTCGGAGCTCTCCGGGGAGATAATACTCCTACTGTTGCTTGGTTGATTGTATTGTGTTCTTGCTAGGGAGCAATGGGAGCTACAAAACCTAGCTTGAGTGGGTGTAGTCTCGAATGAGTCGAATCCTAATCGAGCCAAACCTTTCTACGCTGCACCGGCCTCCTTTATAGGCTCAAGGGTCACCACAAGTGGCAACGAGATGGGGGTACAAATGGAAAAAATGAGTTGGTACACCTACTTGTACAAAGGTACAAGGTATATACCTAACCCCGACGGCAAGGGACAAGATCAATAATGCCCGCCCCTGTCGCCTAAACAAAGGCAACAGGACCGCTGTGCACCACCGCTTGCCACGATGGTAAGCCTGTCACGCCGCTTATCGCTGCTCCCGCTGGCTGCACAGCCTCTTGACACGCACGCCGGAATGGCCCCATGGCGACACGCTGGTGGATGAGCTGGAGTGGATATGAAGAGAGTTGCCTGCCACGGCAAGTACCTTGCCGCTGCTGAACCCTTGTCGCGCTTTGGGAGCTTGTCGCCACCAAGCCTTCCCGCAAGCTCCTCTTGCCGGGTCTTGTTTCTTCGTGCCTCGAGTGGCCTTCCGGCAAGCTCCTCTTGCCGGGTCTTGAATACTTTGTTCTTGAATGGCTCCAAAGGAGCCGCAGAGGACCTTGGCGGTCACTAGGCAATCCTTGCCGCTGG